>JAVRXN010000003.1:72457192-72851704 GCA_033556935.1 Timema podura | reverse complement strand
GAAAACCTTAGATATTATGTTTTAGCCCTATCGCTAAAATGGTTTCAGCTCAAGGTCAAAATATAGACAGACAGACAGTCAGACAGACGGAATCGCTAGAACCACATTTTTGGTTTCAGGGGCCACGAAACGTTGACATTTAACAAAATCTCATGTTAGATTTTCTTGACAAACACAACTTCTATCTCCAAGAGGTTGAGAGAAAGTCAAAAACGGAATTTTAGGTGCGATTTACTCAGACAATGATTTCTACTGATTGGTTCCTTTGATATAGAAACCGTATATTATATATGTTTTATTTGTGTGAAAATAGAATTTCAAATTTCAGTTTGTAAAATTTACTCAAAAATTAGATTATTAAGTTTAAAACAAAATTCTCTAGCCTACAGAAGCTCTCCTGTTGTGATGACCAAACTCTGCTTCCCTTTCAGGACCAAGGACTGTGGACTGTGTTCGTGTCTGAAAACAATAACATCATGTAACATATACAGTAACGGCACATATGAGTACAGGGGAAAAAGGGGGCAAGTCCAATTCTAGCTCAAATTAAGTTAGTGCTGCCATCTGTTAGACAATCAGTAGATTGTTCTAATGCACTTTATATTTTGGTTAAAAGCGGCCACTCTCATATTTAAATTTACTATTGAAAAAAAAAAGGTATTTGCTGGGGTCCTTATGGAGTTTGAAATTTAAAAGTATTTTTTTTAGCATTAACTATTACTACGTATTTAAGTTATACACATATATAATAATTACGTTAATGTTTTAGGGATGAGTGAGGTTAAATTTAGAAAAAGTGTACTTGCATTTGCGTGGAAAATTACTTAAAACCTTTACAAGTGTGGACTGAAATTAGTACAAACGTAGGCCTAGTTTTGACATCATAATTATATTTGATTTCAGTTTTGTTCCTGGGTTTAGTAATAATTATCTCAAAGCTGTTCGACATTCACCCCCAATTATTTTTTATGTTTATATAAGTTAATATTGTGCAAACGTATAAACCAAGAGGGTAATAAGATGCAGTACAATTTTTTTATAATATATATATATATATAGTGCGGGCATATTTCATATAAATGAACTCAAATTGATCTAGTTTTCCTAAGCTCACCATAATTTAGCTGGAACAAGCTTAACTGGCTTAGCAGTTAACTTTTTTTAAATGCAGTACAATTGAATTATAATGATTTTAAAATGAAAATAAAAATCATGTATACAAATTTCGCCGTTGTCAGATAAATAACGGAGAAAAAAGCCATTTAGATACTATTTCTGAGTAGAGAGTAGCCTTGTATCCACTTCTAACGGTTAATAGGGCGTGATCCACTTCTCACGGTTAATAGGGCATGAGACGGGTTCTTACCCTCGCGCGTGTCCTGAGTTTACACTTGCCACAGCCACGATCACCGTCTCAGGTAGATCAGAGTAGAACTTAGTTAGATCAACAGTTGCATCTTCTTCTCCCAAATTGACGAGGACAACGTAAGTATCCTCTCCTTCCAGCTCCCTTAGGAATAGTTAGACACATACATTTAGCTATGTAAGTATTCTAGTAATTATCCTCTACTATCAGCTCCCTTGGAAATAGTTAGACACATACATTTAGCTATGTAAGTATTCTAGTAATTATCCTCTACTATCAGCTCCCTTGGAAATAGTTAGACACATACATTCAGCTATGTAAGTATTCTAGTAATCATCCTCTACTATCAGCTCCCTTGGAAATAGATACATTCATTCAGCTATGCAAGGATTGTCGGTCGTATCCTTTTCCACCTTTAAAAAAGATTTAAAATGTTAGGATTGACTGGCCTAGAATATAAATCTATATGAAGTATGTGTGAATTTAATATTTCCATGTTCGAATCGAATCCTAATATAGCTAGAATTTTTGCTTATCAACAAAACCAATCCGAATAAAATATTTTACAAGTAAATGTTGTCAATTCTAAGATTAAAATGGGACAAAGGCACTAGTAGAGTATTGGAAATATTCCAACAAAATGTATTTTTTGTATTTTTTTTAGGAAAAAACCCATCATTAAACCTAAATAAGCTAATAATCATTTCTAGACAAAAAATTATGTTTTACATATTTTGTCAAATAATGAGAATATATTTTACATACTCACTTTTATGATTTTATAACATTGGGGGTCGCTTTGTCAGAATATCAATTTGATATTTAATTAAATAATTATGAAAATATTAAGAGAAAACGAAGAGAAGAAAAGTTAATATTTTTACACAAATTGATTAATGGGCTCAGGGGTTTTTCCAAACTTATTTTTTATTTATTTATATTTTTATTGGTCCGGTACTTTGGCAGCCAAATATTGTTTATTTGGCGTCATGTATGGGGGGAGGAGGTTTAATCTATACTATACGGAATACAACTGGGGTACACATTTTAAGCCTCAATTAGGGTGCATGAAACCCTTGCTCCGGTCTTGATCATATAAAGTATATTATTTGTATTGAGTCCAATAAAATAAATGATTAAAGCTGTATTTGAATAATGTTAAGATCACTAATATTCAAAAAGTAGAAAGTTTCTATAGAAAAAATATAACTTCTTAAAAAAAAGCCATTCAGAAGTTTTACTTTTAAATACAAATTTAGGATTTTATTCCATTGAATCCATATCTGGGACATATTTGGACTTTACATTTTTTAATGAGTTAAATATTTCAAATATAAAGTACGAATTCAGATTGGGATTCAAAATCTCGAAGCTTTTCGAAGGTTTACAATATACAGTGCATATTTTGTGTATAAAAACAATTGTCAAATAAGTTGCCAGAAGTTAATAAAATCTTTCAGATCTCCCAATTGCAAAATAACGATGATATTGTCCTTTGTGAATTATTGAAGAAACTTAGTGAAATATTTCAGAGTTTTCCATCGAGATATAAACATGAGATATTGTAAATATTTATAAATCTGAAAAAAGGGTTAATAATTTTTTCCAAAATTTTCCACAGCAATCTAAATATTTAGTCCAGTTGTAAAATACCTTGAGAAAGTAAATATCCATTCAGACACCACCTGTGTGTTAAGGGACCCCAGTTGAATGGTCTTCGCCCTCCTTAATCCTGACAGCTGCTGATACACCTTAAAATGGCTTGTTTCAGCAATGATCTCAGCTTCTAGGTTCAATTCCAAATAGTTGGGGTTCACTGGCAGCCAGGTCGTGGCGTTGGTTGAAAACCCTTTGACAATAAGAATAATACTCAATTCAATTACTACTGGAAAAGATGCGTCTTACGTTGGTTTGGGCATGTGAAGATGATTGTGGATCGAGTGACGAAGAAAATTTATGAAGGTAGAGTGTATGGATCAAAAGGAAAGGGTAGGCAATTAAAGACATGGCTAAATGTTGTAGATGAATGTGTGAAAAAGAGAATCATGAGTTTTATGAGCAAAAGAGCATGTGTTACTCGGTGTATGGATGTTGTTGAAGCGAAGGGAGTATGCAAGGATAGGGAATATGGAGAAAGTTAGAGAAGAGGGATTAAATACAGAGCAGTTGTTTTTTAAGCTATATAAACAGTTTTTGCCTACCCCATAAGGAAACGGCGTGATTATGTATGTATATATGTATGTATGTATGTAATTAATATTATTGTTTTATTTTGCATTGCCTCTTAATATCACTTTGGGCTATATATATATGAATATATTAGGGATGAGTATTGTAGAGAGTCCGCACGCAAATGTTGGTACAATTAATCTCAACTCATCCTACTCGTACAATCTAGGGGAAAAACGTCCTCAACACACCTATCCAAGTCAGTGCTTAAATAATCATTAGTTGTGAGTATTTCTAATCTGTTCATTAATACATCGAAGTTTTTTCTTCCTTCGAAATGTTTCGAAGATGCGAAAGATATTTTGGGTGCCAATACAATAATATATGTGCATCTGGGCTACATCGCTCGTAGCTCAGTCTGCGGAAAGTTTAGCCAGTACTAATGTACCGTTTCCCAGGGAACGACCGAATGTACTAATCGTACATCCTTTCCGTGGAGGCTCTTTCCATGTCCCGATGAGATGAGATGAGGTGATGGTGATAGTTAGTATGAGGGTGTGGAACTAGTGGAAACATTTAAACCTGACTTAATCCTAACTAACCAAACCCTGGTGACCGTTGGGGTTCCTTTCGAGAAAAATACCCAATATACCAGCCGGGAATCAAACCCGGGAAATCTAGGCTCGTAGATTTGAGAGTGTGCTTTGACTTCAACATTTAAAATCTTTCTACTCCCATATTATTTAATAGGTATTGATAATATCCAGAAAAGGTGAAAGCTAAAGGTCACATGACCTGACGTATGAATAAGTGACTATACATCTAGTAACTTTTATAGATGTCATATCGAAATGTTGCTGTATATAATTTTGATCACTTCTGGTGAGATTTTGATAATTAGATTTGGCAGCAATGGTTCTTGCTACGAAGTACAAGTACTGTGAACCTCCGCCCTTCCTACCGGCGCTGGTAGTGTTGTCCCACTGGTAGGGCGTCCTCTCTGGGTCCCTGCTAAACTCAACGTAGTGTTCCTGTCCAGCGTTCAGCCCTTGAGGGTCAACTGTCTGTTCCCAGGTGAGGGGAGTGTCCTCCATGGCAATCTCCTCTCCCATGTAGGAGATAGCAGTGCCCGGGAGGAGGGTCACCAGCATGTTGATGGCGTCAGCGAGGTCCAGACCGTAGCGGGAAGCGACCCTGTGTTGATCGTGGTTGCCGAACTAGAATCAAAGGAGTGCGCAGAACAGTTTTATTTAGCACTGCGTCTTACTATCTGTTCGTGCTATACGTTTATTTACTAACTACCTTCATGGTTTTAGGTTATATTTAGAGGAAGTGTACCCGCATTGGCGTGGAGGGAGACAATTTTTGGAAAAAACCACCTTAAGTACACCTGACCGATATTCGAACCTGATCTCCCCATCATCGGTAGTCTAGTCTACTGTGTACAGTTCATTGGGGTGTGTAAAATAGGGCATACAGACTTTCTCTGTCCTTTATCTTAACTATAATTATAACTTGTACGATATTTGAAATAAAATAATATACTTTGTTATAGAAACATAAGGTGGAAAAAAAAAATGGTACGGAACTCTGCACGAACTTTCTCGCTCTATTGTTTGGAAAAGGAGATATTTACTCGAAACTCGTAATATAATATACACTAGAAAACCCGAGAACAAATTGCACTAGACATAAGTAAAACATTTTTTATTCATAGTTTTAAATTTCATATTTTTATTTTTAAAGAATTAACGTCTTCATTAATATATTTGGACCAATAAAAATATCGACATTGGGTCCCTAAGGGCCAACGTTTAATATTAAAATTTTAAATTCCGATTAAAATTTTCATTTTACTAGGAGATGCACATATTATGGTTATCGCGTTGCTATTAATTTCTATTTTACAAATTTTGACCAATAAAATAGCTACTTATTGACTATTGAGTCTAAAATGAAAGAGATAGAATCGTTACAGCCGATTTTGAGAAAATGGAATTTTTCTCTTTGCATCCTCTAGTGAACTGCTATTAATTTTAGGGTTGGACAGACACACAGAAAGACAGCTTCCCAAAAACCACTTTTTAAGGTTCGGGGGTCATGAAACGTTGACATACATCAACATCTCGGGCTAGATTTTTTTTGACGGTCTTAATACTTTACCTTAAAGTGTTGGCAAAGTTAAAAGAAAATTATATTTTTGTATAGCTTGAAAACTTTTGGTTTTATCAAAATATATTTAAAGTAAAAGATGTTTATTATAAATAGATCCACATGTATGAAATGATAAGTAATTTCATATTTCAAAGACTTACGGAGATAAAATTAAAAATTGGAATTTACGCATCGGACCGGAACCCTTCAAGTCATTTTGACGAAAAGTTGAGAGTAGCCATTTGATTTAAAATGAAATTTAATCAAAATCGTTAAAGCCAATTTTGATAAAATCGAATTTTTTCTCTTTCCGCCCTTAAGGAAACTACCCTTAATTTTAGGGTTGGATATTAAATTCCAAAAATTCCTCCGGGTAAACCTTTGAAAACCCTATATACCAAGTTTTAGCCCAATCGGTAAAATAGTTTAGGCTCTGGCCCGAGGTACAGGCTGACAGACAGATGGACAGACAGACAGACAGATGGCATTGCGAAAACCATTTTTTAGGGTTCGGGGGGTCATGAGAGGTCAACATTCATCAACATTTCAGGTTAGATTTTTTTTGCACGGTCGCAATACTTTAGCTTTAGTTTTCAAAAAGTTAAAAAATATATATATATATTTGCGAATAGCTTGAAAGTTATTGGTTTTATAAAAATATGCTTCGAATAAAATATGTGTACTATAAATAGATATACATATTTGCGATGATAAGTAATTTCATATCTAAAATAGTTTCGGCGATATGATAAAAAATGAGAATTTACGCATCAGACCGGAGCTCTTAAAATCATTTTGCCGAAATATTAAGAGTAGCCATTTTGCTTAGAATATTTATAAATGTTTTTAAATGAAATTTAATAACAATCGTTAGAGCCGATTTTGAGAAAATCGACTTTTTCTCTTTTTACCCTCCAGTAAACTACCCTTAATTTTAGGGTTAGATATCCAATTCCAAAAACCCCTTTGGGAAACCCTATGAAAACCCTAGATACCAAGTCTTAGCGTGATCGGTAAAAGATTCATAAAAATCTCGAGTTAGATTTTTTTGACGATCACAATACTTTCTATACCTGTGAGATAGCGAGAAACAAAAATAAATAAAATCATCGCCTTCTACCGAAGAGCATACGTGATATAATATACACTGTTTAAGCTATGGTTTTATGGATTAGGAAGGTTAAATTTAAAGGGAGTGTACCCACATTTTCTTGGAGGGACAGTGGGGAATCATTTTGAAAAACCCACCCTCAGTACACTTGACTGAGATTCTAACCCCGATTTCCCTGTCATTGGTAGTCTAGTCTATCACGAGAGTAGTGCGTTATGCCATGCGGTCACCGAAGTGGGTCCTAGGTAAGTTACCCTTATTTTTAGGGTTAGACAGATGATTCCAAAATCTCCTTTTGGAAACCCTATGAAATTCCTAGATATCAAGTTTTAGCCTTATCTCTAAAATTGTTACGGCTCTAGTACCAGCAACAGTGCAATAAACACTTTTCTCGGGTTCAGGGGATCTTGAAACGTTGACATCCATAAATATCTTGAATTTGACTTTTTGACGAGCACAATAAACTTTTTATTTCTGAGGAGTCGCGAGAAAGTAAAAATAATATACATAATGTGCAAATCGAGATACTCGTGTAGAGGAGGGAAATTCAGGGGGTATTAAAACCCTCTGCCTTCCCTTATACATCCTTTAAATCCTTCTTAATATCTATAGGCACCTATTTTTGTCGTTGACCATCACGTTTAGCAACATGGTTGGTAACGGCTTAATTTAAGAATTAGACCTACTCATGAGGAAATTTGATTATAAAATGGCTTGCTCACATTATTTAGGGGAGAGGATGAAAAACAACACAGCTATAAATCAATGTGGAACCTCAAACCCCAAACCCCAATCCCCGGTGCACATGAACAAGATCCCAGCCTCACCAACAAAACCAGTTTATCATGAGCTTGACTCTTTAATCATGAACACAGGTGTGGGTGGGCCACTCGATAATTCTCCAGTGCTCGTGTCCTCTAAATAGAGATGTGTTGTTCACGAACGAACAGTTTAAATCGAACAATTCCTATAGCTCAACCAGAAGAAATAATTCACATTATCGGAGTGACAGTAAATAGTTGTGACTTTTCAGCCGATCTCTGTTGGAGTAACGGAGGATTTCAGGGAACTCTTAACGCTCATGCAGAAAAGAAAACTCTTCTATGATCTCCCGACGGGTCCTTTTGGGATACCCCGACGAACTATCTCACGAGGACCAGATTGGAACGATTCTGAGGCCGGGTTCTGGAATAGGAACAATGTTCCTTTTTCACCCAAAGTGCTTCTCCAATGCGCTACAGTTCTATGGCAGGCATGTTCGAATTTAAAACAAGTTTCTTGTTTGACGTTTTCCTTGGTTAGAAAATCTACAATCCAATTTTTATAGTAAGAGCCTTATCTAACAGATATAAAATTTACTCTTCTACTCTCACGTATCCATACAAGTTATCTGATCTGCAGTTGTCTCTTTTGAGAGATATTATCAATACTTAAATAACACTGAAAGTAAAGTAAAATGTTATCATTGCTGACCGCATACATGTAGACATATTTGTTTGTATTTTATTTTTAAAGGTCCGTTCTATGAAAATTGAACTGTACCTACCACCTGTCCACAGTTCTAGGTGATAAGCACCATTATCTCAAAATAATTTGATATTACTGTCATTGGTGTAGGTGACTAACTACTGAGCTACGTAAATGAACTATTCATTTCAGTGAAATGAATACCTTCGAAATATTCCCGACAGTGAACCGTTCCGCTGATCTCGTACCCTAAAGGTGTTACCCGTTACTCACCACCCAGTTCCCCCACCTCCCCTCCGGAACGTTGTCCACCCAGTCGTGGATAACGTCGGAGAAATCCTGTGCTGTGGAGGAGTTGGACAGGTACATGATAGGCATGAAGTTGAAGGTGAAGTGCGCTCCAGGTTTGTCGTCAGTCCCGTAGTAGGCCATCATCTGATCGGTGTTGGCATAGGCCTCGGTCATCATCACTCTGGAAAGGGGACAAAGTAGTACGGAATATATCTCTACCATCATTGGGAGAGGAGCACACTTCAACGGAATGCTATAAACATAATATTTTAACGAAATTGACTACTTGGCAATTTCGAAGCTATTTTGCACAGTGGGCTGTATCTTAATTTGAAGCACCTAAACACTCTAAGCACTATTACTTTTAGACACCAATATGAAAAATAGAAAGATAAGGAAGAAAATTAGCAGTTCATCTTGCGAGGCCTCTTGTCTATGTGTTGATCCCACTTTCCCTCTTCCTATGCCGAGTATACACACTCACTCTACTTTTTTGCACCTGGACAGCACTGACTTTAATTTAAAAACTGTATTTTATTGTTTCTCATCTAACTTCTCCAAGAGGGAATTATCAATTTCGGTCACTTTGTCAGTTTTAGGTGTCAGTATGTCGCGCTCCCTTCAACTCCAAAACAGGTATGCTCTTCACGTTCTACAGATCAAGATACATATAATTTCAGTCAATGTCTTCATATCACCAACAATGCCAAGCAAATTATCAGGAGTCTCCATTTTTCCACTCTTCTCTTTTATGTTAATTTTCATCACCCATTTAAAAAAAAAATCTCTGCAAACTATTTCGCCTTCAAGTGGCCCCTCAAAAACACCCCTAAATTTTTCTTAAGAAACAGTACTTTGATTTTAAGCCACAATGTGTATAGCAGACTTCAACCTCGTCAGCACGGGTTTTCCTTGGCAGTCTCTGCCTGAAGTCCCCAACAAGTAGCAACGCGCCTCCACCCATGAGTCTGCTGCCACTTCGTATGTCCTGGAGCGAATTGTCCGGTGCCTGAATCCCTCTTTTGTGTGACATGGTACTCTCGTCCATAACAATGAGATTATAGTCGCGGAGAATGAGCTAAGTTGCTTTGTTTTGAGATGCTGCACAGAGAATTTTCCACTAAGTACAACTTGAGAGATACTTTAAGCACAGGGTGTGCCGTCTTGCCACCCTTCAACAGTGTCGCTGCAATTCCAGAGGAAACAACACCAATGACAATGTTCTGCTCCCTTGCTCGCCACACCTGACAGGCCATACCCACAATGACATCCTCCAGGCACTTGTTGTAAAACATACTCATACCCTGCTGCACATCCAACCTCTGGCATTCCTTCTCCCGCTGCCTTTTGACTTAAATGGCCAAACTATCCCTGTGCCGCTCACAGAGTTGCAGTGGATCCGACAATTGACAAAATACCAGCTTGGTGGCGAAAAGTTCTCTGAACTTCTGAGGTGATTCAGAGATGGCAGCTTCTTCAAAGATGTGGTCCCAATAAATATTGTCCTCCAACAACCCGAGTGCCCTGAGGGCCCACTGGGACGTAGGATGAACGTGTCCAGCTGCCATCTTCAAGTCTGAAAATGATGTAGTTCCTTAGACCTAATGCAGCAGAAGATGTAGGAATTAGCATTTTGAGTTGTTTGGGTTAATCATGTACACCCTAAGGCCATGTGTACACAGGCAACAAATTGTCTAAACACTTTTTTGTTGCTACCTTTCTGGCTAGCAACTGCAAAACAACAGATGAACGACAAAACAGTCGCATCTTTGGTGTGTGCGTTCATAGGGAACATATTTGTTGCCAGGAAAAACAAAAGTTCCAGAAACTTATATTAATTACATCCATTATCATAATGGACGTAGTGTAAGTAGGTGCTATTTTTGCTCTTGTAGCCTGCAATAGACAACGACGAGGATGCGAAAGTCAATTTTAGGTAGAACCCATTTACAGTGAAAGATTTTCACTTGGAAAGTCTTATAAAAGTTTTGAGTGTTATAGGAACTATTCCGAAAAGTTTTTTCCTACTATAGAATGCGTGTTTCCAGTTTTTGTGAACTTTAGGCTCTAGTTGGACAAACAATTTCTTAGCAGGACACTAGTTGGAGAATGAGCACGATCGGACGATAGATAGACACTATGTTCGATATTTGTTCCAAAACTAGACTGACATCATGGGCTGGTCCAAGCACCATAACTCTTTTCAACTACTGAAACACAGTTTCGTCGTGTCGTTGCCTGTGTACAAACTTACATTAAAACTTATTGAACACATTGTAACGACATAAAAGTGTCTAGACAATTTGTCGACTGTGTACACATAGCCTTACAAGTAATTGTTCTTTCTTCACCCCGGGGTGGCCTGTAACCGTTCCTCCCTGTTTAAATCTACACAATATTATACTTTTATAAATGTGAAATAAAATGAAACCTCATATTTAACAAGCTGTTTAGCGAAACCATCAACTTTGAATATCTCGAAGAATGCTACAAGAGTAATTCTAGGAGGGGTTGGTGATATTATTGACACTGTCTGATGTGAAGTAAACTCATTGACAATTATCCAGGTGAACACTTCGCTGCATATCCGAGCGAAATCTCTCATGTACAGAGAAACAAATGACAACGAACGTAAATTCAAATTAATTGACGGATAGGTTGATGAAATTTGCATAAGTACTTATGTTACATATAATAATATATTAGCTAGTTATAAACGAAGCCTGGCTTTTGAACGAAATTATATAATGCTGTATAATATATAAATATTGACTAACGTTTACATAATATTTATTCTGTTTGATTTGAGGCTATTTGAATCTCGTTTTCTTTTTCTTTGTATGATATGCACTAGTTCTGTAGCTATTGATATTGATTAATGAAAAGTATCGCTTTTGGCTACGGCTGCTATAATTCATATTTAGGTTATAGAGAATATTTATCACTAAAACCTAATCAAGTTATGATGAATACAAGCCACTACTTAACAATTCTCTATATATCATATTTGGGTATTTTAGCTTACGAGGCATGACATTTTTAGTGATGTTCAGGTGACATATAAATATCAACCATGTATACATTTATCAAGCGTAATGAGCATTTTTTTTATAATTTACATAATGACTGGAACTCAATAACTTGTTTGTGAAAGGACTCGCAGTCGAGGCCATTTCAGACTAGTAAATAATAATATATTAGATTTAACACCCCCCCCCCCTCACCCCATTGGTCGGCACCTGGACTAAATGTCATGGATCATCTGGTTTGCCACTGATGGAGAGTGCAGGGTTGGAATCCTAGCCAGGAGTTTTTTTTCTCCAAAATTATTATTATTATTATTATTATTAGCACCGCGTCTTACTACCCGTTCGGGTTATACGCACTTACGCTAATGTGTAATGGTAGGGTGATTGTGAGATGAAATGGAGGACCTACAGTTTAACGTGGAATCCGAACCACGGTGGAGGCCTGGCATTCCTCACATTCACAAGTTGTGACTAATACACATCTTGTCAGAGGTGAAGGAAGGGTTTGGCAATCAGATAAATCTGTGCCGGGACCGAGGATTGAACCCCGGACCCTCAGCACTTTCTCCAAAATTGTTTCCCACTATTGCTCGACGCTAATTTAGGTAAATTTTCTATAAATTCTACTTTTATCTTCCTTGAACAGTTAGTATAGTTTTATGCGTGTACTACAAGTAGTTAGAAATATATTTTTACTCTATTGTAGAGAGAAAGTATTGTAATCATGAACAATTTTGCCCTCGCAATTATGGTGATGCTTTTAAGTTTTATGTTCCCCTGGCTTAAAAAAGTTATTCTTACAATTACATCTGTTCCCACATCTGTCTGTCTGTCTGTCTGTCTGTACTCAGGGCTGAAGCTGAAACGACTTAAGGTGGGGATGTAGGAAGTGCGAGTTAATGTTAGTGTTTCTGGAGTTTTTATAGCAAAACATTTGTTTGGCCAAAATAAATAAAATATTGCTCCAGTAGATATATAAAGTTTAATTTGTATTCATATGTTGGTATCGACAGTTATTCAATATTTTATCGAGCGTGTCTTAGAATTTAATGATAGCTTTTACTCTTCATTTAAAAAGTTTCTCGTCTACTGCCGCTATACTCAATAACTGTTGATATCACCGTTTGAATAAAATTAAACTACATCATTTATACTGTCGCAATGTTTAATTTATTTTGAACAAAAAAGTTTTGATATAAAAACTGCAAATAAATCTGTCCTTAAATCACGTTCCCTACACTCTCATCTTAATAGATTTTGTTCAAATAAGATATTTAGATGTTAAGTCCATATGGTCATACTACAAGGCCAAATGGGGATTCGAACTCTTGCCCTGAGACTAAGGGCAAGTTAATTAAAACTGAAATTTAGAGATTTAAAAAAAATTCCCATAACCATTTGGTTAGAAAATTATATCTTAATAACTTAATATTATTACAAAATTAAATGTTTTTAAGAGAAATTATCCAAGGGTACTTTACAAGGATCCGATTAAAAAAATACAATATACTATTTGAGAAAGTACTGTACATACGATTGTATTATGCCATTTATTTTTAGAGCTAATAAAATAAATTTTATGGCTTAATGTGTGAAGTCATGTGGTCTCCATTTCTTATTTTAGGTAAATTATAATCTAAGGCGTCACTATCGATACCAATAATGGAAAAATTGTGGTTCGAATCCAGGACGAGTGTAATGGGGGCGGTTTTCACTAAAGGCGTTTCCACTCTCCCTCCATGAAAATGAGGGTACACTTACTCCAGATGCAAACTTATTTATTCCTAGACCCTTAGCGTAATTAGTTAATATGCGTTTAGTAGTAGTGAAATGCATTGACAAAAATAAATAGATAATATAAATACCAGTTAAATTGTTCTAATAATAAACAAAATGGTATCAACACTACTCTCAAAAATAAAAAAAATGTATTTTCTCGAATTTACTTCCCAGCATAAAACCTTTAAACATTCCAATCTTAATAAGAAGAAACTTTTATTAAATCAAAACTGTTTTTTCAATCAACACTTTTTATATTATTAGTTGTAGTTTATCGGTATTGATAATATATGTCAATGGTGACAGTTGCAGATCATACGACTTGACGTGTGAATATATTAAAGTACTATATATATAGTCACTTTTCTACCTGATAGTTAAGGGCCCTTCTTATTAAGGTATGACTGTACCTGGTCACACCATACCTGTCCTTGTACTCGTCGACGACCGCCCTGAACTGGTACACCATGTCGTAGGTCTCCGGTAGGTTCTGGGTGTAGATGTGCTCCACAGAGTCGTAGTCACCCTCTTGGGTCCCCGTATTGTTGGTCCAGGGTTCGTCCAGAAACCTGGTGTCTTCGAACAGGTGGGGGATGGAGTCGACTCGGAAACCGTCGACACCCAGGTTTAACCAGTACCGCATCACGTCCTGAGGAAGAAAAATAGCGTCAGGTTCAAATATCAACTAAGAAACTGTCCTTAAATTACGTAAGGGATTTGAGGGAGGAGATTCTCAGTATTTTATTATCTTATTTTTTATGAAAATTGGGGGCCAATAGGGTAAGAATTCATCTAAAGCAAGTTTTTTTTAATAGTGAGCCTCGGTTTAGGGGTAAGGTGTCAGACTTTCATGCTGGGGGTCCGGAATTCAATCCTCGGTCCTGGCACAGAATTATCTGATTGCCAAACACTTCCTTCACCTCTGACAAGATGTGATTAATCACAACTTGTGAATGTTATGGAATGCCAGGCCTCCACCATGGTTCGGATTCCACGTTAAAATGTAGGTCCTCCATTTCATCTCACAATCACCCTACCATTACACATGAGCGTAAGTTCGTATAACCCGCACGGGTAGTAAGACACGTTGATGATAATAATAATATTAATAATAATAATAATAATAATAATAATAATAATAATAATAATAATAATAATAATATAGTGAGACAAAATCTAAATAAAACCCCTGTTATTTGTAAGATAATTTTAAAATGTGTAATTTTCATTAATTAATTAACCCCACTTTAATCACTAGCTTTCACTGATTTATAGAAATATAATTTTTACACTCGCTTTATTATCAATCCTTATCTCTGAAAATAACTAGACGATTAAAATAATCTACTTCGATCTAGTGCCCTTTTATTACAAAAATAAATATAGGTATCTAAAACATATGATTCACCATCTATTTTCCTCTAGAAATCTTTGCAATTCCTATAAAGCATTCTCAAAAAAATAAAATACTGGCCTGTTTGTGAAAAGCTTTGAATTTGAGGCAATTAAGTTTTATAAAGTATAACACTCCCAAACGGCGTATCCATATAACTTTGATAAAAATGAAAATCGGGTCGCATTGCATGTTGGTTCATAATAAGGTCAGCGGGATGCACAAAACCATAGATAGAGCAACATTTGGCCTGCGGGCCGAAAGTTTGGCACACCTCCCTTAGACCACGTGACCACTGAAATGGGTGAAACAATAGCAATTAGATTTATAAGAAGAGGAAATGAAAAATACTGGGAGTTTATCGCTGATTTATATTCTATATTTATATTAATTATTATCTTTTACTTGAAGCGATAGCAAATACGGTGTTTCTAAGATCTCTGCGCAAATTTAACCACAACATCTGTGGGAATGAATAAAAAACTTAGTACAAAATTGTCCGGAAAAATTAATCTCGTATTACTAAATGAAAGTTGAAGATAGGCGCAAAAACGCCGGGAGTAAGCAGCTCAAAGTACGTACGTGTATAGCAAATTGCATATCATTAGTAGGACAGGAGTGTCCAGCCGCGAGCACCGTGTCTGAAAGGTAATCAAGCGTCAAATGCAACCGACGGTTACTGTTGTGACCAAATTGACACATGAAGAACACGTATGTTCACAATAACCTAGCATTAACAGTGGTGTGTGTTGCTGTCTGGAAATCGGTTAGTTGTGTATTTCCCGCCTGGTTATATGCAACTTGCTGTACATGTACGTACTTAAAGCTGCTTACTCCCGGCGTTGTTGAGACCAGCTTCAACATTCGTAATACAAGATTACTTTTTGGGGCGATTTTTTTAACTAAATTCTTTGTTTCCTTTTGCCCACAAATGCTGTGGTTTAAGTTTGGGCAAAGTTTAGGAACATCCTGTATGAGGCAACAAAAGATCTTTCTACTGTTTTTTCTTATGCACCGCATTTTATACAAGAATATATTTATTTTTCAGGTCGTCTTACTACCCGTTCAGGTTATAAACATAAATATTAATTACACTAATGAGTTAGGTATGAGGAAGGTAGAATTTAGAGGAAATGTATTCGCGTTTGCGTGGTGCGAGAGAGAGAGAGAGAGAGAGAGAGGGAGGGAGAGAGAGAGAGAGAGAGGGAGGGAGGGGAGAGAGAGAGAGAGAGGGAGAGTAGAATAGAGAACCAACGAGTAAAACTACTCTCAGAAAATCAATCCTGGGTTCGAGCCCTAGCCTCCTGGTCACCGACACAAGAAATTAAATAATATTGACATTTATGCAGAGTACATGTGATGGCATTTAAGAAGATTGTTTAGGTAGCCGATATATTGCCAATCAAATGTTGCACTTAGGTTGAAATATTGATAAAATATTTAACAGTACACGAGTTTGGTGTTTACTTGACTTAGCAAAAAACTATTTTCTATGAGCCTAAAACTTGTTGACTTTAAGACGTAGTTAACACGTTGACATTTTATACTGAGAAAAGATCAAGAATTCACATATTTTGATTGATCACTAGGAACTTAGCTCCAAAGAAACGAACGTTAATGTCATAGGGGAGTAGGATGGATCTTTGTGAATCTTTATTTCATTATTTATTTATTTGAAGTGTTTAGAGTACACTTTCTGAACCAACTGATTATGTCAGTACACGACTTTTGAACTAATTTAAATCTAGAACAGACAAAACATCCAGCCTCCGGCCGTTAATTCATCGCGGTCAGAAATTGTTTGGCCATGCCAAAAATAGAACCCAGGAGACTTAGATCAGTGGACAGACACGCTACTTTGTTAATTAAAGGATATAATTTATAGGGGGTGTCACAAAACAAAATGTATGGAATTTGTATTTCCCGCCTCCCGTTTGTTCTACTGATGGACAGCTGATCGATCATTCTAGCGGCGTTAACTTCTCACCTTCATATCATCCACAAGATATTGGTTGCGGTAGTTGAGGTCTGGTTGTTCAACTGTGAACACGTGATAGTAATACTGCTGACGGTCCTCGTTCCAAGACCAGGCAGAGCCTTTGAATGCGCTAACCTAAACAAATAAAATACATTTTATAACAGAGATCTTGGCTCATCAAATTACATGCATATAGCCTATTTATATATAAATGTATACATCATATATTAGTTACTAAATATATATATATCCAAAACCTATATATATAAGTACATATATATGAATATAAACATATATTTCCGCCTTTGTGGTCTTGGGATAAAGCTCTCACCTGTTGTTGACCCGATTTTCTTGGGTTCATACCAAGTCGGGGTCAACGGATTTTTCTTGAGCAATAAAAATTTGTAGCATAACTTTCTTCGGAGGGTAAGTAAAGCCGTCGGTCCCTGTCGATAGTGGTATGTAAATTATCCCTAGATGATGTGTGTAAATAACTTACCGGGCAAAATTGGTAAGCTCTTTCACGATCGCTAATATAAATTCAGTGTGGAAGACCCCCGAGGAACCTCCACACTTTCTAAGCTCTTCCTGTACATGTGATTTTACCAGATAGTGCAGGCAGCACTAACCAGTCGAAGGAATGAGTGCATGCCAAGCTCCGGATGGATATAAATCACATAAAATCAACCTTCGGTTTGTTGAATTATGAAGGATGGATTTATATATAAATAAATATATATAGTATATTTTATTTTGAATGAAAATATGAAGAGCGATCTAGTAATTTTTCTAATTGTCAGAAAAGTCTCTTTATATGAAAATTGTACTGTAGTGAATCACTTTATTGAAAGGTTGCGCGTTAAGCCAAAACCCCGGAGTAAGAATCCTTGACTGGGAAATTATATATTGATTGACCAGCACATAATATTGTTAAGGTTGAGTTTAAGGAGATAAGCTTCATTTTCCCGTTTTATTTAATCAAAAATTAGTTTGAATCAGTTAAAAAATATGACAACACAATTGGTTGATTGGGCACTTTTTATTCGAGAGATTGTTGGATTAGCACCGTCTACTAAACCAGAATAAATTGTAAATAGTTGTATTGGACAGTTCATGGTATATTGTAGCAGACTCAAGTCTGGTGTAATCTATACCTCTAAACTCTTAACTACTACGTTAAGTTCAGTCAGAGGTAAATATATTAATATTATTAGCACCGCGTCTTACTACCCGTTCGGGTTATACGCACTTACGCTAATGTGTAATGGTAGGGTAATTGTAAGATGAAAAGGAGGACCTACAGTTTAACGTGGAATCCGAACCACGGTGGAGGCCTGGCATTCCTCACATTAACAAGTTGTGATTTATACACGTCTTGTCAGAGGTGAAGGAAGGGTTTGGCAATCAAATAAATCTGTGCCGGGACTGAGGATTGAACCCCGGACCCCCAGCACAGAAGTCTGACACCTTGCCCCTAGACCACTAGGTCACCCGTCAGAGGTAAAAATTAATTCTTAGTGCGAGAGAGAGAGCCAGGTCAGTTTAGGTAAGTATAAGATAGGTTAGGCTAACACGGCCCAATATACCTTGGAAAGGATATTATGCTGCAAGATATTAGTGCCTAACACACCTCAAGGGGGGATGTTGGTGGAAGAATGAGGTAAAAAGTAGTGCCTAGACCATCTAATCCCATTTATTTAATGCAGTTTATATGATTTAGGTCAGAGGTGGGAAACATATATTTCAATGTAGCCAGAGATGTGGTGAATGAGAAGTGAATTTTGACACATTATGTTAAAAGCTTGTAAAATCAACATCTCTTACCCAGTTGTTTGGAGCACTCCTCTCCCCCGTCTCGTTGTCAACTTTCCCGTCGTGCCAGATGTAATAGTCGGTGTACGGGTCTATTCTCTTCACGGACTTCTGGAACCACTCGTGTTGGTCACTCGAGTAGTCGGGAACAAAGTCCAGGATCAGTTTCAGACCTGAAGGAAAGACAGGGAGTTTATCTTTAAATGGTTATTATTCTGTTCACGGACTTCTGGAACCACTCGTGTTGGTCACTCGAGTAGTCGGGAACAAAGTCCAGGATCAGTTTCAGACCTGAAGGAAAGACAGGGAGTTTATCTTTAAATGGTTGTTATTCTCTTCACGGAATAAATAGATACATTTTAAAACAGTGTGATGATGATGATATCGTGGACGTGTTGTAAAGCGGTGTGTACGAGGGAGCGTGGTACCAACTCACCCAGTTCCTTCATACTATCCCTGAGAGCGAGGGAGCGTGGTACCAACTCACCCAGTTCCTTCATACTATCCCTGAGAGCGAGGGAGCGTGGTACCAACTCACCCAGTTCCTTCATACTATCCCTGAGAGCGAGGGAGCGTGGTACCAACTCACCCAGTTCCTTCATACTATCCCTGAGAGCGAGGGAGCGTGGTACCAACTCACCCTGTTCCTTCATACTATCCCTGAGAGCGAGGAAGTCCTCTAGTGTCCCGAACAGCGGGTCAATGAATGTTTGGTTAGCGATGTCGTATCCGAAATCCTTCATGGGAGACAGATAGATGGGGGAGAGCCAGATGGCTCCAGCTCCACTTTCCTTGACATGCTCCACTCTCTCCAAGATACCTTCAATTGTCACATCAAAAACATATTAGTTCTAATACACCTTTAATTGTTACATTGCCTACTTGTTAGTTACAAGGTACATTTACTGGGGAAAAAAGAAAAGCACACACTAAGGAACAAACAAAACACACACAATAAACACACAAAGGAACATACACTAGAAATACAAAGGAGCACACACAAAACACAAATAAACACACAAAGGGACAAACGAAAACACAAAGGAACTCACACACTATACATAAAAAGTAACACACTCAATATACATACAAAGTAACACACACAATATACACACAAAGGAACACACACAAATACACACAGACTAATACACTATATACATACAAAGTAACACAAATAATATACATACAAAATAGCACATTCAATAGCTACAAAGGAACACATTCAAATATACACAAAATAATACCCAAAGGAACAAACAATAGATTCACAAAGGAATACACGCAATAAACATACAATAGTTTCACAAAGTAACACACACAATTTACTCACAAAGGAACACACACGATATACTCACAAAGGAACACACACAATTTACTCACAAAGGAACACACACGATAGACTCACAAAGGAACACACACGATAGACTCACAAAGGAACACACACGATAGACTCACAAAGGAACACACACAAGAGACAAAGGAACACACACGATACTCACAAAGGAACACACACAAGAGACTCACAAAGGAACACACAAAGAACACACGTAGAAACAAGCCCGTCTACCTCTGAGATCGCCCACTCCATTGCCATCGCTGTCCTTATACGACCTGGGATAGATCTGATATATTGTGGTCGTCTGCCACCAGTCAAGTTCTTGTTGAGTTAACACAGTGGTCACCGAGAATGTGAAAACCAGGAATAATACTTCTCCTATCATGGTGCAGATAGTAATATGGAAAAAAGAAAAGGTCTCGGTTTGGTACAATGTCTGCTGGTATACACGTTACGTGTCCCCCCCTAGCTTTTATAGATACACTTGGAGCTTGGAGGTGTGGTATAAGCTTGTCTTTGTGATAATGTCGTGGTATAGTTAGAGAGGATGAGATAGTATTGTTTTAAGACGGGGACGAGCCTTATCAAACAATTAAAATGTTCATGATCAGCACCAAGATGATATAGATACTATTATAAGGAGTGAAATAGTTTTTTATGACAGAACAATTCACTGGATAATTGTTTGATAAGCATTTAATTACATGCAAATAATTTTAAAATAAATTAAATATATATATATGAATATATCAAATAATTATCAAATAAATTTTATATAGGTCTACTCTTATATATAGTGTGATATAAATATAAATATATATATGTCATAAATATTACTTCATTACTATATATACTTATTTAGTAGTGAAGTAGTTTATAAACAAACTATTTTATAACTCACTAGTTTTTGCTCGCAACTTCACTCACGTTAATGTCAATTTTACAAACTTTTCATTAAAACAATAACGTTTCTAAACCAAGAGTTTCTAATTTATCGCTCAGAGAAGAAATAACTCAACCCGTGTCCAGGTGTCATTTTTCAATTTTCAGAATGATATCTAACTGAACCAACTACCATTAATATAGCTTCGGCTATTTACACTTAATAAATATACGCATTCCCTGACAATTATAATAATAATTGTACAACTTGGCAATAGCCACTACCGAGTCGCCGATGGCTGCGTTATCCGATGGCTTGTGATATTAAAAATCACATACTTGTAGCTGACGATTTCTGCTTTGTCCATCATAGACTCTGCCTTAAAAAATATGAGTGAAGAATGACCGTGGGCACGGGACGAATCCTGGATAGCTCAGTGGTTAGAGCATTGGCGTACTAAGCCAAAGGTCCCGGGTTCGATTCCCGTGTCCAGGTGTCATTTTTCAATTTTCAGAATGTTATTAGATAGAAGTTACCATGATGAAAGCTTTAGAAAGTATTTAGCTTCAGAATCAAAATTTTAATATAGTATAATTATTTCTGTTTTAAGATTAGACACACAGAATATTTGTATTAATTGAAGGAAATAAATTAACCATATTTAAAGACGCTTCAGTGGCTGCATGATCTAATGCGCTACTCTCGCAGTAGACTAAGCTGTAGATTACAGGGAGATTGAGGTTAAAATCCCCGTCAGGTGTACGGAGGGTAAGTTATCTAAAGGTTTTCCACTGTCCCTCCACGCAAATGCAGGCACACTTCTTGTAAATATAACCATCCTAATCCCTAAAACCATTAGCGGGATTAGTACATAAGCGTGTGACTCGACCGGGTAGTAAGACGCGGTGCTAAAAAAGAATTAAGGCAAGGAATTTTTTTGTAGATGACGTTAGTGTTTTTATCCTCAGGAGCGGCAGTTAACATGTCTTTTTATTTATTTATTTACACTATTTATCCCGATTTCTAGCATGTATTGATTTTGATTGATTTTAATCTATTGCTTATTTTATACCAGCTTTAACCATAAACCTTGATGTTTGTAACCCAACATTCACTAGGAAAAATCATTGAACCTTCTTGACTTTAAAATGAAAGTTTTTTTTTTAAATTATACAATAAAATTAGTTCATATTATTTCCAAACATTTAAATTCGTGCTTAGAGAAATGTTATAAATTCATTGTGATGATAAGAAAAATATATTTTTGGTGAAGAAATGTTTTTATAGATTTAAATTAATCATAAAAATAATATAACACCTACAAATTATGTGCATGCAACTTAAATTTTTTAAGCTCTTTGAAAATATTTTACTAGTTTTCTTTTGTTTATTTAAGGCTGTGATTACCTCGTTTTAATTATTTTATAATTTTTAGAAACCTTCCATGTTTATTTGTATTGTTACATATATACATTTTACACATTTATTGAAACTGTGACAGAAAAACTTCCAAATAAATAAAAAATTGGCTCATACAGCATGAAAATAAGATGTAAGGTTTCAAAAAATATTTGTTTTGGATCAATGAATTGTATTTTTCCGAAATCACAGTAATTTACCCAAAAAACATAAATACAATGTTAACATTAATATTAAAATCAAATATGGTAGATGCAGCCTTAAAGTATAGACTAATCCTATCATATCCAACTCAATTTTTAAATTTTAGGGATCGGGAAAAATAGTGTCAAGCCCCATTTTGTGTTTTAAAACAGATTTGAATACTTTGTTATCAAATCCTCAAATATTATGTAATGGCAACGGGAAATAAAATATATAAGCTCTGTCGGACATAATATGTTGGGATTTTGTTGAAATAAGTAAGCTAATATTTTTTCCAATACTTTGGACACTCAATATCAGTATTAACTCAGTTTAGGTGAGAATGGGGGTTGGAATCCTGAACTCTAATTTAACATTACATCTATACTAATCTTAAAATAAATTTCTTTATATTTTTGAGTAAGTTTGTACAGCGCTCTGAACTAGAAGTCTCCATTTGTTTGAACTATCATCCCCACTTCTTTCGTAGTTTTGACATAAGTTACGTCATTTCTTTTCTGGTCTGAGGTAATTTGAAACATTTCTGGGATTTTAATATAATTTCATAATATAGTGTATTTTTTTATATGTCTGAGCATCAAAACGTTAATCAATCATTGGATTGGCAACACCTGTAGTTGTGAGAAAGGCTTTTGTTACAGCCCACTTTGAAAAATAGCTTACTATTTAAAATATAACATGATTTTATAACTAATATGGATAGATTCAAATAAGCCATTGAAAAGTTGCAACTTTTATGCCAAAAACATGGTGCCTATTTACGATTTCAACATTTATACAGAATGTATCAATTTGGGGGGGAGGGGGGGTTTCAAGGATGCTTTAATAGACATACTTCAAGTATGACAGAGAAACAATTTTATTCATTTTCTATTAGAGGTAAAGTATTCAGTGAGAGGCAGAATATAGTAAAAGGATTTTCGTTCAATTATTTAAAATACACAATACCTAGTTTAGACAAATATACATTTTTAACGGATTGTAAATCCAAGCTTATTTGATATGATTCAATACGATTTTCTACATACCAAGGTAAGTTTTTCTCAACAAATTTTTAATTTAAATATCAAATGACTAAATGTAGCTACATATACATCTAATGTAAATTTATGTTATGACTTATATTCACTAAGATGTTATAAAAACCTTCAAAGCTAATTGGAATAACACAAAGTTAACAACAGTATTCAATTAGCTATTTCAAATGTATTTATACTGGCCTTTTAAAATCACCTAATAAAAATAGTTATATAAAAGACCAAGGCCGTAGCCAGGGGGTTTTGTAGGTTCAACTATTTTATGAACGAAATATATATGGCTTTATTTATGGTTCAAACAATATCAAAATTAAGATGATATAAATACAAATTAGGGGGCTATGTTACCATAAAAAGCACTTCAGAGAGCTTCTAGAGGTGTTTAAGATCTAGAATTTTTCCTATCCTTCAGCAGCTATGGTGTTATGTTACAAAAAACCCACTTCAGATCTCTTCTAAAGCTGTTTTAAGATTTAGAATTTTTCCTGGCCTTCGAGAGTTATGCTACTATGTTGCCATAAAAAACCCACTTCAGATCGCTTCTAGAACTTTTTATCATTTATAATTTTTTTCTAGCCTCCGGCAACTGGGGTATGTGCCCACCAAACCTCCCCTGAAATTATTGGCTGGCTACGGCCTTGAAAAAAACTAAACTTATTTTTGTATATGAATCATAGATACATACCTAATCACCCCGTTACCTTACGGGGCAGGCAAGAAACTGTGCTTACAGCTCAAAAAAACCCTTCGTACCTAATCCATCCTCACTAGCTTCCTCCACATCTTCCCTAACCTTGCATACTCCCTTCACTACAACATCATTCTTACACCGAGTCATACATGCTCTTTTATTCTTAAAGCTTTTAATGTTTCTCTTGTTAACACATTTGTCTGCATCATTTAGCCACGTCTTACATGGCCTTCCCCTTCCTTTTGAGCCACACACTCTACCTTCATATTTTCTTATTAGAAAAACAAAAATATTCTCGTTTCAACTAAAAGTAAAAATAAAACACATGATAATTGTTACTAAGATACATATAATAAAGAGAGATCAGTTTTTCATTCAACATTTAATAAAACATTTTTTTTGTACAAAAACACAACAATTTTATATCACCTATGCTGTAACACACTAGTAATATACACAAATAAAATTACATCTAAACACAACTTTTCGAATGGTAAGACATAGTTCTCTAACACTATGACATTCTTGATAGACTTTCAAATAAGTTTACATTTTATTTAGTTCAATCCTGTGTTAAACAAAGAGTCTTCTGAAACAATAAATACATTGTAAGAAAATGTAATCATATAATTACCATTATATTATTTTATCTTAATGCATGTTTGAATACACTTTATCTTCAGTGGAGATATGCTAGTGTTTTAATGCCAGCACACATATTAGTTTAAGTATTTATAGCTAGCTTTAATCATTCTTTGCGGGAAAATTTTTAAATAAGTTAAACATATAATTCAAACAAAAAAATAATATATATTAATAACCCTTTTAGTTTTTACTCTAAATAATAATACACTGGTTAACTGACATAATAACAGAATGTAAGGTAAGTTTAAATTTAACTTACATTCTGATACATAGCATTGCTAACGAATATGCTTACTATTTAAATTATATGGGATCTGAATGAAAAAAAATAATTCTGATAAAAGTACACATATATTTAATAAATAATATTTTATTAAACTGTTTTAATGTACATTTTAAAGCTAATTATATTATTTAGTGGAGTTTGAAATTTAAAAATTTAATGGTAAGAGCATTTGAAGTTTGTTTCTTAATTAAGCTTAGACTAAAATAATATTTTTTGTCCTTACAAAAATACCTAATAATTATGGTGACATTAAAACTTACAAGATAACAAGGAGTGTATTTAAACCCAATTCCGGCAAAACTTATTTATTTCCGGTAAAACTTATGCCATAAAAATATATTAACTAACTGAGGATATCATGGTATTATTGAAACAGACACACACTTTATTATTTTTAGATCAAGATTATTTAAAATACAAGTCAAATAATAACTATAGCTTGCTTTACATTTTTTAGAAGAAAGATAGAGAAGATTATAGAGAAGCAATAGTAGGACTTGTAAAATTTTAGAGTTAGTTGTTAAATTTAATCCCTAAGCTATACTGAGTTTAAGGTTCAATTGAACTGTAAGATTAATATACTACTTCCCTTTAACAAACATTGACGCCATTGCAAATAGATTTAATCTTACATACAGTAAAGTATAAACATTTATGGACATTTTAAAGAACTATACAGTTCTAATTATGTATTTGTTTATCTTGATAAGTCAAGAAAACTTTAAAAATAAAATATGTATCTATTATAATAAACAAATTAAAAGTACAAATAATGAAAAATAATATGAATAGCAACAAAGATAATTCCAAAATAAATTTATTAGTTTATAACTATTACATCTGTAGGTATATATATCAGTTTTTAGGATTGATTATTTTGTTGATTTACGGCTCTATCATTTATCAAATAAATCAAATGATGATTTGCTAGATTTTTCTTCAATTAATATAAAATTAAATACTCATTTTCATGCATTACTAAGTGTAAAAACATAAATACATCAATTGATTTAAATAACGCCAAATAAAACCTGAAAGTTTGAAAAATTATAACTTTTATTTGTCATTCTGTCGCTGCTTGTAGACCCGTAGAAGTAATACAATATGAAATCTAAAATTGAATATTCGCTATTAATTAGGATTAGTTCCTAATCCAAGCAATCGTAAAACTATTTGGACTACAAATTAGATTTACGTTAAGGCATCTCAGAAAAAGGGTAAAAGTGTTTGTGGCTCGTACTATGATGACAGGTTCAATCGTATAAGAGTATGGTTTTAAAAGACAGCCTCCATTTAATTCGTATATGTGGAGTAATATTATTACAAACTAAAATTGCTAATTTCTTCACATTTAAATTCTCATAAAGCCAACTTGGATTACTTTTTTATTCAATTGTTTTGTTATTAACATGTTGCAAATTTTAAACTGACATGTTCTAGTGGTAAAAGGAATAGGAAGGTGGATTGTAGATATTTTCAAAGTAAATACATTTTTGATTTTTTATCGAAAGTATCACAATTTCGGTAAATATTTTAATATAATCTATATGCATATGAAACATTCACTAATATATTGGGACAATTATTTAAACATATAATAATAACAACAATGTGGTTTTGAAGCATTATAAATTTAAGAAATATACCAATACTGTTACTTAGGAAAAAAGTTATCATGACTAGTTTATTTACCTGTTTATAATACTTACGCTTATATAATTAGTGGTATCACTTATACAACTTAAATATTAATATATTCAAAAGTATCTTGACTTTATTTAAATTATCTATTTTTCATGAAAAACTTAAATTAAACATTAATACTTGCAAAAATAAAGAGATTTAGGTTTCTTTTATCAGTATTGCATAATTAATTTTCAAATAACTCTATTTTTGATTTTCAAGCTTTGAAATTTGGTTGCACCATCATATTTATTTTATAAAAAAATATTAGTTTTAAAATATTTTGTTTTTAATTTACAGAAGTGCGCTATATCCCTTTGAAAATGCCTCCTCTCCACCTCAAGCAAGAAGTTGTTTGTGAGAAAGATGCCTAGCATTTTTTAAAGTTAATAAAGTTTAATTTTCCCATATTGGGGCCAGCAACACTGACTCACTGGCTGACTTGTCGCGAGTTTTGGGTCAATTTATGGTAGAGTAATGAGATGAAGATATAACAATAGGTAGTCAAGGAGGACCTAAACGTATTCATAGGTGTGTGAGGGATGTCAGACACAAGTAGGATATTCCAAACATTCAATGTGAATTCTTCTATTGTACAGTAAGATTTAAAAAATATGTTTTATACTTTTAGATTTTCTTTAGGTTTTGTAACTATTTTACTAATATTTTATAAATACAGATTTTATAGAATTTAAATACTATGAATATTGATTGATACTCAGAATATTATAATAGCTTACGTTTTTAATAAAGTTTGTTATTTTAATTTTTATGAATTAAATTTCCTTTTCCTAGTTTTATAATTATAATTGAAGTTCCCTTAAGTTTAGAAAGACGCAGGGGTTTTAAGATATTTATATATTGATAAGGAAATTATAGTTTGATATGGTACATACATAATATAATTTGTATTGTAAAGTTAATTGTTTTCTGATATAATTTATTATTTAGTAATAAATGTTTAATATGAAATCCACTATTTTTAAATTTATGAACAACAATTATTTGGTCCAAGTATTGTTCCTCCTACACTGTTAATAATCTAGCATAGTTAAATTTCTAATTATGTTGTTGGTGAGAAAGCTAATTTTTATTGACTAAATAATTTATGTACTGAGATAATTTTTACATATCAACTATAGAAATAACATTATTGATTACTTTTTATTTAGAAATACTTGCAGTCAACAATTGATGATATGACGCAGATTTTAAAATGTCCTTGAATATTTAAAATAGTGTAACACACTTGTGTAGATACACACTACACAATTTACTGTTATATATTTTTTATTTTTTTCAAATAAAGTGCTTTGACTATATTCTTATTACTTAAGATATTTGATTTGTTACATTTGAAAACATTACAAAATAATATGTGCACACCACAATCACTAAATATATTTAACAAAAACATTAAAAAAAAGTTTAAGGTTTACACTCATAACTTTTAAACTATTAGAAAATATGTCACTTATAACTAAGGAATGTTATATTAAATAAAAACAAAGGAAAGCCCGTTTCAAACACATTTTTATAAAAGTATTGGAATTTAATCAAACTTTAAGATGGGATTATCGAGGACGTGAGAAAAGGCTAATTTTTTGCAGTTTTTTATACAAAACATTTTGTCGGCAAAAAAAAAAATTATATTGCTTCAGTAGAAACATAAGAGTTCAATTTTCTTCACATGGCGACATCAACAATTGTTGAATATCTGTCATGAGCACAGCCATTAGATGACATATTTTTAAAGAAATAGTAAAAGTTGTAACTAGATCTGAGGTACTCAAACTTGAAATACTCTGTTTGTACTGAACAAATGTTTGATTTATTTTGGCAGTAAAACGTTGCTTCGCAACCCTGCCCTTTTTTCCCGACCCTTATCTCCCCACCTTAAGTGTTTTAATAAACGTTTGGTCAAATCCAAACTTACCATTTATATATAAATTAATACAGATACGAGACATTATAATATGTACTGTAAATGTATGTTATTCAATAGATTTGAACGTTAATTTTTAAATACATCTAAAACAATAACATTTATTATTTAAAGGGACAGTTTTAATTCTTTTGAGTAAAATAAATATAACATTTTTAACTAATCTTAATATAATTTAAACCATTAAATCTTCTATATTCTATTCTCTTTTCAGAGCAACATAAACATGACAGTTATTTATAACAAATACAAAGTTTATTATATCTTAGGGTAAACAGGCCTGCTGAAGTCCCAATTTGGTAAATTTTACTAAATATCTTTAGATTCAACATTGAATATATTTTTAGTCAGGTAAACAAATAAACAATGTACCATTGTATAGTATGTTCTAACATTTATATTAATATTTTAGAGTATAATTTTATAGATAAATTAAACCATATTTTTTAACATAATAATAATCTTCGAAAATTCATGTCAAGTAATATAGTTAAAGTAGATTACTGACTATCCAACATTCAATTTTATCTAACATATATATTAAATAACGTGATATTGGCGCAACATCTTCGTAAGGAAGAAAATAAAAGCTAGTAAACAAACTTCAATCATCCATTTTGTACACAGGGACTTATGCATTTTTCATACCACAATCTACAATAATAAAAAGAAAGTGTTTGTCTTGTGTGTGTTTGTTTGTTTGTGTGCGATGCCCAGCCAAATCTACGGCACGCAGAGATTTGAAATTTTTAACATAGGTGGACGGAAGGGGTCCGAATGCACCTCAAAGCCGGATTTTTAAATTTTTAATTACTTTTTAATTAGGCAATTTTTAACAAACTTTTGAAGAAAATATTGTTAATCTGGTTTAGAATTACACTTCGAAATTTGTCATTGCAAATCGGACACCATGAGGGGTTAAGAGGGCTTACATAATTATTATACCACATCCACATATCCAACATTTTGGCTATTCGACCACCGGTCAGTCCCGTTTATGTAAGATAGTCAGGACTCTACTGTACATAAATTAGCTCACAACAAAAAATTATGACTTTTATTAAAATTTGACAATACAATTTTATATAAGATTTAAATTTATATCACGACCTTAAAACATTTTACAAAATGATAATCTAGGATAAATAATTCTAGTGCTTCTCGTGATTGCTTCAGTTAGCTTCCAATGCCAAAATCAATCTCAATTAAAAAAAGATAGGTTACTACTTAGCTTCATTGCATAACATTATTAACAATAACAGCATGGCTGATAGTTCTATGTGTTTTAAAATTGTTAGGGACACAAATATAATAATTTTGGATGAATGTGTTTTATTTACTATAGATAAATAAACATTTCGATGATATTTATAATTATGTTTATTATATTTAGCATTAATTAAGTTGCATTATTGCATTAGATATACTCTTTAAAATAATTTTTCTTTTTACATTTTTTTAAAAAAATCACAAATTTAACAATTTGATGAAAAAATGTGGCTATTAAGGCAAATAATAACATTTAAAAAAATTATTTAGTTTTTGAAATAAAAGCTTCATAGTAACCTAATAATTATATTGGATTTATAGGTGGTTAATTAAGTGAATGCATTTACTTAAGTATGTATACTTTTATAGTTTTGTCGCTAGTTATTAATTTAGGTATGTTATAAAGCTAAAATACTTTCAGGCATATTATTATTTTATAATCTAAAGATTTGATATTTTTATATAATTTATAGTTGTGTCTAACCACAGATAACACTTTAGCTACAGCTATCAGTTTAAAGTACAGAGAAGAACGCAACGTATATATATATTTTTATTATAAAGAAGTTAAACCTTGTAAAATAAACTAAAATCAGGAAAATACAGGAACACTTCACATTATTATTAATATCTTGAATAACATGTATAGTTATAATATGTTAGTGTACTTTAATATTCGCCTTTTAAACATTCAATAATTTCTTATTTGTAAGCTAATAATATGAAGTCTTATTTATTAGTAGTTCTTATAACCATTAAATATTAGTAATTTAAGATGTTTTAATTTTTAATTTAATTTCAAAACTATTTGAATAGGAAGATTTAATTTGATACAAATAATGTAAAGTTATTGCAGACACAAGTAATCAATTCTCCAACTAAAACACCACTATATAGATTCTAGATTATAGGCCAATCAATTCACCTTAATACACCTTAATCACTCCATTGAACACTTCTTACAACTTTTATCTACTAAACTGACATTAAGTTTTTATTAATTTTAGTTGTTAACATCACAACCATTATAAAGTATTTTATTCAAAGGTTTTAATTTCTTCATTTTATTAGCAAACTACATGATAATTAATATCTATTCTCATCAAACAATGTTAAAATTATAACACAAATACAAGAAAAACGTCACTAATTTGATGATATGCCTGTGTACCTTAATTTTTCCCCATTCATACACCCGTTGAAAGCTTTCTTTATGAAGTTGACAAACATTTTATTAATTAGAGCTTTTATTCTACTCATTAAATTGTATTGAGTAACATTATATTTTTTCCTTTGAGTTATTTGAAAGCTATTTTTATAAGAATATTTAATCACTTACAACAATACTCAAATTATTATCGAAGACATTTAGTAAGCCACAGTACCACAAATAACATGACAAGTATTATGTATTTAGATGCTTTATCAAGAGTTAGAATAGTATCTTTATTCCAAACGCCACAGAAAGTCGAGACATCAGGTTTGTTAAATAATTTTAATTTTGTTTTAATATAGTTTTAAACAAATATCCCATTTAAATTTATTGGTTCAATTTATAAGTTTTATATTATATGCTAGCTAAAATATTTCATTGAAAAATAGTGAGCTTCTCACAGATTTATCTAAACTAAATTACTAGAACACTCACGATATATACACGCTGTATCATTAACTGGGTTCAAAAAGTGATAAAATAATAAAATGTTACAGTAGTTTTCTTGATCAAACAAGGTAAGAGCTAAGACCCATTTCCAAGAACGTATTTAGCAGCGCTAATTAACTAACCCGTGCCCTCCTCTAAGATCTCAACAATAAAATAAACTTCGAGGCCAAAGGACTTTAATTAGTTTTATTACATAAGATAATTTATTTTAAAATATGACGTAATTGGTACTAGGTTCACCCTCTGCTTTCAACAAGACTAGAAACAGGAGAGTTCTTACGTTATTTTTTTTTAAAGGAAAGATTAAAACACATTTCTCAAGTATTTTTACATGTCAGTAGAATCATTTAACTAAATACCGCTGAATAAGAAAAGATCAAAATACATTTTTCAAGAATTTTCTCATGTCAGTAGAATACTTAAGTGAGTTATTAAATAGTAATCTTGAATTCCAGAGAGCCGAAAGCCTCTCTCTCTCTTTCTCTAAACAATAAGGATCTCCACATGTAAACTCTAACGGATTGTTAGCATGACCGTTTATAATAATATATAAACCTGCAATGGCTAGCCTAGCACAATAACACGTGGCTTTTTTTCGAAACAGTCGAGCGTATTTCTGCCACTCATGGAAACGACCATTTAAAACAATGTATCTACACTAGCCACGCTGCAAGAAATAGCGCGTGATGTCACGAGAACAGGCTAGCTGTGCGACTGCAGCGCTGCTAGTTCACGCGCGAACGCTCATGGAAACACGACCATTTAAAACAATGTATCTACACTAGCCACGCTGCAAGAAATAGCGCGTGATGTCACGAGAACAGGCTAGCTGCGCGACTGCAGCGCTGCTAGTTCACGCGCGAACGCTCATGGAAACACGACCATTTAAAACAATGTATCTACACTAGCCACGCTGCAAGAAATAGCGCGTGATGTCACGAGAACAGGCTAGCTGTGCGACTGCAGCGCTGCTAGTTCACGCGCGAACGCTCATGTAGAAACTATCACTGAAGACGATATATCGCCAACAGTCGTGCTGATAAAGTCGCTCGTGGAAATGTACTGAGTTGTTAATAATAATAATCATTTTTTGAGAATTATTTATTTCATTGGAACACATTTTTGTTTAAGTTATTTTATTTAGGGTTTAACCTGTGGTTTAAATGACACTATTAAATAACTTGAATTAAAAACTTAGGTTTTAATACTAGCCCTGAATAAAATTGTGTTGTAATATAAGTACAAACGTTTGAAAAATGTTACGGTAAAATGATATTCATAGGTATTTAATCTAGTGTATTGCTCCAAAGTAATATGATGCTAGTACTTGGTTTCAAAGTAAGAAGTACAATTTACTATACTATTATCATGTTGATGGGATAGTATCAATAATACTAATGGAAATAATGTATTTCTAGTCCTCTAAGATAGGACTAGTCATACACATATATGTATATTTTACATATATTTCAATATGGAAGTGTAATATACATGAATAGCAATAGATATTCAGGTTTTTGAAATATCAAAAATGTGATTATTAATTAGGGCTACTTGCGTTACGCAAACATTTAGTCTAACAGCCAAGCAGTGTGTGTTTCACATGAACTAGATTGACACATTTCATTTTTAAGGTAGTCTTAATCCCATTCATGTACTCAATCATACACCCTCTTAAATATTCTTAAGTATGTAAACCTCTTTACTATACTAATATGCTATGTTAGCTTTTGTCTGCAAATTCATTGACAAATCATTGTGTTAGTTTTGTAATTATGGGATTCATCATTTGCATAAAACAAATTTTACCATTTGAACCTTAGAACTAAAACATACAGGCACTTGCCAAAATACTAATTGTCTGTTCATCGCCCCAAATATTATCGTGAATACATATTTTGACTGTAACAATCTCATTTGTAACGGACAGCTTTGATTAAATTTTGTCCCACCATTTTATTTTGATGGTCAAATATTATATAAGCGCACAAAATAACAATGCACTTTCGATTAAAAGTCTGTTGTGGTCACCTTGAACTATTTCTTCATTACATCACTGCTTAAGTGTCCTTAAATTTCAGATACTAATGAATGGTATCTAATTCTCTCGCTAATGCCAATCTTTCTCGCCAAATATACTCCACCAGGAAAAACGTTTACTCTTCCAAAGAGCGCAATTTGTAAATATAATTATAACATTATCTTTACAATATAGTTATAACATTATCTTAAATAACATGTATTTTAATATTTTGTGAATAAATTGTTATTATATAATTCCAAAATAATTCCTTCAACCTATTTAATTTTAAAAAGTTTAAAAAAATATATAAATTCTAAACACGTCAACTTGATTTAACCATATTTTAAATCAGTTTCTAGAATGAATATTTTACTAAAAGATTGTCAAAATATTTATGTGCTTTCAATTTTCTAGTTTTGTAGCAGTGATACTAAATTATAAATTCTTATTTCCAAGAACCTTACTCCATTAGCGTAAGCGTGATAGTAAGACGTGAATCCCAGATAAAAATAAGATAAATAATTTAAAGTATTTTTAAATGTTTCTATTTATAAGTAATATTTTAAGTTGTACAGACGTTTTAAGGTAGAGCGTAGCCTCGTTTATATTTATACACAACATGTTGGCCAACACGATCCCAGCAAGTTGTGTTGCAATATAAATGTGTTCACAACTTGTTGGTGTTTGGCCAACATGTTGTAGCTGGAAGGACGGACAGTGCTAACATGTTGTGTTGGCCCAACTGTTTTAGATAATAAACAGCCAACACAAATGTTGGCTCACTTGGTAAGTTCTGCGCACGCATTATCAAGTAGAGGTGTTTTGTTTTCAGATTAGCTTAACATTGTGCTCAGGGGCGGCTCAAGGGCCAGATGGCTGCCCGGGGCGCCAGCTTGAGGGGGGGGGGGGGGCGACAAACAGAGCACCAACCTAACCTAGCATAGTGTAGGCGGGATAGCAACATAATGGTAAGTTTGAAGTTGTGAGTTTTGGAGATTAGTTTCATATTTTCCTTATATCCCCGGGTTACATAGGGGGCACCAAAAAGCATTTCCACCCGGGTGAAAAATTTACCTTGGGCAGTTCCAGATCATGCTTTACATAGTTTTGTGGTCATGGAGAGGAACGAAGCGAACACAATTAATTGAGTTGTATCAAAAGTACCCTGTTATTTGGAACTACTTCTGCTGATCACAAGATTTCAAATAATCAAGAGAATACCCTTACTGCAATAGTTAAAGTTTTTGAATAATCCCCACAATATTTTATGTTAATTTTTCTGCAAAGGTTACACTTCTTGCCAACATAATAAATTAATAAATGGTATGTAATACGTAGTTCTCCATGACCAGAAATGTGTAAACTAATTAAAAAATAGAGGAAGGCCCTGGATGTTGGTCCAACAAGTTGGCATAAATAGACACAGCTTACTTCTCTATATGTTGGCTCAACTTGTTACATAATAAATAATAATAATCTATATGTGGGCCCAACTTGTTACATAATAAATAAGGCTATATATTATCCATATAGGTTACTTTAAATTTTTTTCTTACCTTTTTAACCTCTTTCTTCCCCCTCACTCCCACATGTAGTTCCAAGTACACACTTAAGCCTCGTTTATTATGTAACATGTTGGACTCAACATGTTGGGAGAAAATATTGGACTCAACATGTTGGGAGACAACATATGGGGAGAAGTAACCTGTGTTTATTTATGCCAACTTGTTTGGCTAACATCCAGTTTTTTTTTAGTACTGTGTCTTAATATCCGTTTGGGCTATACGCTTGTGTACTAAATTATGCTTATTTTTTCAGGGATTAGGAGGGTTATATTTAGAGGAAGAGGAATTATACCTGCATGTGAGTGGATGGAGGGTGAAAACCCATTACGGAAAACTCACCCTCAGTATGCCTGACCGAGATTCGAATCTCAATCTCCCCGTCATCGGTAGTCTAGTCTATTCGAGTAGCGTCTTTGACCATGCGGCCACCGAAGTGGGTTCCTTGATTATTATCATTACTGTGATCAGCTGAGGTAACATTCTTAAGAACGGAATACTTTTGACATAAATACATTTGTTTAACTGCATTCGCTTTGTTCCACTCCGATATCACAAAACTATGGAAACCACGACGTTGAAGTTTAAACTAATCTGAAAAAAATAAAATAAAAAAAACACGTGCGTCGCTAAGGCGAAAGACTGACTCGACTCGATAGCGCATGCGCAGAACTTGCCAATGCAGCCAACAAGTGGTGTTGGCTGTTTATTATCTCCAACAACTGAGCCAACACAACATGTTGTCAGTGACCTGCTCTCTCAACTCCAACATGTTGGCCAAACACCAACAAGTTGTGAATACGTTTATACTGTAGCACAACTTGCTGGGATCGTGTTGGCCAACATGTTTGTTTTTAAGATAAACGAGGTTTTAGACTGTTCTCCCACGTCCACCAACCTGTGATACGTAACTTTTCACATCAAGAGTGAATGCCATCATTTCACGGGGAAGCTTTTGTGACACTAAACGATGGACTCATGTAATTTCTATATAGCACGGTCTAGGACAACTTGGCACCGCCAACCGGGCGCGGCCAACTGGGTGCTGGCAAGACTTGGCGCCAGTGTAAAAACTTAATGATTGTTTTTTACATAAATATTCATTTTAGGAGTTTAAAAATAAATCATAACAGAGGAACCTTAATTTGTTTGTATTTATAAAGTAAGACTATTTGATATATTAAAATTTAAAAAAATAAACATATAAAAAACATGAAAAAACCCAACATAACCTAACTTAATTTTCTTTCTTTTTACGATTAAAACACACATTTTTAAGGCCACGCCCAGTTATCCGGACCCGTATACAACAGACCTAGTGGTATAGTAGTCAGAACTCCTGACTGCTTATCAAAAGGTCACTTGTTCGAATCTCGGCTGGTAGCGGGGGATTTTTCTTGAAAAGGGAATAATTCCCATTGTAACCAGGGTTTGGTCGATTAGACTTAAGTAAGGATAATATCCTCATTGGCTCAATCCCATCATATTCACTACCATCATCCCCTCATCTCAACGGGCCATGGAGGGAGATTCCATGGAAAGGATGTACGATTAGTACAGTCGGGCATCCCCTGGTACATTAGTACTGGCTAATCTTTCCTCAAACTGAGCTACAGATCGATTTATCCCCAACACACCATTATTATTATTGTTATTAATATTACTATATAAATGCTCGGAATCCATTTTAAATCCTTATTATAAACGATTTCAAAGAATTTTATAGCAATTATTTGTTATTTTTATTTATGGTTTAACTGCACATTTAGACAAATAATTGAAACATTTGGTAGCCTTTTATAAATTATTATTAGACAACACTATGTACTAAGTGTTGGGTAACACCTTGATGTACCCACCCTCCCCGCATGTAACAACATGTAACAACATGTAACGACATGTAACAACATGTATACATAAGAGCTCCCCCCTCCCCTTCTCGCAACAGCGTCTACAGACTCCGTTCCGTAAGGTGCATAAGAGATCGACTCCACACTAACGGATTGCTTTGTATGCAGAGCCCATTTCCTTGAAGCCCCGTCTACAGACTCCGTATCCGTAGGGTGCGTAGTAATCCGTAAGAGATTGACTTCACACTAACAGATTGAACTGTCTACAGACTCCTTATCCTTAATTCCCTATTCCTTATCACTACATAGAAGTTTACTCAACTTTAACTTTCAAAGGACTAGTCGATGCGGACTGCTAAGGACTACCAATCACAGGAAAGTAAGCGTGCGCGCGCATCTTAATGTGCGTATACATGGAAATGAAGGGACCAACGGCATTTTAATAACAATTAAACTAGCTAGCTCGTGTTTTAAATATATCATTTGTTACTGTACTTAACCTACTTTCAAATGTTGCCTATTCTGGATGTTTTATCAAGATATGTTGTGAATTTACTTTTGTTAGTAATTGTTCATCTGGAATATCGACTGTTTGCGCCTGGATTTAGAAAATTTTCTTTCGATGAGTTTAATTGGACGTTGTTTCAAACTTTCTCATTAGTTTGCATGGACACATGATTACGGGTACAGACTGTGTAGACGCAATTTACATTTCTAAGGACTATTAAGGACTTAGGGACTTTAAGGATGTGGAGCTTACGGACTCTGTAGATGTGCGTTGAAGACCTTAGTCCTTACGGACTGCAAGGACTACCAATCACAGCAAAGTAAATATGTGCACGCGCATCGAAATGAAAGAACCAATGGCAGCGAGTTTTACAAAAGGGGTTGTTTCAAAAATATATTCTGAAAATTTAAAGAGACCCCGGGAAACGCGGCATCACAAGAGTTTTCTGAGAAATATCATGTTTTCAGAACGCGTAGTGTCGCTTTGGTTGGTTGGTAAGTTAAACTTCACATTAGTATTCTTTATAAACTTTGCTACACAGATATCGTCTACTTGCATTTTGCTGCAGATAATTTTCTTTTTGAAGATTTTAATTGGATGTAGTCGCTGACTTTCTCATTGGTTTGCATGGTCACGTGATTAAGGTTAAGGAATGTGTAGACGCGATATCCATTTCTAAAGACTTAAAGACTATACGGATGTGGAGCTTAAGGAATCTGTAGACAGTATTTTACGTAGTTTATGGATGACCCCTTAAGAAAAGACAGTGAAAGAGAAATAGAGAAAATATATAGCTTAACATATTTTGAGGGAATGATCCCGAATGGGATGCAGCTAAAAAAATCTCTTCAAGTGTACAAGCTAACTTTTTTTTGGTCAAAAGTTGTTTTCAAAACATAATTATTGTCTGGAGGACTTAAATACCAAAAAAATATATTTTCACAGAAATTGAGTGGAAATTATTAACTAATAAGTTACATCTCGTGTCAGCACCCACGTGATTGTATTCAATCTCTAATAATATGATTTGTTGGGGACGTGGAGGTTGGGGTTAAAGTCCCGGCCGGTTGTACTAAGACTGATTCCCCCCCCCCCAAATAATCTTCTACTCTAATTCCATACCAACGCCGGTAAATTGATTCTAACATGTACCGTGCTCATCTCAACCCCATTTGTGTGAATATAAGGATAGCTCAGATTGGTTTGTAAGACGTGGTGCAGTGAATAGAAAAAAAAAGGAAAAAAGAAATAAAATAAAATCGTTCGTTTATAACAATTGTTAAAATTTTATTCATATTTTCAACGTCAAATATACCTTTTCTTCCTCAGTGATTCCCGCCTCAATTCCCTTGTCAAAGACTTGTGTTGTTGTGGAGAGGGTTGCTGACCGCGCCAGAAACGCCTCCCCCTATTCGTTTTAAACTATGACGTCACGTCCGTTTCCTCCCGTGTCTCGTGTCTTAGAAGCCCTCGATGACGTCGTACACTTCTAAACTGGACAGTACGAGGTAGGTGACCCACAAACACATGAGGATGAGCCCCGTCAACCATTTGAGACGGACAGGACCACCAAGTTCACCTCCGATCAGTTTAGATCTCCTGATTAGCAGCAGGAAGATGGCAACCAGAGCTTCGGAGCAGAAAATGGTCACTGAGAAGGCCATGCTGGAATAAATACAATAGACAATATAGCGTTATTAAAACTTTGAGATTGAAATAACAACAAGAGAAGTAATAATAATAATGATGATAGCGTGTCTGGGCTACATCAATCTTTAGCCCAGTTTTGTGGAAAGATTAGCCAGTACTAATGTACTGTTGTCCAGGGGAAGCCCGAATGTACTAATCGTACATCCTTTCCGTGGAGGCGCTTTTCATGTCCCGATGAGGTGAGGTGATGGTGATAGTTAGTATGAGGGTATATAACCAATAACTTAAGCCTAATTAACCAAACACTGGTGACTATAGGGATTATTCCCCTTTAGTGAAAAAATCCCCCGGTACCAGCCGGAGATCGAGCCTGGGATCTCAAGGTCATCAGCCAGGAGTTCTGACCACTACACCATGAGGCCGGTTAACATAAAAGTTAAAGGGATAATTTGGAAATCCTCCAATGTAAAAGGGAAATTTATTCATATGTATGATTTTTGAACTAGTTTGGAACGTGTGTTGTGATTTAATAAGTTGGTAAAAAAAAAAAGTTTGAATATCTTTCAATGCTAAAAGCGAGAAGATACAATTTAAAATTCTCTAATTTTAAAAATATCATTTAATTATAGCTGGAAATAATTAAGTGATAAGTTAATTTTTAAGTTGAGGTTTTATTTAATCTTTTGGTCAAACAAACCGCACGTTAAATAATCCTGATGTGAGACTAAAAATAAACATATATTTTTGAGAATTAAAAATTTGAAAGCATAATTTAATTCTTATGGAGACTGCTTAAATTTAATGCGTGCGTTGATAGGATCAGTTAAATATATTTTTTAACCATTATAAATAAAAAATAAAGCATTTATTTTTGAGAATAAATTTGAAATTATTCAATTTAAAAAGGGAATTCTAATTCCAGACGGGTTTGTTTAAGATAGTTTGTAGGTCATGTTTCGTAATAATTAGTTTGACCAGAAAGTAAACCTTAAAGAATCCTAATAATAAAAATAAACTTCTACTTTTGAGAATTCAATTTGAAAAAGGACTTCTTATTCTGAGATGGTTTGTTTAAGCTAGTTTATAAGCCATAAATTAACGTTTTAAATTAAATTAGAAATAAACGTTAAATACCCTTGCAAATAAAAGTAAGCATATTTTTTTGAGAAACCAATTTTAAATTATCCCATTTAAAAAGGGAATTCTTATTCTAAGAGGGTTAGTTTAAGCTAGCTTGTTAATTGTGTGTTGATGATAGATTATATAGTTAACGGAAAACACCCACAATAATATAAACAAGCTTTTTTTTAAATTCAATTTGAAACCATCCAATTAAATCTAAAGTTTAATTGAAGAATTCTCTCCGGGTTGAAGAAATGGTGTCAGCAGTGGGAACGCACTTGCCCGGGTCCACGTGGAACACCTGCCCCTTGCAGGCGTGGTAAATGGCGGCTATGGACCACGCGACGCCTATACCCAGGAACACGTTCACGGCGTTACTTCCTGTCACGTTACCCACCGAGGCGTCGGCGTACTTGTCTTGGATGGCGGCCACTTTGCTGGCGAACGTGTCTGTAGGCAGTCAACGGACACCTTTTATACCCTCAAACAGATCATTTATATTTAAAAAAATTAATCAAACATATACTAATAGATGAAACGGGAATTTAACCAGAAACGTTTGTCTAAAGGGCTCATCTCCAAAATATCATCTGTCTCATGTAGGTAATACATCTCAAACATCTTAGTGTTGTTTTACTTATTATACTTTAGAAAAACAGTGGAATTGAGACCAGTGAATCAATTTTATCATGTTAAGAAAATAATTAAAAATTGATAAGTATTTCCTTAAAAAAACCTATTTTAATCAGGTCTTAATTTATTTATCGTCAAAATGAATAAAAATTAATCTGCATTTCGACAAGTTTTCTGGTTCGAGCGTGTTGTATCTAAATTTCATGGTCAATTGGCCTTTAGATCTTTGTTGAAGCAAAATAGAAGGAGCAGGTAATTTTTGTTGGTGTGCCCGTTGATAATATTGTTTATTATAATATATTAAATATTAATATATTATTAAGAAACATCTAAACTTTAAATATTTGACAGCAAACTATTATTTGGTCAATATACCAAAATTTGACTAATCATATTTTGGTAATTTTCAAATTTATTGTGATGTGATATATAACTACAGTTGAACTAAAGTATAGTGGTTTTAATATGCAGTTTTAAATATACTTTTGAAAATAATAAAACAGGAAAATCAATGTTACAAACATAAAGGGAGATTACATAAATTAAATTGTTAGAAAAAACAAAAAAGAGTAGTAATCAAGCTAGACGAGACTTTTTGTGCCTAAAGTTGTCCTCCTTTGTAATTATGAAATATAAACTGCACCCATATACATTAGATAAAAAAAAATCCCTTTCCTTCAAATTGAAAGAAATTACTTAAATAATTCAAGCATGACAAACAGCTATTATTTAAATGTTTTAGTATGGTATTTTTTTAAAGCGAAAGATGAGTTGAAAAAAAATCTTTTTTGCATCTAGTTTACATTCCAAGGGCTTAAACTTGAGTTTCTTAAAGTTCCAGTCTTTACAAAGGCACACTCTTGAGGTGTCAAATATTCTGATATAATTAGTCCAGTGGCTTCCGATCCATGGGTTGCAGCGCACTAGTAAGATGTGAAAAACTTATTGCGGGGTCAAGAAAATGTTAGGCAAAACGTTATTTAAGTTAGGAGTGTAATAGACGTGAAAAAATGGAGGTATTTTTGCAGTTTTTATAGAAAAAACTTTTTCTGTTCAAAAGAAATCAAATAATTCTCCAGTAGAAACATTGAGTTTAACTTCCTTAACGTGATGCCCTCAACAGTTCAACAAAATATCTGTTAAGGGTGTCTTGAAAATTAATGACAATTTTTTTCTCTTCATTTAAAAAGTTTCTCATCTAGTGTCGCTATGCTCATGACAGATATTCAACAACTGTTGATATCAACATGTGAAGAAAATTAAACTCTATGTTTCTACTGGATAAATATTTTGTTTATTTTGGATAAAAAAAAAGTTGGCCTATAAACACTGCAGGAACCCTAACCTTTTATCACTTCCCCTACACTTCCAACTCAATAAGTCATTTTGTCAAGTGAGTTTTGGGATATTTATTTCATCAAAGTTATAACTTTAGTCACAAGTGCATCCCGAGTATTCAGAACTGTCTAACCAAATAATGAGAGATACAATATCTGTAACGACTCTTAATAAGTGTATGTTTTCATATTTGGTGTTTGAAAAAAAATGTAAACATATAAAACATATTATATGTTCATATTGACCGAAGATATAAAATTAATATTGGATACAGAAATAAATTTTCTTTTTGAATCCAAACAACACGATTCATCTCCCTAGTAGGCTCTCCATTATCTGTTTGCACAACAAACACTCTCAAATTACAAAATGATCATATTTTATTTGTGATGCATTTGCCATTTTTGACTAATATTTCAATATTTTGTACGATATTTAAAATATAATAGTTGTCATACTATTTTTTTTGTGTGAATCTTTTTATCACACGTTTGGGCTATTCGAATATTTATATCGATGGAGTAGGATTGGGGTTGGCAACGGTAGAATTGAGAAAGAATGTACCTACATTTGCGTGATTTATAGTGGGAGCTGAATACATACCATCAATTAACTCAACCAGAATATGAATCCTGATAAATTTGTAGATTCATAAAATAAAGCATATATTTGTTACATGCTATGCCAAAAAACTTACATATTTTATGAACAAGCAAGATTTCTATTTGAATTTCAGTGGATCGTAAGCCAATGGAGTTTGGAAATCTCTAGACTAGACCATCTGTAAGACAATTTATACAACACATGCCCAGGCTTTAGCGATGTCAGATAAATAAAAAACTATGCTACTCCATTTCCAACACTATAACTGCCATCTTAAGTGCAGATCAGCAAAACTTTTTTTAAGAGAAGATACAACTTCAGGTGACAAATAAGGCCGTTTAGCCAACAAACAAGGATGACACACACACATTTGTAAGATACAGGAAATAAATCAAAGTTATTAGTTTTTTCTTTCGATACTTTATCCAAAGAGTTTGTTACAATCCTATTGAGTAAAATTAGTATTTTAGTTTGTTATAGAGTCGCCAGGAGATATTTGTATACAGTTACAATAGTTGTAGAGCTGGTGGGCCTATAATAATAAATAAAGTTGAAATTTTAAAAAATATTGGCTATTGATATATTTGGTAAAAATACTTTATATAATATTAAAGCTTTATGTGCAACCTGGACAAGAAACATTTCGTCTAAACTTCACATGTTATTTTAGGTACACTTTTCTCAGGAACTATGCAAAATATCTTGCCAAAAATAGTTGTCAATTTATGATTAATAGTCTATATTTTTTATACAGACAAACCATTATAATGTATGAACAATAATATTAAAATACACTTTTTAAACAATAAAAAGCTTATGTCTTTAGCAAAACATATTAACATAGTTTATGAAAAAAGAGTACACCTGAAATAACGTAAGAGAGAAATACAAATGTTTAATGTCAATGTCTCAGGGTTACTTACTGATAAATGTGGATTATAGCTAAAATGTACAGCAGTGTGATTTTCAAAGGAAGCCCGTTATTTAAAAACTTAAAATTCATGTTCCCACAATCGCGGTTATACAATATTACGATAAGTATTAGCATTATTAATCCATTTAACTAATCATGTAAAGATAAATAAACAATAATCCATAAGGTAGTATTATTGGAAGCTTTAGATAACTTTTTTATAAATTTATTATATTAATAAATGAAATAAGACGTATTTTAGAAAACAAAATTTTAGTGACTTTCAATCAACGTTGGTGTTAAAAAGTGAGCTTTATATAAAAATAAGGGCTCACGTCTGAATATTGAAATTTGTATTTGTTGATGAAATAAGTGCTAAATATCTTCTAATCGAAATTTAAATTAGAAATCGCTCTTAAAATTATCTCCCAAGAACATTTTATCAGTATAAAATTTATTTTGTGTCCCACGTATTACCTATCCCGTCTTAGCCACATATTTACACTGCTGGAGTGAGAGTAAGGTATAATTTAGAGTAAATGCAACTGCGTTTACTGTGATTGAAAATGTGCAAACCATTTAGGAAAAATACTAATACTACCCTTGGGGCTTTTTTTTTAAAAAAGAATCGCATCTTACTACCCGTTCGGGACATACTATTCCCTCAGAACTCCCAGCAGGTGTTCGAACCTTCACATCCTCATCAACCACCATTCCAGTCTATTGTGAGAGTGACACCTGTAGGACCTGTCTGTTGAAAGAAATGCCAAATTACTTATGGTCTTCAAGAAAAGAAACATCCAGATTTGGAGAAGAGGGGTCTACTAGTTACATACAATCGAAAAAAACCATTATATTTGATATACTGCGAGGTGTGTGTACACTCGAGTGTAGATGTGTGTTTTTACATTATCAGGGAGGGCTGCCATTATTTTATTATGTAAAATTCCCTCTCTTTCCCTCATACTTTTAGGAAGGAGTGCCAATTATTTTCCTCCAAACAATTTCTGTTTAAGTAGGCCTATAGAGAAATTAAATTTAACTTTAATATATATAATATATATAAATAGTGTGAGTTAATATGCTGTTGGTGCTTAGAACAAAATAGCTTGTGATTAATAAATAATTATATTCATCTAAATATTTGTGAGAATGATGGCGCAATAGTGAAAAGTTTTTTTAATTACAAATTTGTTTACGTCTTATTGATAAGCGTGACAGTAATAATAATATTGTCTTTATTTGGGTGAAGTCAAGGCTATTAATATGATAGTTAAAATTTTAATTATTGCAAGAAAAAAATAGGTTGCACTCGCTGGTTTTATAAAAGCCATGTCAAGGGGAAAACAACATATATTACCTTTATTTTATAACTAATACAGTATATACTCTTTAATATTTGCAATTAAATGCCCTAATTTAATACATTTCAGCCTTTTATTCGTCTTTCCTAAAATTCGCCGTTTTTTCCCTTGTTTTTTTTAAGTCACATAATAATCTGTCGAATTTCTCCTGCTCTCCTTGTTTCTCAGGTGTGAGGCAACCCTGATATTATATCTAAATGTGTTATTTTTTATTAGCCACCACACACACACACACACAGGGATGACAAACCAACACACATAAAGATCAGGGCCCGATCCCTCCCCCTACCTGGCAAACTTGTGCCCATCGCCACTAAACTTAATGCCGTGACGGAGTCTTGGAGATTTATCGAACAACCAAAGTGAGTCGCTACGTCACCGATGATGGCCGTCAGAAACCCGATCCATATAATGGAAGACCAGAAGCACAGCCACCCATGAAATGTATCTGAATCAAGCTCCTGTTAGGTTAGATATTTTCAACTCTTAACAAGACATTTCACACGATAAGTCTCTGCTCTTGGATGCCGGAATACGTCTACCTAAAGTTTTTAGCTACAACATATTAGGTCCAATATTACTTATTATATTTATACTATTGTCAAGGTCAAGGTTTTAGACTAAAAAAAACCTTAATTTAAATCCTCCAGCCCAATAGGTATGTCAAAATATATGTCTATTAGAAGTTTAATAAGGAATCATTTAAAATAGGTGTTAATTTTTTTTACAAATAAAATCTATTTTACGCGAGCACAATGGTGTCTGGTCATCCTGTTTTAAATGTAATAAAAGAAAAGAAAGTTAAAACATAATCTTAAAACAATAAAAAATAATGTACAAAGAACCTGCAAATAAAAAATAATATAACATTATTTGAATCATGGTTACAGTAAGCAAAAATGTTTTCTTATGAAATAGTTGTAGTTTATTTTATCAATTAATATTATGCATAGCTAACATATCGATACAGCCATGGCTAAAGCAATTTTAACTGAACTACCAATCGTAGCTGCGTTAAATATATGCAAAACAATACCTTTCTTTCTGCGTCCAGAGTTCTAAGAATTTTTATTAGCTCTATGTCACAAGTTTGAGTCGATTTAGAGTGAGAAATAATCTGCTCACGATTTTTGCAAAATAAACACCCAAAACAACAAAAACATATCAAAAGATAACTTTGAGTTTATACTTTCATCAAAATACAAGAACAGAAACTAGGCCACGCGATGATCTCTCTGTCAATCGTAAGATTCCTTGCGTTACTCTCTTCCACTCGGTGCGGTTGAAATAATTTCAAGCTTGTCTGCTCTGCAATTTTAACCAACCTAATCTATTCGATGCGCATGTGTTATGCGATTAGACAAAGGTCAACAGATTTGTCGAATGTGTGGAAGTGATTTGAAACCATTCTTTGAATGAAACGCGCTCCATCGAATAGAAGTGTCGAATTGCGTGGAGGTGACAAAACACTAGTTAAAAAAACCCAACATTGTTGATAATAATATAAAATACCATTTATGTTTATCCACTCGCAATAAAAATATTGTGGATGATCATATTGTTTCTATTTGGCGTTACAAAGCATCATGGGTCATACGGTCGTGGGAATTTCTGCGACACTCAAATGGATCATAATTTATATTTTCATCAAACGTGTGACTCAAGCTTTGGAGAACACCATTTCTTGATTCACGAGTAATAATTCAGTAACATAAATAAACCGTGCAATTTAATATAAACTGCAATAAATCTTTTACCGCATGCACCCTAAAGATGCATTCGATTGGTGTAAGGCGGTGAATCAGATTTTGATCCTTTTATTTAATTTACATGACTCCTTAAGTTTATTTTCGATTTTTCTACTAGCGAACTTTGAATGTTAATACGTCTGAGCTCAGTTAGTAGCGAGTCTGCTTACTAAGCTGATGCTCCCTGGTTCAGTTTCTGACATGGCCGAAAAAACGTATCATTGGTGAAATGTGGATTTCCTCCTTTCCCAGTGAAAAAATTAACCAGCGAAGACTGGTTGATGTGTCTATTCTAGGTAAAATTTAGTAAATATGTCGTGTGATGATATAATCAATCCATTCAGAAAGTGCACGTTAAATGCCCTAAATAAAAATAAAGGTTGAGTGCTTTGATGCGAAATTATTCTGTTACCATTTTATAAAAATAAGTTTACCTCATTTTGTTCCCGTATTATAGATAGTTTAAGTCGCTGTAACACACTATGGTATGAATAAACTTAAAAAAAAACTATTTTTTTCTGTCAATATTGATATTATTCTTGCTCATTATTGATCGAGGGACAGGAGGTTCTGTGTTAGCTTGAGTATTTGGCATTTCACCCGTCTGTTTGTCCATATATTTGCCACGCGATAGCTCACAATTGTTACAATTTTAACGAAATTTGGCAGTGTCATTCTTTGAAATTAGGTCAAATTATGTATGTACAGTACATAGTTTTTCAATCTGGTTATCGGTTTCAATACGATGTCCAATAAAAAAGTTTTTGTTTGTTAGATAGCTCATCTCTAGAGAGTTGAATTTAAAATGTAAGCAACCGATCGAATATCTAGGACACACATATACATATATTTAATTGGCATATATTGCGAGAGTGACGTCTTAAGCCGCGTGAACAACGGTTATTCTCTATGAATGTAATATTTATAAAAATATTAATTTGTTGTATGTCTGAACTTATCACCAAGGAAAAATACCAACTTTAAATCCAAGGAAAAATTATATAAAATACTTAAACTTGAGATCCAAGGAGAAATTATAGGAGATATTTCAACTTGAGATACAAGGAGAAATTATAGGAGATATTTCAACTTGAAATCCAAGGAGAAATTATAGGAGATATTTTAACTTGAAGTCCAAGGAGAAATGTAAAGATTGTAGTAATGAAAAGAACCTAAAATAATTCTAACATGATGTATTGAACCATTTTATGAATTACTAGAGCTACAATTTTTTTGAACTATTAGAGTGACTAAACATTATGAATTTATAAAAATGGATATTATTTATGAAAAGTGATAGCTGAAAATCATATGACCTGTCTTATAAATACATGTAAATCGTTTACTAAGCTTTTGTAACTATCAACAATAAGTTTCTTCCTATCTAAATCGGACTGTAATAAACATAGTATTGAATCGGTTCCGCATCAACGAGTATTCGCTTCAAACTTGTGAGAGTGCTTGCATGCGTGTGCGTGTGTGCGTGTGCGCGTTCTCAGGGCAGGGGATAGAGAGGGGGAAGAGACGCTCTTACCTGGGACGCTTGTGCCAAGCGCGACGAACGCTATGGCGGTGACGGCGTCCCGTAGCCCCACCGTACAACCAAAGTGTGACGCCACATCACCTATGACGGCGGTGAGGCAACCCACCCCACATATCGACACAACGAAACACAAATAACCATCTAACATATCTGGGGAATAGAAGAGACACACAAATGGTAGGGTTTACTCCGTCAATACAAGAACCAGTCATTTCTGTGCATCGATTCTTGATATTTATTTACTTTTGTTAGCAATTTAAAAGGCAGAGTTAAGCTGTCAATTGTATCGTTTTAAGTAAATAAAATGGCTCAGATTGAAATCATATTGCATTTTGAATTTATTTAAATTATGGTTTATAAAACGAATAAATAACCCAATAAGGTGAAGTAATATTACTGTAATACTGGTCAGTATAAATAAATAAACAACCCGATAGGTTTCAATAATATTACTGTAATACTGGTTAGTTTGCACTTATAAACAACCCGATAGGTTTCAATAATATTACTGTAATACTAGTCAGTTTGAACAAATAAACAACCTGATAGGGGAGTAATATTACTATGATATTGAGCATTATTAGAGCAGTATTACTTCACCTGGTTGAGTTGTTCATTTGTTTGTACAGACCAGTATTATAATAATATGACCTCATCCTATAGTGCTGTTTATTTGTACATGTTTACCAGTTTTTTTTAGCAATATTACTTCAACCTCTTGAATATTTATTTGCTTATACTAACGAGCATTATAGTAATATTGCCTCATGCTATGAAGTTTTAATTTTAATTTAGCACCGCACCTTACTACCCTTTAGGGCTATACGGTTAAGTACTAACTATGCTAATGGACTAGGGCTAAGAAAGGTTGAATTTAGAGGAAGTGAACCCGCATTTGCGTGGAGGGAGAGTGGAAAACCACCCAAACTCACCCAACCTAGATTCGAAACTTGGTCTCCCCGTGCTCGGTAGTCTAGCTCAGCACGATACCAGCGCGTTAGCTAACTATGCCACTGAGGTGGGTAGTTATGAAGTTGTTTATTTGTTTGTACTGACCAGTATTATAGTAATATTACCTTACTCTTCCAGGCTTAACATAAACTCTAAATTTGAAGTTTAAAATAACAAAACATTTGAACAAATTTTAAATTTCAATCTTAAAACGTTAAAATTGACTATGGCTTGCTTTCTTTCTTTAAAATGACTAACAAATGTTGCCAAATATAAGGAATCTAAAATTTTTCCTTTGTAAGGAAAAATATGTTCTCTAGAAAGTCTGTGCGTTAACATTAATTTTCCGGTTCACAAGAAAATTTTAAACTACAGTTTGGTTTTCTTACAAATTATACCAACATAACAAAGAAGAATATAGGACACGTTTCACACGAAGTGGTATTTTCACACTTAAATGAAAAAAAACCCCTGTAATCACAAAGATTATATTTGAATATAAGAATGTATTTAGTGTAGGTCGGAGTTATAGCTAGCTATAGCCTGTCCACACTAATTTTACCTTTTTGTAACATACATCACGCCATCTCCTTACGGGATAGGCAAGAAATGGTGCATATAGCTCAAAAATCAACAACTCTGTACGTAATACATCTTCACTAACTTTATACATATTTTCCTATACTTGCATACTCCCCTCGCTACTACAACATCCAGAAACCGAGTCATCCATGCTCTTTTATTCTTAAAACTCTTAATTTTAAAAATTTTCACACATTTATCTATAAAATTTAGCCACGTATTTCATGTCCTATCCCTTCCATTTAATCCACACACACTTTACCTTCATATACTTACTTCATCATTCGATCCACACTAATCTTCTCAACATGTCCAGACCAACGTAAGACGCTTTTTACACAGAGACACATCGGATCCTCTCTTAAACCGCACTCCTTCAGCATCCATTCATTACTGACTCTGTCCACACGAGTTTTCCCACATACATTTCTTAGATATCTCATTCCAACCAAATTCACTTTGCTCTTGTGTCTCTCCTGACAAACCCACGCTTCACATTCATACAACAATGTTGGCGTCAACACACTTTTATATACCGCCATCTTTGCTTCTTCCGATACTCTTTCATTCTCTACAATATTATACATACATACAACTACTCTCCGAGATGCATCCACCCATCTGTCAATGTCACCATCCATCCTTCCATTTTTACAGAATATTCTGCCCATATACACAAAATCATTCAGTTACATCCAGTTCAGTTCATTTCCATTTATAATAAGCTGACAATCATTTCCTGAGCCGTCCTTATCCTAAGCTATCCCCTTAGTTTTGGATACATTTATAGGAAGAGCCTTTGTGCCTGTCATCACATTCAAACGATTTAATGCCTTTTATGAATCATTTTCATTCTAATCCATGGCATCATCTGCAAATAGCAGCAACCTCACATTTATATCGTCCAGTTGCACATCAACTGCATCTTCACAAGTATCCTTCAACACTTATCTATGAATATATAAAACAACCATGGATACACAACACAACTTTGTCTAACACCCTGTTCAATGTAAATCATTCGCTCAAAGCTTCATCCACTCTAATGCACACTTTATCATCATACACCGCTATAATTGCATTTACTAACCATGAATCCACACCATAATTTCTAAAAACATTCCATAACATATTCCTATTCACCCGATCGTATGATTTCTCCAGACCAACGAATGCACAATATACTTTCTTTCCTACTGCCATACATTTCTCAAACACTTGTTGTAATGCGAATATCTGGTCCTGTGCAACCTTTAACTGGCATAAAACCATATTGTACACCCCAAATACTGTCTGCGTTTTCACCACCCTCTAAATTAAAACTCTCCAAAAAACTTTCCCTGAAATATTAAAAAAACAACAACTAACTGCCCTATAATACTCACATTCACTTTTACTGCCTTTGCTTTTGCACAAAGGAACAGTAAAAGCATTCTTCGAGTCATTAGGAACATTCTAAATCCCAACACATACATTAAACAGCTCACACCTTCTGACAAGTAGTACTGTCCCTCCACACTTAGAATTTCAAGTGCGATAACGTCTATGCCTGCAGATTTGCCATCATTTAACACTTTCATATCTTTTAACAACTCAGCCTCATTAATTCTTTAATTCATCATACAATTTTCTCTATTTTCTGCTACTTTTTCTATGTTCATACCATGCAACTGATCAAAATAATATCTCCATTACTCTCTTAAACTGTTTTCATCCAAGATCATCTCACCACGTTCATTATAAATACCATAGGTCCTTGTTCGTTATCTTTACCCACTTCCAAGAACAACTTCTTAGTTTCTTTGAAATCATTCTGTATTCTTTCTCCTTATTTTAATAAAGTAAAATGTATCCAAACGCTGCCCAGGATTGTTACAACCCACGTATATGTAATAATTTTCGTAATTTAACATTAACGGTCAAATTGACAATATATGCCAGGGGGGCCGATGCACATGAAGTTGTATTTGACTGAATTTTGAGTCACCAAAAAAGGTCAAAGTTTGCATGAACCAACTATAGCTAGTTTTTAGCAGTAAACCCTACATTTGTTGAAGAAAAGAGAGAATGTTAATAGATTAGAAAGAACAGAAGCATAGAAAAAAGGGAGACAACTATAGAGAGTTTTAACTCAGAAGAGGACACAGAAGATTAGTATGGTGTTGAATTGGAAAGATCTTGTCATCGCAACCAACAACAGTATTATTTTTGTGAAGTTTGTTGCCTACCTACAGGGGGAAATTGAGTGGTTATTTAGATTAAGCGCGTTGATTGTGTTACATATGTCTAATATTTTAGAAATATACGAATCTATGGAGATTTTTAATTCTACAGCTTCTAAGAACTGTACAGTCTGTTAACTGTAACCACCCAAATAGCCTAAGCGGTGGACAACTTATAATTACATATATCGGGATAAAACTAAGTTATTTAAAAATAATGAAAATAGCCAAAGCTTTTATCTATGATCTTAGTGAGGATTACTCCATCTGATAGCATATCCTGAAAATTGAAAAATGACACCTGTACACGGGAATAGAACCCGGGACCTTTGGCGTACTAAAACAAAGGTCCTGGGTTATATTCCCGTGTCCAGGTGTCATTTTTCAATTTTCAGAATATAAGTAATTTAAAGCTAAAAGTTTTTATATTTATTTTACGTTTCAAACTTTACTATTACTATGCAACTCTTATTTTTTTTACCCACAAGATAAATTTAATAGTGTGTTTCATTTAAAATGAGATTAAAATTATGAAGCTTTATAAAGAATGAATAGGGGACTATCCAAACATTGAAAGATTGGTTGGAAATTTCAAAGCTGCTTACAACGTCTTTATGATATAAAAAATATTAAATTATTTTATGCTCTCTATCTATGAAAAGGCTAATTACGGTCCTATTAAATTTTACAAAGAAACAATGGCGTAGCTTCTGTAAACGAATATTAATCAATATTCAAAACTTATTTTAAATGTTAAATATATACTTTTTTTAAAACTCAAAGCAGAACTAAATGATGCACTTATTATGAAGATTGTTAGTATTTATTGGAGTAATTGATGAAAGTGTGACCTGAAAAATAATTCTAATAGTTAATTAAATTCAAAGTGTATCCGAATAGATAATAGAAATGAAGGTAACAAAGATAAATGTTACATAATAAATATCACATCAATATTTTACAAGCACATACACAGTAAACATACAAAACTCTGAAGAACTACAGGAGAAGAAGACTCAGTTTAGAAGATACCTTTGAAAAACTACAGAAGTACACATTAAAAAACAGAAAATAAATACGTGATCAGAATAAATTAGATTAGCTTTAGAAGAACTGGGCAGTCTGCTCTTGATGACTGACGTGCAAGCGAAGAACTTTGAGTGGCACAAATATTTATCTGATGTAAACATATATTTACTATTAGTTTATCCACAATGGTGGTCACGCGGTGTAATACACAAGTCCAGCAATAGACTGGAATTCTGGGTACTGGGAGATTTTAGAGGTTCGAACCTTGGTCTCGTGGACTGAGGGAGATTTCTTATTTATGTGATTTATTTTACCCATTTCCTCTCCATCAATTATGTGTTTATTAATTTTTAGCAGTTCTCCTACCCTTACCTCTTATATTAACGCGTTAAATAACTCTTTGTTAAAAACTTATAAACTTAAAAACTACCCATTTACATTTAATTATTATTATTAGTAAATTAAACACCAGGTTATTAATAGTTTAATCTAAGCGGTAACGATGGGGGAAGTAACTGATAAAAAGTGAACCTACATTATTGTGTAGAGAAGATAAGAAAGTAGCAGTAATAAATCATATCCTGAAAACCACCTGTTGGTGCATCCAACCAGGATTCGAACTTCCACCCCGTTCACTCTAAATCAAATCTAATGCAAGCCTTTAAAGTTATGTGTTCATCATATCTACTGTTTATAAATACTTCTTAATTGTTTGATTTCGTATGGCTGAATAACCAGTTAAATTGATCATCATAATAAACACAGTATATGTAGTACTCAAGTTCTCCGTGCATCGCCAATAATTATCATTCACCTGAGAGAAAATTAAATGTCAAGTTTCATGCATACTTTTTATTAAATAAAACATGCACTCAGTAAAATGTATATTTTCTTAACACCCCAATGGTTTAGTAAGATTACTTTATTTTTTAACACCGCGTCTTATTAGCCATTCATGTTATACGCTTGTCTACTAATTACGCTAATTGTTTTAGGGACTAAGAAGGTTATATTTATAGGAAGCGTGCCAGAATTTTAGCTGCAGGAGTAGTGGGAAACCATTTGGCATCACCACCCTCAATACACCCGACCGAGATTTTAGCTCTCCGTCATGGTCAGTCTAGTCTACTGCGAGAGTAGCGCTTTAGACCATGCGGCCACCGAAGTGGGTAAGATTACTTTAATGGAATAACTTTTGGTACTATATATCTATATATCTGTGAGTGTCTGGGCTACATCACTCGTAGCCCAGTAGTGGAAAGATTTAGTTTGCCCAGGGAACCCCCGAATGTACTAATCGTACATCCTTTTCCGTGGAGGTCTTCCATTTCCCGATGAGATGATGAATGATGAGATAGTGAATATGGAAACACTTAAACCTAAATTAGGCTTAACTAACCAAACCTTGGTAGCCTATTCAACATTTCCCCCTTCGGGGAATTTATCCACAATACCTGCTGGGAAATGAACCCGGGACACTTAGGTTCGTAGCCAGAGTCACTCACCGCTATACCACGGGGCTGGTTCTTTGGTTTAATAAACAGGATGATAGAGAGAACAATTTTAAGATATATTATTTATTTATTTCTTATAAGAGATCGCTCATTCAAATAAATTATTATCAGGGCATCCAATCACTAAATAAAGATATATTTGTTAATTTATGAGATCCTCAAATGTTTTGACTAGTTATATTATTAGGTCGTGCGATCTTATATTTTATTGTTTTTTAGTTTTCTAGACCGGTGTTAGGTTTTAATCATGTAGAGATACTCTTAGATTCTAGCCCATGCAACTCTATTGTGTGTATTTTACTTTCTCATATAGATAAAATATTGTAATCGTGAAAAATGTCTCTCTCAAGATTACTATGGATCTTAACATTTTATGTGCAACCGAACTCAAAAAAAGTGGGTTTTAAAATGCAGGGATGGAAAGCCATATTACTATAGGCTATATTTTCTTTATATTAAGGTTTTGATTGAAATATTGAGCGGAAATTGATTATATTTCCTGTAAAAAGATTATTTGTTAATTCCCAAGGAGCATCGAGTAAAATAAACCGTTAAATGTTTATATGCGGGTTCAGATAGAACCTTCAACTGTCACAGCGATTTTCACCCATTTTAAACTCACTACACACTCAATAGGGTGCTAAAACACCAACAGTTTTTTAAAGTAGAAGTTTGATCATTAAATAAAACTAGTATTAAGATTGTATTTAGAGGTTCAATAGCTAAAATTCTAATAATTGTCTTATTAAAAAAAATAATGTTAATCATAGATTTAAAATTATTTATTATTACTACTAAACTGTAGCTCTCGCTCATTTATTTATCTTCCCCCAAACTCCTGAGACACATCTACTGACATGTAGCCGCACATCAGCTGAAAAACCCTGAACTGTCGTAACACGAAATGTAAGTGCAATGTTCATGACAGACAAACAAACTCTTTATTTTATTGATATAGATCCCCATCTGAGGGTGTTTCAAACTATTGTCAAAATAATGTTGTTTTCATTTCAGAGGAAAACCTATTAAAGGCTATTTTACTGTTAGCAAATTTTTGAAATATCGTCACAAGAGACTAGGTGAAAAAGTGTACGGTATTGTTATACCATTTTTTATAAAGGTTGGCATCACATCTGTGTCAAGCAATGTTTTTGAATCATGTAGTGGTATCAAGAATGGGTTCAAAAAGGCGTACCTATATTTCCTTAGTTAATATAAAGTTATATTAAACTGCGTTTTAGCTGTCTCTCATGTAAACCACAAAATAAAAGGGATAAGGAGGGCTGAGGGGGACGGAGATATAATCTAAAATCAGTTATTTCAAACTTGCACCCCCTAACCATGCTATCGTGCGAATGTGTGTCACCCTGGCCACCCGACTTTTAGCCACCCGGTTTTTGAAAGTGCCCATCGTTTGTGCTAGGTTAGTGCTGGTTAGTGCTCGATTTTCATCGTTAGTGCTGTAAATTTGAGCCACTAATTCACGATTTATTATGGGTGGCTAGGGAGATATCTCCCTGGCCACCCGGTATAAGAAATAATAGAGATAACTCTTTTCTTAAAACGCCCAACGTTTATGCTACGTTAGTGCTGGTTATTGCTCGATTTTCATCGTTAGTGCTGTAAATTGAGCCACTAATTCACGATTTCTTATGGGTGGCTAGGGAGATATCTCCCTGGCCACCCGGTATAAGAAATAATAGAGATATCTCTTTTCTGAAACGACAACGTTTATGCTACGTATGCCTCAGATTTAGAGCACTAACGATGAAAATCGAGCACTAACCAGCACTAATGTAGCATAAACCATGGGCGTTTTCAGAAAAGAGTTATCTCTATTATTTCTTATACCAGGTGGCCATGGAGATATCTCCCTAGCCACCCATAAGAAATCATGAGTTAGTGCCTCAGATTTAGAGCACTAACTATGAAAATCGAGCACTAACCAGCACTAACGTAGCATAAACGATGGGCGTTTTCAGAAAAGAGTTTATATATTATTTCTTATGCCGGGTGGCCAGGGAGATATCTTCCTAGCCACCCATAATAAATCGGTAGTTAGTGCCTCAGATTTAGAGCACTAACGATGAAAATCGAGCACTAACCAGCACTAACGTAGCATAACGTTGGGCGTTTTAAGAAAAGAGTTATCTCTATTATTTCTTATACCAGGTGGCCATGGAGATATCTCCCTAGCCACCCATAAGAAATCATGAGTTAGTGCCTCAGATTTAGAGCACTAACGATGAAAATCGAGCACTAACCAGCACTAACGTAGCATAAACGTTGGGCGTTTTAAGAAAAGAGTTATCTCTATTATTTCTTATACCGGGTGGCCAGGGAGATATCTCCCTAGCCACCCATAAGAAATCGTGAATTAGTGGCTCAAATTTACAGCACTAACGATGAAAATCGAGCAATAACCAGCACTAACGTAGCATAAACGTTGGGCGTTTTAAGAAAAGAGTTATCTCTATTATTTCTTATACCGGGTGGCCAGGGAGATATCTCCCTAGCCACCCATAAGAAATCGTGAATTAGTGGCTCAAATTTACAGCACTAACGATGAAAATCGAGCAATAACCAGCACTAACCTAGCACAAACGATGGGCACTTTCAAAAACCGGGTGGCTAAAAGTCGGGTGGCCAGGGTGACACACATATCGTGCGACCCGTGGAACTTTTGGTGAACCATTAACCAATGATAAATTATTATTATTATTTTAATAAGCGCAGAAATATAACCTTCAATTATGTGATATTCAGAAATTTGGCATTGTTTTTAGAAATCTATGGTTGGTGTACCGGATCTGTACGTTTTCTTCGACGTGAATCAATTCACAAAAGTTGATGAATTCACGTGCCCAAATGTACAGTACAGTGTTTGGCAACACATAAAGGTATTAACAGTTGTTTTATCACATGAGACGCAACCAAACACACGATACGAGGTGTCTAACACCTTAACCCAGTCGGTAGCAAGTCTGTCTACTGAATTAAAGGTCCCGGGTTTGATTACCAGCATAGGCGAAAAAGTTATAGTTGGTGAAATGTGGGTTTTCACTTTCACAGTGATTAATTATCGAATGTATGTTGTTTCTGTTCTAGATTTAAGTTAGTTTATAGGTCCTATGCTGATATAATCAATCGGTTCAGAAAGTGCACGTTAAATACCTCAAATAAATAAAATACATGAAAAATGATACATCACGGCTTAAGAACACACATTTGTCAACAATTATGAAAGTGACTTTCACACTAGATATATAGCGCTATAGTCCCATCGTTGCCGCAAATAAAATGTTTCATATTTTCGGTAAAAATTATGGAGTGAGTCTTATTGTTCTATAACGATGTATTATATATCAAACTTTTTTTTAGCTCCACGTCTTATTACCTGTTCAGGTTATAGGCCTTTGTACTAATTACATTAATTGTTTTGGGATTCGGAAGTCTTAATTTAAAAAAATGCACTGGTATTTGCGTGGAGGGAGAGTGGAAAACCATTTAGACTAAAACACCCTCAGTGCACCCGACCAGAATAGAACCCTGATCTCTCCGTCTTTCGAAGTTTTGTCCAACACGAGATTAGCGCGTTAGACCACGCGGCCACCGAAGCGTGTTGTTGGTCTATAAAAGGGGTTTATTCTTTTCTTATTGCATTATTAAGGTACTACGTTGAAAATTATTTTTAATTAAGATTGTGAAAATAGTGAATTTCTGTAAATGCAGCCCCTTGTGATCAAACGAGTTTGACAAGCCCGCTCTGAAGATAGCTCCACGCGGAATACCCTTCCAACGAGGGTTAATAAAGTTGGTATGACTGTATGTGATTATCTCCTAAGGGCCGAGGGTTGCCACACGATAATGCTTTGTCAGAAGACTTTCAAACGAACCCGCATCGTGAGGGGAGGTTTTATACAATCCAAAGGGAATAAAACAAAAGAGGGATGAAGTTAAGACTTTAATATTTAATCCGATCTAGTTTTAACACGTGCCAATCATTTTATAGATAAAACTTATGTGAACATATTATCTACCCAGCTTGGTTTTATGTACAAAACAAATATACCAATTTTTTAAAAAGAGTTTTAGATTGATTAATATTTATGATACCGTTAAGATAAAATAATAGTTTTTGTAAGCTTTAATAATGTTATTTAAAATGTGTAGGTTTGTTCTAACAAATGCGTTTATCAAATGTTATTAATTTTGTGGTCCGTATCTCATTGCCAGAGCCTGGACTTTGATGACCTAATAATTATAAAAGAAGCCCATAAAAGTATTTAGAATTTATAAAAAAGTCCTAAAAATACGGACAAAAACTCTTAATGAATGCACACGACTAAACCAAACACGTAATTTACATACACACATACATACATACATACATACATATATAATATATGTATGTATGTACTGTACATATATAATATATATATCTACATACACATATATGTGTGTATGTATGTATATCTACATACATACACATATATGTGTGTATGTATGTATATCTACATACACATATATGTGTGTTTGTATGTACTGTACATATATAATATATGTATATCTACATACACATATATGTGTGTGTATGTATGTATGTACTGTACATATTTAATATATGTATATCTACATACACATATATGTGTGTGTATGTATGTATGTACTGTACATGTATAATATATGTTTGCAATTAAAAGCCTTAAACAACTAAACCCCTTCATATTGTTGAATTTGATTATTTTTGGATTTATAAAATATTGATAGTTTTTAAAAATATACATATTCAGAATAAATGCCTAAAAATACTTCAATGCGTAAAAACTCCTCAAAAACTACGACAAACAATAAGATATTACCTAAAAGTCCAAAATGATTAAAAAAGGATCAAATAATTATCTAAACTATAAAAAAACTTTTCTACAACCAGAGGATTTAGAAAATAATTATTTATACATGAGCCTTATCTGTGGTGTACTGTAAAAAAAAAAAAAAAAAAAGAAGATGAATAATGTCAAAATTCGGGCCCAATTATAATGGGAATAGTTGACCAAAATTATTATATTAATAAGGTAAGGATGTGATGGGATTAATTTAGAGAATTTGTACTTACATTTATATGGAGAAATTGAAAAAACGTTTAGAAAAAAAAATATCAGTACGCTCGGTAGATATTTAAACTCCAACTCCTCTTTCACTGGTAAATAAAAGCTAAGACTAGCTTCTTTGTTCGCATATCCACTGATACAGATTTGGTTTGCTTTAATTTTCAAGATACATTTTGAATTAAAATTTTTCATAAAATAAATTCCTATTCAAATATTTTTTGTTACTGAGTGCATATTTAATTTAAAATACACAAAAGAATAATTAAATCCTCACCTGATCTCTTGGAGTGTAGAAGAATACACTTAAGAAGGATAGAGAAGGGATAGATGGATGCAACCATAGATGTAGCTCTAGATACTCGTTTCATAATAAATAGATGAAAAATAAAACGTTATCACTCTAAAGTCTTATAACTGGTGTCTGGTAGAATTAAAACAAATGTTTTTTAGATGTAAACGATTTTAAATGTTAATAATATTACTTTAAAATAGCAAAAGATTATTTTTAGCATTAAAAAAACCCGGTAGATTTACACTTTGAATTTACGCATGAACAAAGATGGTATGAAAAAATGTATATGATATATCTTAATGAGATGATTTTTGATACCTCAGTTCTTAATTCTTAAATTCCAGTAATATCCCTTTCTGCAAACGGGGAAATGTGATTTTTTCAACTAAACCAAATATACCTAGTAAAAAGTTGTCCTTTAACATAAATATGCAGGGTGTTTGTAAATTCTGCCCAAACCTAAACCACAGTATCTGTAGGTAGAAATACTGTATTTAGAGAAACTATTTTTTAAAAATGTACGAAAAAGTCATCTTGTATTACGAATGTTGAAGCTGGTCTCAACAACGCCGGGAGTAAGCAGCTATTAATACGTACGTGTAAAGCAAGTTGCATATCATTAGGCGGCAAATACACAACCAACTGATCGCCAGACATTAACACAAATGACTGCTAATGCTCTTGTCTTGTGTACGTGCGTGTGCTTCATTCGACAACTTAGTCAGAACAGTAACCTTCGGTTGCATTTGACAGGCGACCACCCTTAGGACACGTTGCTCGCGGCTGGACACTCCTGTCCTTCTAATGATATGCAACTTGCTCTACACGTACGTACTTAAAGCTGCTTACTCCCGGCGTTTTTGAGCCTAATTTCAATTTTCATTTAGTAATACAAGATGATATTTTCCGAACGATTTTTTGTATTTATTTTTCGGTTTCTTTCTGCCTATAGATGCTATAGTTTTAAGTTTGGGCACTAAATTTTGAAATATCCGTTGTAATTAAGTGTGGAAATTCAGTGAAAAGTCAAATAGTAATTATTTAAAGATAATTATTCTTTTATGTGAACATTCTAAAGTAATACAGTTTTAAGAAAGTTTACCTTAAATATAGATTCAATTTTAGATGTTATTTATTAAATTAGTGGGACTGCCGGGGCCTTTTTAAAACCTAAGATGTCAAAAGACCCTAACGCTTACAAGGTGATTAAATAGCAAACTAGCTAATTAATGTTCATTTCATTATTACGATCTAAGACAAACACTTTAAGGTATTTAATATTACAAAATATATAAACTAACAAATCATTTTATCTTGTATATATTATATTATATTATATTATATAATACATTAATAGACTATATATATATGTATAAGTGCAGCGTCTTACTACCCGTTCGGGTTGTACGCCTATGTACTAAATACATATATATGTTAGGGATGATGTAGGTTTAATCTTGAGGAAGTGTACCCACATTTGCGTGCAGATAGAGAAATAACTCATTTAAGAAAAACCCCCTTAGTACATCCAACTGAGATTGAACCCCGATTTCCCCGTCTTCTGCAGTTTAATCTTTGAAAGAGTAGTGCCTTAGATCATGCGGCCACTGTAGTGGGTATATTCTGTAGTTAAGTTGGTTTGTAAGTCATACGATGATATAATGGGTGGGTTCAGAAATAAATAATACCCTAAATGATTGTGATAGGTTTGGTTAAATAACTAAAATGAAATAAAAGTTAATATTAAGTAAATAAAATAATTGTAGACCAATAATATATATTTTTTATATAAATTACTTTCGATAACTTAGCTCAGTAAGTAGCGCACCTACCTATTAAGCTAAGGGTTTGATTCCTGGATTACCCTAAAAATGTATCATTGGTAAAATTGTGAGTTTATCCGGGATTTTGATGTTGACTTTGTTCAAGATTAATTTAGCGTAACTTGGAGATTGTGTATTGATATAATCAGTTGGTTAAGAAAGTACACGCTAAACACTCAAATAAAAAATAAAATAAATATAAAAATAAAAATTACACTTGGACACAAATCCTTGTTGTCCGGATTTACGTGCAAAACACCCAGCCAGACGACTAGAGCTCAAATAATTTTATGGGTGTTATTTATCTTAGCTAATGGAATCACTCCATCATAATGTCATCTGAAAAGACATATTTGTTCAAATAATACACCATCTCTTGCGATAATTACTAACAAGTCACGTCTGGACAAAAATCGTCTATGTCAAATGTTTGATTGTCCAGAACCGAGTTATTTTTTAATATAAGTAAATCTCAGAGTAAGTTCAAACATTTGGTGATTTTTGTGCAAATTTACAGCCTAAGAACGTTTTTTCAGAGACATCATGTACCTAGTTTTAAAAGCGTTAGTACATTCGCTGACTAAATTAAATATATTGCGGCTTCATTACAGACAATTTTTAAACTTCAATATAATATTTCCCGAAAAATATAAGCTTTTATTTTAAAAATAAATAATTAAATCATGCCACCAGAACTCTAGAAATCGCTTTAGAAATAAGTTGTAGTTTTCTGAAATTGTGGTTGTGAAATTTTGATTTTTTTACACCTGTGGACACGTCTTCAGTATATACTTTTTTATTATATAAAAAAATTTGTTTTGTATGACTTTCATAAATCATTTTCAAAAATAATAGCTTCATTTTTAAATATACTGTATGTATAGATATATTATAAATTACAAAATACAGTATATTTAAAAAGCAAAATGATTCTTTTTGACATCAATTTGTGGAAGTCTTATCTACACAACCAACTTATATCATTTGTATAAATGTTTAAACAAATCTCCGCTAAATTATTCTGTTTACAAGATACATATCTAACTAAAAAACAACACAATTTGCAAGTTATTTTAACATAAGATATGGTTTATAGATAGATAGAAACACATTTTTAGCAAACGTGTGTTCTAATGTCATCAAACTTACATTTTTGTGGTGCATTCATCTTAAGAGCTCATCTCACACCACAAACGTTGAACAATCTAGCTAAATAATACAGGTTGAACTAACCTGGAGTCTATATCAGAAAACAATGGAATCGAGACAGTGAAATCCTGTGATCATAGTTTTAAAAGAAAAGAAAAAAATAGTTATTTTAAAAAGAAACAATTTTGTTGGCCTTTATTTCACTGGGGTCGAGTGAAGAATATAAATTTAATATTCTTTTTTTAGCTCCGTGTTTCGCTGCTTATCCAATTCATAAGCATTTATTTACATTAGTGAAGTAAGGATCAGAAAGGTAGAATTCAGAGGAAATGTAACTACATGTGTTGAGTAAGAAGGTGAATCCATTCAGGGGGGAAAATACCCTTATTACACCCGGCATGGAATAGAATCCCGACATTCCCGTTGATGGAAAAAAAACATGTCAGACGAGCCTTACATTTTAGCGCGTTTTCTCGCAATTCAGGTAATCTGATATCTCGGTTAGTCAGTGTTGAGATGGGCTCTTAAAATCCCAACTCTTTCCCCGCCATTCCGAGGAGGTGTGGAACAAGCACACAGCGAGAAGATGATGCAGTGGATAGAAGAAACCTGCAATAGAAATTCAAGACAGAACGAAAAAAAAGGAGGGGGGGGGTCGTTGTTGTGGTTGGTTGTCTAACCTGGGATGCTTGTACCCAGGGCGACAAACACGATAGCCGTGACGCTGTCCCGGACGCCGAGGGTGCAACCGAAGTGGGACGCTATGTCGCCGATGACGGCCGTCACCACGCCGATGGCGAAGATGGAGACAACGAAACAGACATAACCTCGAGCTAGCTCTGTGGCCCAGGAAATACGACAACACATTCTAGGGCTAGTTACAAAGATAAGGTGAGACGTGTGGTGAAGGAAATTTATTAGTAGACATATGAAAATAGAAAAAAAACAAAAAAACAATAAAAATTACTATTCAACTTGCGTAATATTCTATTTAAAATTAATACTATTCAATAGTAATTATGCATACAAGCGTTCAAAAAACTATGTTAATATATATACTGATATTGGTAGTAAGCCCGTTTTGGAAGGCCTTATCTAATACCAGAATCCTACCTTATATTAGTATTTTAGTAGGATAAAAGGCCTTCCAGATCCGAATCTCTTCTACCATAAGTTCTTTTATCCTACTTTAATACTACTATACAATAAGATTCTGGTATGAGATAAGGTCTTCCAAAACGGGCTTTCCCTTAAAATCAGGGTGTGTTCTCATTTGTTAAGCAACAAACATATTACACTATTAAAAACACGTATGGTAAAAAAATGTTTATATTTAAATATGGTCTAAAGTATCACGCTCATGTTTGACTGAACTGCTGAAGATGGGAAGATCGGAGTTGTAATCCCCGTCAAGTCTGCTGAGGATGTTTTTTCCTCAATAGTTTCCTACTCTCCTTCCACGCAAATGTGGATGGACTACCTCTAAAATGCTTCCTTCCCCAACCCTACCCCACTATAGTAATTAATCATACATGCTTATAACCTGAACAGGCAGTAAGACGCAGTGATAAAAAAATTATCTGGAAAAGTTTAATTTGATGACCGAAATCCGTGGACTTTGTCAGTTTTTCATTACATAGGCCATTTTATTTTTTTTAAATACACTAATTAAAAAAAATAAAATACGTTTATTTATATCAAGAAAAAAACTCAGCTTATTGAAGGATTCTTTTAACCTCATCAGCCTTAATTCGAAAATCTGTGCAAGAGTGTTTGATTCAAATTATGATATAAATGCAGTAGATGCAATAAATAAATTATTGTTTTTTATTTTATTGTATTGCATATAATTAAATGCAATCTAATACAATGAATTGAGTATGTGGGCTTCAAAATATTTGTAGTAAATACAAAATTATTTAATCATAGTTTTTAGTTCTTATTTTGTTAATTTATAAAAACATATTTTGTATAATGGAATTTTTAAGTAGATTTTTAAAAATGTACTTGCTATTTTATATTACAAGAAAAATAGTCAATATTCAATTTTGAGTATGGTTCTCCTTTATTAGTAGTTAAAAAAATAGTTTAACAGGTTAAAAATTAATATGTTTAGAGTTTTAACTGCTTATCTTCTTTAAGAAAATTGTATTTTTTTAAATACCAATCAATTTATATGATAAAGTAACAAAACGTATTATACATATTTAGCTGGCTAATAAAACAACATATATTGGATATAAATTATGTTTAAAACTATTATATAAGTATTTTACCCGCCTCGGCGGCGTAGTTGGCTAACGCGCTAGTCGTGTTGAGCCCGACCGCCGAGGACGGGGAGATCGACGTTCGAATCTTGGTCGGGTGAACTGGGGGTGGTTTTTCCTAAATGGTTTTCCACTCTCCCTCCACGCAAATGCGGGTTCACTACCTCTAAATTCAACCTTCCCAATTCCTAATCCATTAGCGTAATTAGTACTTAAGCGTATAACCCGAACGGGTAGTAAGACGCGGTGCTAAATAATAATAATAATATATAAGTATTTTAAGTAAGTAGTAGAATAAGTAAAATCTAAAAGTGTAATAATTTCAAAGTGAATTTTTAATACTATCAGCCTTCTTTTAAACAAAACTATCAAACAACTACTTTAAAACTTTGAGATTAATATTTATTTGTGTTGATTTTATTGACTTCATCTTAGTACGATTTTTATGTTATGCAATTTTGTCGTTTCAAAAATGCAAGCTTTTCTATTTGAATAGAATACTTTTCTGAAATGAGCATTACATTAATTTTAATGAGACGAAAAATCCCCATATTTTTCACTCTTGTTAACTGATAAGTACTCATTCATTAACAATATGTAACTATCCATTAAATAAATTTCTTAGTTCCATAGAAACTTTGCTCAGTTAAATATTATATAATATCCCACTTAAGTTGACACCTAAAATTACAAACACCTCCACTAACCATAAATGTCAAAACCAAATGTTTTCAAATCCCTACCCCCTCCCCCACTTCTTACTATCTATTTGGATTGTATGCATGTACACAAAATACGCTAATATGTCAGGGATGAGGAAGGTAACATTTAGAGGAGGTGTACCCACATTTGCATGGTTTGACAGTTGTAAACCATTTAGGGAAAAAACGCCCTTGGTACACCTGGCAGCGACTTGAGCCCCGGAATTCCCATCATCAATAAAACCAGACTAAATAATATTTAAATTTACACCACGTAACCAACCACCAGCGCAGGTGTTTTCAATAGCTCTATCAGTCCTAAAACATTTATTTTTCGTTTTGACTGATCATTTCACACTTGACATTAGAGTTGAACTAACACAAGTGTTGTATCACTATTATTGTTATTATTATGATTATTACTATTATTATTACTAATACTTAGATTACAAACAAAACAAAATATTTAAAATAAAAATTCTTGGCTAATGCTCTACTTCTACCAAAAGAGAACAACGTGCTGCTAGTAGCAGTCATCCAGCCACCAATACAGTCAGTTGGTCTTTCCCTACTTTTTTTTAATACTCTGAGTCTCAGAAAAACGGGCTGTTTCCCTTATTATTTTATTTGTTTTACTCTGAGTCTCAGCAAAATGGGCTGTTTCCCTTATTATTTTATTTGTTTACTCTGAGTCTCAACAAGACATGGAGTTATTCTTTCCCCTCTAGCTAAGAAGAACTTTCTGAGACTAGTTCAATATATCTTGTTAAATGATAAATATTTAGCGTGATACATTACTGATACAAAACTGGTCACGTCGCAGTCCTCAATGATATTAGTGGATGAACGCACCTGTGGGAGGGACGAAAGCAAACAGAAGCTTCCAGAACAAGGTGATGAAGTGCATGACGTAATCCCCGCAGGACGGCTGTTTCTCTTCGTCGTCCTCCCCACCGCCGTCGTCACCTGGACAAAGATAATACAGACGATGTTAAGTCACTAGGAGCTGAGGAGAAAGAAAGGTCAAAGGGCTTCCGATACCATTTCAGCCGTGGTATCGCGTGTGGCCGTAGCAAATCGATTATATGGTAGAGAGGATTCTGGTAGGAAGAACCTTTCATAGAACACAATATATTTTCGTTCGACAATGATATCATTTTATTAAATTATTAGTTTAGTTTTATAGGTATTAATATAGTTTTTTCATCACCACGTTTTATTACCCATTGAGATTTTACGCTCATGAATTAATTACGCTAGTTTGCTAAGGATGATTAATGTGAAATTTAGAAGAATTGTACACTAATTTTCATGTAAGTAAAGTGGGAAACCATTTCGGAAAAACAAACCTCAGTGGACCCGACCGAGATTCGAGACTCAATCTTCCGTCATTAGCAGATCAGCCTATTAGGAGAGTGACATCTTATAACATTCGGCCACTAAAGCGGGTACTTTAAATATTGATACAACCCTCCTTATTATTTTATTTCTAGTCCGAAATGTGAAATGGAAAATATTAACTCAATTGTGATTTTTTCCTTTTTGTGTGTCACTTGTAAATTTTGAACTATCTGGTATCTCATCAAAGAATACAAATAAATCTTCTGCTGACGTACCTACCTAACAATAACTTTAAAAAAAATTTGTTAAATTTTGATGCTAAGAAAGTCTTCATTAAAAAATGCCATCCTAGTCTAATATTTTGAAATATATATATCACTAAAAAATGAGGCTACCAGATCCACTCAAAAATTTCAAATACATATTCCAACGTATTTCTAACAAACTTCTTACATGCACAAGCTTTCCTTGGGGCGTATTCACACAAACAAATGACACCTAGTTTTTATGCGATTTCCCTTAAGGTTTTCCTCTTTTACACATTTTTTATTCATTATCTTTGTTTGCTCTTCCTTTTCTCATTCCGATCTCTTATTCTCTGACCTTATTATTTTATTTTATGGCTGCTTCACGCCAGAGTTGAGAAAGTAGGAAGTCAGAAGTGAGACATTTAATATAAACGGACCAAGCCTCAAGTACGGATTTAAAATTGAACAGATAAACATTTTGAAGATGCTTGAAAATGTACAGTACATTTTAGTATGTGCATAAATCATCATTTTCTTGCATGAGTTTATATATATAGGGATGTGTAAATATATAAAAGCCATTCATGCTATATATATATATATATATATATATATATATTATATATATATGCCTCTATAAGTTTTAAGTAATTTTCTTGCATCAACTGGCTTTTATACACATAAGTCAACATTTTATTGCACTAACTGGCTTATATATATAATATATTAATATATTATATATATAATATATATAATATATTATATATATAATATATATTATATATATAATATATTTATATATATTATATTATATATTATATATATATAATATATATAATATATTATATATATAATATATATATATATATATATTATATATATAATATATATATAATATATTTATATATATAATATATTATATATATAATTATATATAAATGTAAAAAATATAAAAGCCAATTCATAAAAGAAAATTATGACATGTGTATATATACCGGTATATATATAATTTTCCCCCACGTCTCACAAACTGTTCTGGTTATCCGTATATTTATATAAATGAGACAGAGATGACTAATATATAATTTATAATAAATACAACAGCGCATGCATCAAAGGAGGATTAAAAAACACCTATTTAAAAAACCTCCTCAATATATCAAACTGGCCTTCGTGACCATTCATCAATGGTATTCCAGTTTATCGCGAGAATGACACCATAAACCATGCAATAACCGGTGTATGCATACATTTAAAAAATTGGTTTAATTTGATTACTTAGTTTAGTTTTTAGTACATGATATTTGCGGCCTGGATTCACTAACGGGAGCAAATAATTGCGCCAGCGCAAGTTTAAAAGATGTGCCCAAATCCCTATTCACTAAAAGAAGCAGGCGCAATTTGAGAGCAAAGTTGCGCCTTTTATTTGCCACCACTCAAGAGTAGGCGCAACTATTAAAATCATGATTGTCACTTCAATAAATTTAAATGGCGGCATATTATCGTTATGGCTTAAAATACAATAATTAGTTAACTGTACTCCAATTAATAATAAAGAAATTAAAATAACAGACGTTTGTCAAGCACAAAATTTGTTTCAATTTAGATAGTGGTAACAAAGCAATTACTTACCTTTTATTGTTGAAATCTTACATTCAAGCAACGTAATGTCATTTATTGCATTATTACAAAACAAAATGTCAAACGAAACCACGAACTGTGTAATCTTTGTCTAGATCCAAAGAGGTTTGTATTCCTCCAAATCCAAAGACATCGCGTCACTAAATATGGTGGTTAGTATAGCTTTAAAATAAATTTTAAAGTTTTTATAAGTGTTTTCTTAATGGAACTTAAGCTTTAAACTAATAATATTAATAAATACTAAATAATATACTAATATTGGTTTTGTAAAGCACCCACAAAGAGGCCGTTTCTAATTTTATTGCTAGTCTACAAGCAAAATATTTAGAAATTCTTGTATTTGCTGTCATTTTCATTAAAGATTTAAAATAAAGTAGCCTTGACTTTGAAAGGAAATTCTTCACAAGGATTGGTCGAAACAGCACAATTGATGACGTTTATGGTGACGTCACCATAATCTTGCCACCAGTTTGCGCCTTGTTTAGTGAATACGGAAATGGAGCAAATAAATAAGGCGCATCTTTGGGAGTATCTTGGGCGCAAAGTTGCGCCATTTCTATACTTGCACCGGAGCAGATTTGCTCCCTTTAGTGAATCCAGAGCTCTTTAGAGAGAAGTATTGTAACTGTAAAAATAAAAATTGAGATCGATATTTTGATAGATGTGGACGTTTCACGCCCCCCTGAAACAAATGTATAATTACAAGAACTCCTCAGAGAAACTTTAATAAAAGAAAATCCAAAGATTTCAAGTTTTAGCCCGATCGGTGGAATGATTTCGGCTCTAGGCCAAGATACAGACAGGTTTCAGGGGGTCATGAAATTAATGTCGACATTTATCAAAATATTAAGTTGAATTTTTTTTTATGATTGCAATACTTCTCTGTCTGAGGTGTCGATAGAAAGTGAGAATGTAAATTTATAAATTACGTTTACACAAACACAGACATGGAGATACATAAATACATGACGTGTGTTTACACTTTTACATCCATTACTGTTTCCAGCCTGTGGCCTGGGTAAGTTTTTTATTCAAGCCATATATTTTCCACTACCAACTTGCTAGGTCTGTCGCAGCTTCATGTGCCTTATAATATAACTTAAGACTAGGAAAAGCACAACAGCCAGTCAGCGGCCGTTAATTCATCATTGTGAAAGGGTAAACCTACATTTCACCACTGATAAATTTTTCAGAGATGCCGGGAATCGAATCCGGGACCCCTAGCTCAATAGACAGACACGCTACCGACTGAGCTAAGGTGTCAGGTTGTGTTTACATTTGACCTTTTATAAGTCATATATATATATATATATATATGAGATTTCTTTCAATACAAAATATAATTATACTATCTATATAACAATTTCATAGATTTTATTCTACTCTACTCTGGTGTAAATACTAGATCAAGTTAGAACAACATCTTTAAGGATTAGTTAAAATATTTTGAGTAAGAATCATACTAATGCAAAGTATGTAATTCTATTTCATGGTAAATACTGCAGTTATATATATATTATATGAGACTAAGTATTATTTTTAACCTTAGCTGACATTTATAATCAAACAAACTATATCTACTTTAATGCACGCTATTAAATGTCAAATATAAATACAAATAATGGTTTAAATAACCAGGTTATTATATTGGTTAGCTACGGCTATATCCGCATCTAAATATCGTATTATCTAAATTGAAAAATGACACCTGGATACCTCAGTGGTTAGAGCATCGACATACTAAGTCAAAGATCTCGGGTTCGATTCCCGTATCCAGGCGTTGTTAGTTACAGTTATAGCTGCATCTAAATATCATACTATCTAAATTTAAAACGGACTCCTTGATAAGGGAACATAACCCGGGATCTTTGGCCTAGTACGCCAATGCTCTACCCCTGAGCTAACCAGGAATTAATTTTCAATTTAGAGAATATAATCAATACAAATAATAATCTCATCTGGAGCCGTCAAATAAGGGGTTATATATAAATGTTTTACAGCTTGAGCATCATTGACCATATTTACAGCGGAATGCGTTACATTCAAATGGACCTTTCTGTAAGAACCGTTTTGTCAAACTCGTCAAGCCCGATTCCACCGTTTGTATTGCCGCAAAAGAGGGGCAGGGGGAGTGGATATGAGCTTAATAACCTGGGATTAGGGGTAAAGGGAGGGATGATTGCGTGACTGTGAGTCGCTCTAACCCAGGCTAGTGCAGCAGCAGCAGTAATAACTTCCATCCATGACCTCCGCGGGATTATCGGCAAAATGTCCCTCAATGCACCAGAAGGGAAATGACATTCAGGCACTTCGTTGGTATCTCAACGAAACAGTTGTGGGAAAGAACCTTAAGGGGAATCCTCCATTGTAAGCGAGCCAATTCCGTGATTATGTTTTGCACAGACCTTAAGAGGGGGCTCTCTACTGTGAGTCAATTCCAGGACAATATTTTTTCCAAATCAGTTATGTTTGTCTTAAAATTAACTTTTATGGGTCCACACCAGAATAATGGGTCCCGTCTAAATGAGGGTAAGTAGACTCGCAATGCCTCAATTATCATAAAAATTACTTTAATTGTTTGAGAGAAGCTAGATTTATGTTTCTAATCGTTTACCTTAATCTAAAACCACGTTAAGAACGAAATAATTTTCACAGATTTAAATAAAACTATAAAACTTAGATTTAATATTTTTAATGCTGTAGAGACATGTTGATATCTTTCACCTACATGCTGACATAGATTATATTTTAAAAATAAATATTAAAAAAAAGAATAAAACGTAATAATTATTAACATCCGCAATGCTTCTGAAAGCCTTGGTATGTGGCCCCTTAAAACACAAACAATCAATAAGAGATTCATACCTGGACTGACTGTGAGGGCTTCAATGAACTGCTCCTTCCACGATGAAGTGCCGATGAGAATGGAAGCATTTGCTCTTTGAACTAATTTGTCTACAGTATTCTGAAACATAAAAACATGAAAATTACGAAAGTACTGTATTACTAGTATAATAATATTTAGTGTCCAAGGTGAGGGATTGATATACAATGTTTAGTAGACAATCAATATCGTTTAGACCTGGTTCATTGGCCACATGTTCTAAGGCGAGATTTGGGTTCGAATACGGGTTGGGTGTACTTTGAGTGGTTTTTCCAAACTGGTTTTCCACTTTGCCTCCGCGCAAATGCGGGCACACTTGCTCTAAATTCAACCGTACTCATCCATAGCTCACCAGCGTAATTAGTACATATGCGAATATCCTGAACAGGTAGTAAGGCGTGGTGATAAAAAAAAAAGCGCCACCCGGCTGCATCCCGGGGGCCTCCTCAATACTGTCCTGAGCAACATCCATAAAGCCGCTTCCCAGGGACCTCCCCAACACTGTCAAGGGTAGCGCCCACCTCACCGGCCTCAAGAGGATGCCTCCTTCAACCCGAGCCAAACCCCTCCTCACTCGTAATCAATCATCGGTTTGTTGACCACGCATTTAACATACATTATTATCACCAGCGCTGTTCCCAGCTTCGGGAAGAGAGAAAAGAAGACACGAAGACTCCCCAAATACCTCCCCCCTAAAAACTACTTACTCTTCATCAGAAACTCCCCACCCACCTTCCCCACTAGGGATATGCACCTCTCAGTCTCCCACAAACTAACGCCGAGCTAAGACAACTACCCCCATTGCGTAACAAACTAATATTGATTTTAATCTCCCGGGTAACTTTACCCACATTTGCGTTAAGGTATACTGGGTAGTCATTTAGGAAAGAAAAAACATTCTCAGAACATCCAGCTGGGCTTCAAACCCCGACCTTCCAATCACTGTCAGACTATAATAATTGAACTTGACATTTAGACCGTGTGCCCACCCACGCGGTTCAGTTGGAACTCTTCAAGTGAGCCGGGAAGTTGTGAATTATGATAGATAATAAAAGTGGTACCTAGGTCAATAAATTTAGGAACATAGTGTTGCTAATTTTAAATGTAATATGTGATATACGAGTATACCAAAATAAACAACAAATTTGAATTATATTTGTTATTCAGAGCAGGTGACCTGGTGGTCTAGGGGTAAGGAGTCAGATTTCTGTCCTGGGGGTCCGGGGTTCAATCCTCGGTCCCAGCACAGATTAATCTGATTGCCAAAACCCTTCCTTCACCTCTGACAAGACGTGTATTATTAACAACTTGTGAATCTGTGGCCTCGCACCGTGGTTCGGATCCCACGTTAAACTGTAGCTCCTTCATTTCTTCTCACAACCACCCTACCATTACATATTAGCATAAGTGCGTACAACCTGAACCGGTACTAAGACGCGGTGCTACTACTACTACTACTACTACTACTATTACTACTACTACTACTACTACTACTACTACTATTACTACTACTACTACTACTACTACTACTACTACTACTACTACTACTAAACTAATAATAATATAATAATATATTTGTTATTCAGATATACACTTTTACAGTCAAAAATTATCATTACTCTACTAGATAAACAGAACTGAACAAAAGATTTGGCAAATAAACTACGTAATTTACATACAATTATATAAGTACACTAAACCAAAAGCTATAAACTGTAGTATGAATGAAAAAACCGAGAAAATATATTTTCAAAATAATCAATATAATTATACAGAGTGATCTATTATAAATGACATAACACAACACCAAAATTATGTCATAACATATTTTTTAGCACCGTGTCTTACTACACGTTCGGGTTATACGCTTATGTTTTTATTGCGCAAATTGTTTGAGGAATAAGGAAGGTTATATTAAGAGGATGTGTACCCACGTTTGCGTGGAGGGAAAGTGGAAAACCGTTTAGTAAAAACCACTCTCAGTACACCCGACTAATATTCGAACCTCTATCTCCCCGTTATTGGCAGTCTAGAATACTGCAAGAGCGGTGCGTTAGACCACGCGATCACCAAAGCGGGTCTTACAAAATTGTCATTTTTTATTTTTTAAGTGTGTATAGGTGTCTTAGGAGTTTTTTCTTAGGTATCCCTGCTGTAAACAGCCAACCAAGATCACTGCTGAATGCACATAAATCACACATGAGATGGTGGATAACACCTTGAACGATTTGTTTGCCATATAGTATAAAAACAAAGGAGATCATGTAAAATACCAATACAGCTTCATGATTATTTTCTTGTACTTTGTTTAAATTTTTTTTAAATTTTTTTATTCAGTTTTTCTAGGTTTTGGATAAGTTTGATTAACTTTTTATTTATCTGTGGAAATTAAAAAAATTAATATTATAGCCGTTTCCCAATACTGTATAAATGACCGATCGAGGCAAGGTTCTGTTTTAATTAGTCCATTTGTCATCTCGTCTGTCTGTCCGGATATTTGTTCCACAATGCCTGTAAATAAAAGTCAACCAATCTCAACGAAATGTGGCAAGAATATTCTTTAAACCTAGGCCGAATATAGAATGTACAGGATTTTTCAGTCTGCTTATCCGTTTTCAGATGACAGCCAATCAAAAAAGTATATCTTTCAAATACGTGAACCAATTTTAGCGATATTTGGCAGGGACATTCTTGGAACCTAGGCCAAATGACGTGTGAAAAATGTGTTTCAATATGGATATTCTTTAATAGCTCATCTCAAGTTATTTAAATTTACACTTTTAATCAATCGAGCGAGTGCCTATGGCGTATTTTTAAATTCTGGCATGTATTGCGAGACTAACGTCTTAAACCACGTGTAATATGGTTATTATTGACGCATATAATGTATTATTTAATTAGTTTTTATTTGCTTTATGCATAACCTGATCTAGAATGAAAAAATTATTTTAGAGTCAAAGGAGAGATTATAAGAGAATATTTAACTTGAATCCAAAGAGAAACTATTTGATCTGTAACGTAAATATAACATGGAGGAAGGTCTACTGTTCACAGAACTACAAGTAAGACTGTATAACGATAATAACATGGAGGGAGGTCTACTGTTCACAGAACTACTAGTAAGACTAGTAACGATAATAACATGGAGGGAGGTCTACTGTTCACAGAACTACTTGTAAGACTGTAGTAACGATAATAACATGGAGGGAGGTCTACTGTTCACAGAACTACTGTAAGACTGTAGTAACGATAATAACATGGAGGGAGGTCTACTGTTCACAGAACTACTAGTAAGACTATAGTAACGATAATAACATGGAGGAGGTCTACTGTTCACAGAACTACTTGTAAGACTGTAGTAACGATAATAACATGGGAGGAGGTCTACTGTTCACAGAACTACTAGTAAGACTGTAGTAACGATAATAACATGGAGCGAGGTCTACTGTTCACAGAACTACTGTAAGACTGTAGTAACGATAATAACATGGAGGGAGGTCTACTGTTCACAGAACTACTAGTAAGACTGTAGTAACGATAATAACATGGAGCGAGGTCTACTGTTCACAGAACTACTAGTAAGACTGTAGTAACGATAATAACATGGAGGGAGGTCTACTGTTCACAGAACTACTTGTAAGACTGTAGTAACGATAATAACATGGAGGGAGGTCTACTGTTCACAGAACTACTAGTAAGACTGTAGTAACGATAATAACATGGAGGGAGGTCTACTGTTCACAGAACTACTAGTAAGACTGTAGTAACGATAATAACATGGAGGGAGGTTTACTGTTCACAGAACTACTAGTAAGACTGTAGTAACGATAATAACATGGAAGGGAGCGAGGTTTTCTTTTCACAGAACTATAGTAATACTGTCGGAATAAATTTTTAAAACCACTATGATTAAAACTACTATAGATCCTTTTTTGTTGCATTAATGATTCCTAAACTTTCTTTTTTTTGCTGAAAGAGGTCAAAGCTCTGTTTACTTTTTTTTATGGAGGGCATTGAATGTTTACTCGGGTATTTTGTTTGTTTAAGTCTAACACATCCTCCCAATGTTTTCTTTTGATTAACAGCCAATATCATCAAATGCCGTAGGTATTCCTATCTTGCTCTTCTATTAATTTATTGAAAACTTGATTATTCAAAGCTCATTTGAACTCAACACAGCCTGGCCTTGGCACCGAGTGGTCAAGGAGGCTAACCACAGGTTTATTAAGGTGTCCTATTTATTTTGAGAGTTAAATTTACATCATCATCCTTCACCCTCTCCACAAATTAGGGCTGTCAAATCCAAATTATTAGACAGCAATTTCCTATACAAAATATTTCTCTCTTATCTTGACCGGTAATTCCCGACCTTCCCCTAATTGTGATATTAAAATTAAGGAGGCACAAGCGGTTTAATAATAATTATAAGGATAACAATATAAAAAAAATTATCGCCGTATTTTACTACCTGTTGAGGTTGTATGGAAGCATGATAATAACTCTAAACGGGTAGGGTTGAAGAAGGAAGCATTTTATATTTAATCTTTCCGCATTTTCCTGGAAGAAGAGTGGGAAACTATTTAGGAAAATCCACCCTCGGTACGCCCAACCAGGATTCGAACCCTGATATTCCCGTCATTGGCAGTCTAGTCTATTAATAGAGTGACGCCCTAGGCCATGGGAACACTGAATCTGGTCGTTAAAAGACGAGATTTCCACTTATACAACTGGTTAACTCAGAAGATACTACTGTAGTAAGATGTACCAAGTGTAAAAGAATGATTATTTTAAGGTATATTCTGGCAAGATGTTAACCTACGCTTGTACATTTCCTTGGAAGTCAAGAGTGTTGGGTTGCCATCCTGCTGAGAATAGCATATATCTCATATAGCTTGCATCCTGTTGACGAGCGAGCACGGTGCGACCGATGGACCTTCCTGGCTGGTTGAATATCGAGATCAGTAAGTTTGTGTGTGAGAATAACACAGGACTGTTTTGTGTTGGAAGCAATGCTGAGTACATTGTGTTGTATCGAGCACGACTGATGAATGCCGATAAAAATGTGATCTGGTGTTCACCCCGTCAGAGGGTCGATCCCGGGTCGACAGAAAGGTTGCGAGAGCGTTATCGTACCTGCTCCCTCATCACTGGAGATCTACCCGGCTATCCATGTAGTAGTTTAGCATCTGAATAGATTAATAAATAATATATCTTATTGGTCTAACTTGCGAGTCTCACTCCCCACGAACCATCCATTCCAACCCTAACACTCGGGGTCCATCCTAACCATGTAAGTCCCTACGGTGCCGCGGTAATGCTGTAGTAGGGTTGGCTACCGGGTACCCACATAAAACTAGTAACCTTACACAGTTTTGTCAGAAGTAGGGCAGGGACGTTACACAAGTGAAGTCCTGTAGCGAGTGTTGGAAGTATTACGGATAAATGATCCAAACAAAACATTATATAGAGGGTATTATATACAATTTAATGGCGTCGCCTATCTTGGCGTAGTGTTTGGTCAATATTTCACATGGCACTGTTTTATTGAATTTACGTTTTATTTTGCAAGTTTTGGATATAAAACATTAAAACAAACACCATATATTTTTAAATAAATCTTAAAATAGTCTTAAAATATCACAAAAAAATTATTTTTTAGCCTAAAGTATCTTTTTTTGTGTACTTCATTTTCAATCATCTGCCACTTAGGCCATTTGGCTTGGTAACGATAAGGGCCTGTAGGAATTATCCTGCCAGGATGTAATTAAAAAAAGACCATGGAAGCATACGTCTATCTAGGTTAGGAAACAAGGAAAAGTAAATTTTAAATGAAAGTCAATGTTGTTCAGGGGTTGAATAGTAGAGTGAGTGTATATACATGTCAGCGGAAGAAGGAACGCTTTATAATCAGATAAACTAGAGACACAGCAGGTTTATCTTCACATATTTTCTTCACTCTCCTTCTATTTCGTATATTGGCATATAAATGTGATAGTGCTTATATTGCTTAGATGCGTAAAGTTTTAAGATGCAACCCGCCTCGCAAATTAGCTTCAAATTCATCAATAAGGCAACCTTTATTTTTAGAACCACATCTTACTACTCGTTCGGATTATACACTTATGGATTCTACTAATTACGCTAATAATTTTAGGGATTAGGAAGGTTATATTTAAAGGAAGTGTACCCACATATGCGTAGAGGGAGAGTGGAAAACTATTTTTGGAAAAAGCATCCTCAGTACATACCTGACCATGATTCGAACCTCGATCTCCCCATCATTGACAATCTAGTATACTGTGAGAGTGTCGCGTCAGATGACGCCAGTCACCAAAGAGGGTGACAAGGTTGTTAAATGACAGCTATTTCTCCGGCTCCCACAGGTAATTTTAGAAATGGATGTCCTCAAAAAAAATAAAAGTAAAATAAATTTCACTTTACCTTAAATTCTTTACTCTCCTTGATGCGTATTTGTGCTCGCGTGATATCGCCAAGTCGGGGTCGCCCCAGGAGCGCCATTTTATCGTCTGACGTGAGGGATTCCTGGCGCTTCTTTTCCGCTTCCGCTACAGCGATGGCTTCTTCTGGAACAAGGACAGAGAGAAAAGGAAAATGAGAAACTTGATGTTCACGTGATAACTACCCCTTCTTATTCTTACTATCTAATAAGACACGTTCACTTGAATCAAAATTTAAAATAGAAAGATTTTAAACAAAAATACTTTTATTTTACACCGCGTTTTACTACCTGTTCAGGTATACGCCTATGTACTAATTGCACTAATTGCTTAGTGATTAGGAAGGCTCAATTTAGAGGAAATGTGCTCAAATTGTGTGGAGGGAGACTGGAAAACCATTTAGGGAAATCACCTCACTGCACCGACTAGGATCGAGCCTGATCTTTCCCGTCTTCGACAGTCTAGTCCAACAAGAGATTAGCCGTTAGACCACGTGGCCACCGAAATTGGTAACATACTTGATTCACCGCGTTTTATTAGGTGTTATCCTCATACATTACATTATTTGGGATAAGCGTATAACCCGAACGGGTAGTAAGACGCGGTGCTATATTATTATATTATTATATATTATTTGGGTAGGGATGTGGGAAGGTAGAAATATAGGGAGAGTGTACCACAACATGCGTGATGGAAGGATGGGAAACATTTTAGGAAAATAAAACCTCCATGGCTGGATACGAGCCCTGGACTCTCTGTCACTGGGAAATGAGTCTTTTGCGTGTCCAACTCTAAGGATTTTAACAAATGCAATTACCTGCTTACGTGGCTGCATGGTTTAAGGCATCATTCTCGCAATAGACTAGTCGGTCGATGACAGGCAGATCGGGGTTCTAATACTTGAAGAATGCACTGATAATTTTCTTCCCAAATGGATATTCCACCCTCTGTCCAAGAAAATTTGGGTACACTTCCTCTAAATTAAATCTTCCTCATCACTAACTCATTAGTGTAATTAGTGCATATACATATAACATGAACAAATTGTAAAATGTGGTGATAAAAAATACGATAGATTATTTTTATATAGCCATCGTCCAACTTTTTATTTCACAATATTCCGAATCTACATTTAGCGAAAAGCGTCCCGGGTTCAATTCATTGCTTGACTAAAAAACAATATTATTTGTACTAATTAAGTTTCACGACTTTTACATTGATAAATTAATTGCCAGGGGATTGAATGTTTTAGATCCTAATGATTTTTTATTCATACATTTTAACATGTTTACAAAAAATTTGAGTTTATTTGAAATTTTTAAGCCAACTGTTTTTATTAGCACCCGAGAATTTCTATGAGTGAGCATGAAAGGGCCTACCAATTTTTCCGGGAAAGGTATTTTCACATGACTTCCAGGGTTATTTTACAAGCCACAATCGACATGGAAACGACGGCTTTACTTCCTCTCCAGGTGACCTGTCAGTCTAGGGGTAAGGTGTCAGACTTATGTGCTGAGGTTCCGGGGTTCAATCCTCAGTCCCAGCACAGATTTATCTGTTTGCCAAACCCTTCCTTCACCTCTGACAAGACGTGTATTAATCACAACTTGTGAATGTGAGGAATGCCAGGCCTCCATCATGGTTCGGATTCCACGTCAAACTGTAGGTCTTCCATTTCATCACACAATCACCCTACCATTACACATTAGCGTAAGTGCGTATAACCCGAACGGGTAGTAAGACGTGGTACTACTACTACTACTAATAATAATAGTAATAATAATACTTTAATAAATAAACATTTCCACTACCACCTTGAGTCATTCTTCTTCTAACTGTTATGAACATTGTTTTGTGTGCAATAAAAACTATTATATCCATCCACTCGCGACATAAACATGAGGGGAGTCACAGAAACCAACACTCGCGCACGTGATCCTTGCGACATCAGTGGTGAGAGAGGACCGCAATAGATGAGGGAGTCACAGGTGACCCGCTTTCGAAAATCACGTGGTAGCCATCTCAGAACCACGCTATCGAAAAAAACAAGTATCCCTATTTCGCTGATCGCGTTAGATCACGTAGTAAAACACGCGTTATACAGGAACTATATGTATCAGCATATTCTAGGGAAAGGACAAGGGGTGGAAATCCGAAACGCTCCCCTTACCCTGGTCCTCCGGATAATATTCAGGAGGTCAAACCACTAAACTAGGAGTATTCAAGCCGTGGCCCGCGGGCCACTTGCAGTCCACCGTAACATTTTTTTTTGCAACCCACTGGCTCATGAGAAATATAAAATTATTTCACGAGAAAAAAAATGACAAATATATATTTATATTTTACATAGTTAAATGATAAAATAAATACTTATTTTAAGTTATTTTATATAATATTTTTACCTCATACGTAAATAAAAATATTACGTTTCTATACAAATTTACCTTGAGCCAGCAAATGACTACTCTAGTTTACAAGAGAGAGTAGTATTTAGGGTGCGTTCGAATATGGTCGGGAGTGTTTACGTTCGCTCATAACAGCTGAGAGACTCGGGATGCCAAAAGAAAGATATTATATTAAGTGCTAGATCCTAATATTGTCAATACAGTATTCCGGCCCGCGAGCCAACAAGAAGGAGAAACTTTGGCCCTTGGACAAGGGACGTAGCCAGGTATTTTTTTCGGAGAGGAAGGGGGAATATTAAATCAAATTTGGGCAAGATTATATTTTAATTTTACGTAAGAAATACATTTTTATGTTTTATTTCCTGTGGAAAATTTAAACATATTTTCTACATTTTACTTTTTTCCCTTGTGATGGTTATTGAAGGGTAAGTTTGGGGGATATCCCGATCCACCCCCCCCACCCCCCCCGGGCTATGCGCCTGCCTTGGACCTAAAAAGATTGAAGACCCCTGCGCTAAATCAACCATTACCGGTAATTATTATTACTATTTCCTTGATATTCACCAACTTATGGTGAGGCTAGTATAGACTGGTGAGCCAAGTGGAGACCAGGTGGACAATATACATTAACCAAACTTTCTTCACCCCTCTCTCACTCACATACTCGAATATCACCCTCTCCCCTACTCACCCCATCCCCCACTTGAACCAACAGTCCATGCAAGCGTGTTTAATACTTAATAACCCCTTCTCATGAGATAATGCTGTCATAAGCCCACACGCTAAACGCGGAGCCCAACTTCAAGCCTGTGGCCTCTCAGTGCAATAGTGGTATATCTCCCGAGCAAATTTTATACTTGTGATTAGTTACACACTTGGGTGGCCACGTGGTCTAACGCACCCCTCTCGCAGTAGATTAGATTAACGATGACGGGGAGATCAAGATTTGAATCTCGGTTGGGTGTACTAAGGGTGGTTTTACCAAAATGGTTTTCCACTCTCCTTCCACGAAAATTCGAATACACTTCCTATAAATATAAACTTTCTTATCCCTAAAGCCATTAGCGGGATTAGTACATAAGCGTATAGCATGAACGTAGCAAGGCGCGGTGCTAAAAAAAAAGTTTATTTATTTTTTATTTATTTTCACCCGTTTCGTTGGAGGAATAGTTTAAGCCAGAGGTTCCCAAACTTTTTAGAGAAAAGGAGCCCTTGCATTACAAACGGAAAATATCCAATGTTCTGAATGCGCCTTTAGTCATATTAGAAAAAAATTAACAATTCTAATTACTGACGCTATTTCATATTTTGAGAAACAAACAGAGAATATTATAAAATTGCCTCAATGAACCTGAGATAGCTATAGTGGACTGAACTAGACTGTCAATGTCAGAAAGGTTGGGGTTCTAATCCCGGTCAGGTCAATGGTTTACTACTATCCTTCCATGCAAATGCCGGTAAATTATATCTAAAAAGATCCCTTCATCATTCCTACCTCATTAGAGTAATTATCATATATGCCTGTAACCTTGACAGGTAGTAAGACGTGGTGATAAAAAATAAATCATTTTACAAGTATCGGTGAGCACACCTGTCTTGTATAGTTTGATTTTTTAGTGACGGAAAAGTCAGGGTTTGAATCACGTCTGGGTTGATTGAAGGTTTATAAAAAAAATTCTCCAATCACCTTCCACGCAAGTTTGGGCTCATTTTATGTATATTATATCCTTCTCATCCCTAATAAATTGGTGTGATTAAATGCGAATAGCTAGGACTGAAAGAAAAACGTAATGCAAAATAACCATAAGAATAAATCACTAAATTATATTGTACTGTATTGATTTAATGTGGGAGTTTAGGGGCTGGTAGTTAAGGTAAGGGTTTTTGCAGTTTTTTAGCAAATTTTTTTAGGCCAAAATAAATAAAATATTGTTACAGTGAAAACTAAGAGCTTAATTTTCTTCACATGGTGATGTGAACGGTTGTTCAATTTCTGTCATTAGCATCAGATTAAAAACTTTTTAAATTAAGATAAAAATTTGTCATTAAATTCCAGAACACCCTTGAAAGATATTCAACAACTGTTGATATCTGTTTAGATAATTAAACTCTATGTTTCTACCAGATAATTATTTGATTTCTCTTAACCAAAACCATGTTCTACATTTTTAAACTGAAAACGGTGACCTGGTGGTCTAGGGGTAAGGTGTCAGACTTCTGTGTTGAGGGTCCGGGGTTCAATCCTCGGTCCCGGCACAGATTTATCTGATTGCCAAACCCTTCCTTCACCTCTGACAAGACGTGTATTAATCACAACTTGTGAATGTGAGGAATGCCAGGCCTCCACCGTGGTTCGGATTCCACGTTAAACTGTAGGTCCTCCATTTCGTCTCACAATCACCCTACCATTACACATTAGTGTAAGTGCGTATAACCCGAACGGGTAGTAAGAAGCAGTGCTAATAATAATAATAATAATTTAAACTGAAAAAAACTGGCCTTTTCTATCGTGACCTACATTTCCACCTTAACTAATGCACTTTGACCCAGAGGAATTAAGCAGGATTGACTCCGAATGGATAAAAGTATATTTTGTGACATTCTTGTGGCTTTACATTCACTATTAATAACATTTTTTTGTGAATTAGGTTAAAATTCACATTCATAATCCTAATTTTTAGTAACTTTATTCATTGATAACCAGTATTTAAAATTAGGGCGTACAGATACAAAATAAATCTCCCCATGCCAAAGATATTTAACGCCAAAGTTTAGAAAATTAAAAATCAAAACAAAGTAATTCTTTTTTTTTAATGAAATATTGATGGAGTTTTACCACAAACAATACATGAGCGATATACAGCACGTAGCCACAGATCAACCACATATCAATATTTCAATCAGAAGCAAAACAAGCATATCAAAGTTTTCAACAACATATGAGCTGTTATCATAGATGTTTAGTTTTATTTATGTAATTTGAATATTCTTTAACATAAATTAAAAAAAGCAAGTATAACTTTCCAAAAATGAACACAAGACAGGATATACTCAAAAGTAATTATGTAATAAGTAAATTTAAAATGTATGTTTGTTTATTCATTATTATATATCACCATAATGTTAACACAAATATGTTAATCCCAATATTTAAACCCATAAAAACTACCATTTATTCTGTGGCACCAAAAAACGAACTCAACTAAATTTTGAGCCAAAACAATGTATGAATAAACAAACTTTTTATATTACAATGTAATTGTGAAAAAAAAAACCACTACTATATTTTTAATCGTATCACGATCACATATAAATATTTTAAAATGTTTTGCTTCACAATGCTTTGAATTATAATCTAAATATTACATTATTTTTGCAGTAATAACACAATATCATATTTAAAATATATTCTTCTCTTCTGAACAATTTTAAATTATTTTACAATAATGTATTGTGCATTGTACATTATATTTCATTCACAAAGGGGGTTTTCTATAAAAGGGGCTGTATCACGTTTCAGACCTTTCTGAGTCTTACGTCATTTAAAAAGTGATTTAAAAAATGCAGGTAAAAGGTATAGACATGTTCCTTTAAAACAAAAATCCTTAAATTTTAAATTTTACAGTTGTTAAAATATTATTTTAAAAGATAAGTATTAACTCTTTTTTAACGGTGTTTCACATGAAATATTGCATATCTAAGATCAAAGTAGATGATAAGAAACATTGATCTAGGCTTCCTCACACAAATAAATAGCAGCCAAGCCATTCATGGTCGAGGATGGTTTTTAGCGGTTTTGAAGTCTCATAACGGTCATTCACTTAAGAAATACCCTGGCATCGGTTTATTTCCTTTCAAGATGGCGGTGCCGTACGTTATATCATTATTTATAGCAAATATATTATTCGTAAACTTGTTTTATGACTACTTTTTGATATTTTTATTAGACAACGAACTGATTGGATTCAAATGCTTGAAAGGAACTAAAACTGTTCGTAATTTTACTTTTGACAGATGATTTATATATATACAGTAGCCTACTCTTTACTGCACATTATCGTAAAACAATTAAAATATTACAGAAGAAAAGAATGTAATTCTAAATTTATATAGTTTATCTCATCTGTATTAAATGTATGTTTTCTAGAATAAATAATATCGGGCCTATAGTATGTTTCATATTAGTTTACTTTTACGTCCAAAATAATATTTGTATTTTAACTTAAAAAATATATTTGGGTAATATTGTGTATTTATAAATATTCAACAGTATCTGAATATGTAGCACGTATTATAAAATTAAAATATTAATTGCATTAATCGTCCTTGAATAATTATTATAGTGAGGAATATTATATAAAGGACGGTGTGAAAGAGTAAGGAATGTTATTTGAGTGCAGTTTTTTTGTACTAAATCTTACTACCCATCCGGGCTGTTACCATATTTAAATTTATATAGGCAAGGATGAAGAAGTTAAAATTTAAGATAAAATATTAATTATTATTATTATTTAGCACCACGTCTTACTATCCGTTCGGGTTATACACACTTACGCTAATGTGTAATGGCAGGGTGATTGTGAGATGAAATGGAGTACCTATAGTTTAACGTGGAATCCGAACCACGGTGGAGGCCTGGCATTCCTCACATTCACAAGTTGTGATTAACACACGTATTGTCAGAGGTGAAGGAAGGGTTTGGCAATCAGATAAATCTGTGCCGGGACCGAGGATTGAGCTCCGGGCCCCCAGCACAGAAGTCTGACAACTTACCTCTAGACTAATCCCGTTAAAAACGGGACGTCTGGTGACACTACCTTATGGTCAAACAGGTTGGACATGCCTGCGTTAGACAATCAGGAGACCTGTCTAATGCATTTAGATTATGGTTTAAAAAGCTCTCTCTGTCATATCTACATTAATTTATAAACAAAATAATTTACTGGGATCCTGGGTTTGAATAGGTTAGAAATATTAAAATTGTCCTGGAAAAAGTATCTAATAAGACATTCCCTCCTCTTAGTCTGGACCCATTCAAATGTTACATAATTTATAAAATCCACCATTGATTAACTTTTGAAATAAATAAATCAACTATTTTTTTTCTTATATAAAATAATCGTTTAAAACATTTACATCGGATATAGAAGTATTTATTGTGTTAAATAGATTATACGAACAGCATTTGGGGATCTCTAGTACTGATAATAAGTTTTTGTTAATTATCCCTCCCGACCTAAATGGGTCGAGTAGATTATAAACCTTCCACGTACTTTACGCGGATGAGGAAGAGGCAGTAATATTAGATAATTCCGTGTTAATTGCTCGTTTTAACGGGTTTTTCATAATATGTCTGCAAATAAAAAGTTGATTTTTTTTACTGGTATTGTATTATTCTTCCTTCGTTAATTAGTTAATTGCAATTTTGAGATAATTTAAAAATATATATAAAAACCATATAATTTTATCGTTCATTAACAAAAATATGGCACTTTAATTTCCCTCTATTTTTCTTTCTATTTACTCTTAATTTTTTAAAGATATTTATTTTTTAACAGCTAAGACTGGTTTTATAATGAAGAAAACAATATTATTAATATCTGAGCTTTTGGCTAATTTTAGTAACCATAATTTCAAATTATAAAAAACACAAACAAAAAACACCAAAATTTTAAGTTAAAAAATATAAGGTAATTTAATAATTACGATTCATCAGTAATGATTCCACTAAACCTTTTATTGAGCCTGCAAATCGCTCTAAAATTATTTTAAAACACTTATATTACTGCTTTTTTTTTATATTCATTGCTGTTTCCAGTCTATGGCCTGGGTCAGTTTTTTATTCAATCCATATATTTTCCCACTAACGGTTAGCTAGACCTTGTCATAGTTTCATATACCTTATAATCGAACTTAAGACTAGGACAAGCACAACATCCAGTCCCCGGCTGTTAATTCATCACTGTGAAAGGGTAAACCCATATTTCACCAGTGATACATTTTTCGGTCATGCCAGTAATTAAACTCGGGAACCTTAGCTCTTTAAATAGACACGCTACAGACTGAGCTAAGGTGTCTGATTAATATTATTGCTAAATATATTTAATATACGCTCACATCGACTATTGGCATGGACCAAACGTCAAATTCGTATAAACTAAGTTGTTTGTGATGGAGTAGTCAGGAATTGAATAGCAACCCTGTGTAATGAGAGTGGTTTATCATAAGTATTTTTCCTCTCTTTCTCTCTAGGCAAATTATGATACAGTTTCTCTAAATTCCACCTTATTACTCTCAACCACATTAATGTAATTAAATGTATGATTTATCTTGGACGAGTACTTAAACTTAAAATAACAATTACATTGCGTTATTAAAAAAAAATATACTGTTTAATTTTTACCAAGGGTACTTAGCGTTCACTTTCAGAACTAACTTATGTTACCACACGACTTGCAACCTAACTTAACTCTAGAACATTGTAAGACTGGCTTGCTGAAGAAGAGGAGACCAGGGTTCAGATTCCGGTGGGGTCTATTGAGGTTTTTTTCTTTTCCTAAAATGGTCGCTCACTCTCCTTCCCCGCAAATGTGGCCTCTAAAAGGCTTCCTTCTTCATCCCTACTCCATTTGATTAAGTATTATATGTAAGTAAAACCTGAACAGGTAGTAAAACGTGGTGCTAAAATAAAAACAACTATAGAACAGATTCATCGCCCTGTCACCAAGCTTATCAATTGAGAAAGAGAAACCCACTTTTTGACAAATTATACATTAGTCAGCCCTTCCACTAATCTAAGCTGATATCCGTCCTTATCTTAGTATTGTATCATATTAATGCTACGTGACATAAGAAGGCATGGGAGCATGCTCTTTCCCCACTACTTTTCCGGGGATGGTTGGCAGGACCGTCGCCAGGCGTCACGGGAACAGGTGCGCCGTCGCCTGGCTGTAGGTCGGTGACCCGAATATTATAAACGACCGAGAGACATTGCCAGCGGTGGCAGGAGTGGTTGAAGAATAACAAGCCTACTACCCGCTACCACGTGGTCTAACGCGCTACTCTGGCAGTAGACTATCCTGCCGATGACGGGGATATATAGGTTAGAATCTCGGTCGGGTATACTGAGGTTTTTTTTACAAAGTGGTTTTCCACTTTCCTTCTATGCATATGTGGTTACACTTCCTATAAATATAACCTCCTTAATCCACAAAACCATTAGAGTAATAAGTACATAAGCGTATAACCCGAACGGGTAGTAAGATGCGGTGCTAAAAATAAAATATAAAATGAAAATAAGCCTATTTATATTGACTTATCACAAACTCTATTTGTATCCATATAATAAATGAATAATTGAATAAATCATTCTTAGTGACAAAAGGAAGTGTAAATTTAGTGGCTGATACTTATTCCTTATATTATTAATACCATTCACCATAGTCCAACACGTTTTACAAAGTATTATGGGACTTATATATAATACTGCGTCCTAAACCGCTTTAGGATTGAGATCAGCGCAGCTAGAGTGGGGGTGTGGAGGCTCGTCACATGCTTGACCAATCCGTGAAGGGTAGTTATCATAGCAACCGAAGCACGTTGCCAGATTTCTTGACAGTCATTGAGTATGCTTGCATAGTAGTAACGTGCAAACTCTCGCTATGTGGCAGCTATGCTCCCCAGCCTACTCACCACGTGGATACTAAAACAGTTTAAATCACAGTATAATGCTACGTAGGCGTTACAAAAACCCAGGGAGTTACAGAGTAAGCCTGGTCAACGATGAGCGTTACACAATAATATCCAAGGCGTTACAGTTCCAAGAGAGCTAAAATATCAAATATATATCTTCACGTGTCATAATCTCAAACCTACTACACCGTCGAGTACGTTGACTAAACATTAAAGCTAATCTATTCTAGGGTGTTGGTCATAATAAGGTTGTAGTTCGAATCCCGGTTTAGTGTACTGTGGGTTGTTTTCCGATGTGATTTCCCACAATTGCATGCATATTTCCTCTTGCCCATTTAATGTAATTTGTCTGGTTGGTTAATATGACATGGTGTAGAATAAAGTTATCTCTGCCCTAAGTAGCACGCCATACAAATCCATCAAATCCATCAAATCTAATCCATCCACTCTACCGGGACTCAAACTCAGATCTCCTCATCATCGGCATTCTAGTGTATTGCGAGAATGACGCATTATACTATGTGGTCACCGAAGCAGGTCAATGGAAGCATTGGTTATTATTAGTTTGGATACAAATCATGAAATAAAATAATTTTTAAATCAAACCTCGACCTCTCTATCATCAGCAATATTGTAAGCCTGACAGCTTAGGCCTCATGACCTTCAGTATTGGTACTTGTTTTTACCTAAACACCTTGCCATGATTTTTTCGGTTGGTATAGAACTACTAAAATACGCTTCCTGAAACCAACATTATAAACTATTCTACGATTATACGAGGCAGTAAAAAAAGAAGAAAACTTGTTATTTTCTTTATCTGCCTTCACCTGGGGGAGGGGGGAGGGGAGGAAGTTGAGACCAGAAATGATATTAAACTAGCCTCATTTTTTTCGAAATGGAAAATTTCATTGGTATCATTAAATGCTGAGAGGGCATCCATCATTTTTTGTTATCGTCTATTGTGTCGTAAGAGCTGAAGGTGATAACATCTTATCGCTATTTTGGCGAATTATTTACTAGCCAGAAGCCGGAGGTCGGAATTTATAGCTTTACTTTCATTGGCAATTTAAGTTGGTTCCAACGCCGTTATTTTCAAGCTTGTCAAACTTCTAGTGTTACGTCCTTGTTACAACATAGTACTACCAGTATTATTTGTAGCATTACAGTCTAGCCAAGAATGTATTTTAAGCACCTCTTAAAGACAATAAATTAATCGTTAGAAACTTGTTGGTAGCAAAATCTTATAAAATTGGCATTAGTTGTATTGTGTACGGATATAAAGATAATTACGTAAAATACAATTAATTAAATATGTAATCTTTCTTTGTGTTTTCCACCATTTTTTGCTACCTGTCTAGGATATCTAATTATTATTTTTATCACGCTTTGGTTATACGTGTATGGGCTGATTACGCTAACGTATTAGGGATGAGGCAGGTTAAACTCATCATAAGTGTTCCCACATTTGTGTGACGTGAGATTGGAGAATGATTTTGGAAAAAATTGCCCTCAGTACACTTGACCCGGGATTCGAAATCCAATATTTCCGTCATCGGCATTCCAGTCTATTTTAAGATTGATATCTTAGGCCAGTGGTCGGCAAAGTGCGGCTCCAGAGCCGCATGTGGCTCTTTGTCACCTTAAGTGCGGCTCTGACACAAATATCCACGGAAGGCGCAATAATATTTTCATTTGAAAAAGCTAGGTAAAAGAAAAATTACATCTTATTTTGATAAATAAAAATTCTTCTATAAATCGAGAACATGTATAATTTTTTGTTTAAGCTAAAAGATAGATAGGTAATTAAAATTTTATATTGTTGTAAAAATACGTAACGAACATCGAGTTTAATTTTATTAGTTTTCGTAAACGTAAACACAAACCATGTACAAACTACCGGCTGAAATTGTTCGTATGTTTTCGCGTACTCCGGTGTGATACAAAGGTACCACAAGCATGCGCGCGCATACTTTTACTAAAGTAGTGGGGGTACAAATTGGCATCACAGATCAGCAGTTGCAGTGTGAACAGTTTTGTCTTTTCTACTTTGTCTGCCGTTGTCAGACGTCTTATTTAAAAGTTGTATTTTTCAATCTAGCTGCATATCTTACAGGTATTTTTATACGATTTTATTACACCTGCTATGTATGTTTGTGATTCCGGTTCAAAATTTGTAATCGATTTTTCGATAACTTCTATTTGGCCAAATGTTGGAAGTTTTCTTCCATTTTTGGTCATTCTAAAAGTTTTGTTATTTTGATGATTGAAAAAATTATTTTTTTCTTTTTAGTGCAGCGACATATATTAATAAAATTGTATTTTTTAAAAAGATTTTTTTTAAATTTTGATTATAATTTTATACTGATGGCTTTAGAAAAAAATATATTTTAAATATTTTTATAGGTACCCCAATTAAGATGGCTACCAAAAAAAAGCAAAGAAAAACGGAAGATGAAAACCGCGAATTTAAAGTTGAGTGGACCGAGAATTTTGCGTTTATTCAAAACTTGGATGGACTTCCGACATGTCTTATTTGTAAGGAGAAATTCGCGCATAACAAGAAGTCAAATTTAGAGAGACACTTTACAAGAAAGCACGCGTCATTTAGCACTAAATATCCTACCGGTGATGCAAGGAAGAAAGCAGTTGAGGAACTTCAGAAGAGTCAAGAGTCGTCAACTGCTGTGTTTAATAACTGGATGCAATCTTCCAGCAATATTAATATGGCAAGTTTTGTTTTTAGCCAGGAGATTGCTAAGAGAGGGAAACCGTACACAGACGACGAATACATAAAAAGTTGTTTTATTAATGCATCCGAAGAGCTATTTCGGGATTTTAAGAACAAAGCAGATATTCTGAAAAGAATTAAAGAGTTACCATTGTCTGCCAAAACCATTAAAGATAGAATAATTAAAATTTGTTCGAATATAACCACCCAGTATACCGAAGATCTAAAATTGGTTTCGGCTTTATCAATAGCAGTTGACGAGTCTTGTGACATAAATGATACAGCGCAAGTTTCACTTTTTGTAAGATTTGTGTCTCATTCAGGCCCTAAAGAAGAACTTTTAGGATTATTGCCACTCAAAGGTCAGACGCGTGGAGAAGATATCGCAAATGCTGTAATTGAGTGTATGGATAAACATCATATTCCCCTCGATAAAATTGTGTCGATTTCAACAGATGGGGCCAAAAGTATGACCGGCGTAAGAAAAGGGTTTGTTGCTATTTTGAAAGAAAAAATTAATCACGAGATACTTGTTTACCATTATATCATTCACCAAGAAGCGCTTAGTGCGCAAACATTTACGGATGAAATTCGTAAAGTTATGGAATTATCAACTCCATTTTAGCTAAAGCTCTTAATCATCGCCAATTCAAAGAATTTTTATTTGAAATGGAAAGGGAGTACGCTGATCTTCTGCTTCATAACAAGGTACGTTGGTTATTAAGAGGGAATGTTTTAAAACGTTTCACGTCCCTTTTTCCGGAAATTAAAGCATTTTTCCTTGAGAAGGGCGTTCACTATCCAGGAATCAGTGGATCCAAAACTTTTATTTCATGGTAGACGTTACGTCTCATCTAAATCAGCTTAATCGTAAACTACAAGGGAAAGGAAACTTAATTTTTTCGATGTTAGAAGAAGTAATAGCATTCGAAAACAAATTATCCATTTTTGCTCAGGATTTGGAAAGGGAAACATTGTTTCACTTTCCGAGCCTGCTGAAGTATCTTGGCGAAAATAATTCCTCTATTGATAAACACCATTTTAAAACAATAATTTTAAATATGAGAGAAGCATTTCTCAGCAGGTTTCAGGAATTTAAAAACAGCAGAGCAACTTTAGCATTTGTCAAAAATCCTCTTAATGCTACGATAACCGAGTTGAAATTTTCACCTTTTGATATTGACATTGGTAGCTTTGAAATACAATTGCTGGATTTAAAAAACAAGGAGATATGGCGCTCTAAATTCGAACGTCTTTGTGTTGAATTGGAAATATTGGAGAAGAAAAAATGTGATCTTAGTTCACAGCACAAGTGGTCTGCTTTGAATGACCTGGAGAAGGAAGACATGATCATTTTTAACGCTTGGAATAGTATTCCTGACTCTTACAATCAGCTGAAAAAGCTTGCGTTTGCTGTTCTTTCCTTTTTCGGTTCTACATATATATATAGTGAACAATCTTTTTCAAGCATGAACATTATCAAGAGTAAACTGAGAAGTCATCTTATTGATGAGAACTTGGAATCATGCCTAAAATTAAAAACAACAACGTACAAACCTGACTTACTCAAACTTTCCAAGGAGATGCAAGCACATTGTTCGCATTAATAAATATTTATTAAGTATGAAATTTAGTTTTATTTAGTGTAATAAAAGTTTACTAAACAAGCAGATTTGGCTCCCAATTTTTTTTTTAATTGTTGTAATGTTCATATTTGGCTCTTTGGCAAATAAGTTTGCCGACCACTGTCTTAGGCCATTAGACCACCGAAATGGGTAGATCCAAGGTTATTATTATTAGGTGTACTGTTTTACGATAGGTCCATTCCTTTTGTCAGTGAACTTAGACAGCCAATGCGCCCTGCCTTCTGCCTCCTTCAGCTCCCGGAATTTTTTTCTTTCTTTAAAGTCATCCAATATCATAGGTTAACTATGCTAAAAGATAGATTAAAAGGAAATGCACTTGAATTTGCGTGAAGGAAGAGTAGAGAATCATTTAGATAAAAACACTCTCAATAACTAGATAAACTAGAAGTGACTTCATTTCGATGCTTAGTAGTATCAAAAATAATATATCAATGGTGATTTGCTCTTCAAATTATTCAGATATTATAATTTATTTAAAATTGCATGGTGTCTAATATCATGTTTATTAATTGGATGAATTAAAGTTTAATTAAATCGCTCAGAATACTCCGTCCTTATATATTAAACATTTAATAATTAAATTTATAAATAAGTCTCAAAGCTTTGAAGTAATCGAGCTCATAAACACAATGATTGTTACGCAGACTATATGTAGAGTTTCATCTTGTCTGGCTTAGCTAGGGGTGAATCAAATCCTCTTTCGGTGTACTTAGACTTATTTGCTAAAAGGTTTTCCACTCCCCCTCCAATCTAGTTCTGGTACTCCTCCCGTCTAAATTCTAATGTCCTCATCCCTTCACCATTAGTGTAATTAAAGTCACTTGGCAATAAAAAATATCGCATCATTTTAACAAGTGTATGCATATGAAGTGTACTCAATGAAATATTTATAGTATCAATATATCTACTATTATTATTATAATTAATAGCCGTATCCGTGGTATAGTAGTCACTGCACTTGATTACGAGTCTAGGGGTCCTGGGCTCAATTCTCGTCTAGTACCTTGGGTATTTTTCCCGGAAGGGGAATCACCCCAATGGGCATCATGGTTTGGTTACTTAGGCTTAAGTTAGGTTTAAATGTTTCTACTAGTTCCACAGCCTCATACTAACTATCACCCTTACCTCATCTCATCAGGACATGGAAAGAGCCTCCATGGAAATGATGTAAGATTAATACATTCGGGCGTCCCCTGGATAACGGTACATTAGTACTGGCTAGTCTTTTAGCTACTGGGCTACGAATGATTTAGCCCAGACGCCCAGGGTATAAGGTTGAGGGGTTCAGAACAATACTTACGTAATACAGAGAGAGACGAGCAAGAGTGGAGCAGTGACCCAGCCATTCTAAATATACACATGATAATTAAAAGTGTCGAGACGTGGATTTAAGAACCTTGGTCATTAGATTAAAAGTAGATGAGAATTTGTTTAACTATAATAATTTATTAATTCATGTATTGACTAATAATATTATTTTTATCATTTAAATTAAATGTGAATTAAAATAACTTTTATTATATATTTTTGTATTTAAAATTTTTTTTAGCTGTTTAGTACAATAAATTTAAATTCATTTTACAACAGTCTTTATTATGAATATTTCGCACCATTAATTTACACCTTACCCGCCTCGGTGACGTAGTTGGCTAACGCGCTAGTCGTGTTGAGCTCGACTGCCGAGGACGGGGATATCGAGGTTCGAATCTCGGTCGGGTGAACTGAGGGTGGTTTTCCTAAATGGTTTTCCACTCTCCCTCCACGCAAATGCGGGTTCACTTCCTCTAAATTCAACCTTCCCAATTCCTATTCCATTAGCGTGATTAGTACTTAAGCGTATAAACCAAACGGGTAGTAAGACGCGGTGCTAAATATTATTATTATAATTTACACCTTTATGTTAATCAGTACTAGAAATTTATAAATTGCATAAAAATAATGGTTATTCCTGTGAAAAAAAATTACATAAATGGTCGACAAATATAACGTTAGCAATAGGAGGTTGGGTTCGGGCATTAGCTTATTTTAGCTTGTAAAGAAGAAGGGGGAAGGAGGTCCAAAATGATAAAAAAAAGGGGGATTACATGATACTTGAACGCCCCCTTTTTGTTTGTTAACCAATAATATATTTAATTTGATTTAGTTTTTTTTTGCCCCCTCCCCCCCATTTGCCCAAAATTATGTTCGGTTTATCCGGAATTTCTGTCTACTTGAATTCAGTATAATGGTATTTTACTGTAATTTAGCTTAATCGGTGAATGTATGAATACTATTAAAACAGGGTTTCCAATTACTTAAAATAGTGATTAAGTTATCTAAAATAAAGATCTCAGGCTGAAGATTGGCCAAAAAAAAAATCACAAAAGTTTGAATCGTCATTAGGATCTACTATACTTTTTTATTTTCCTTAAGAGTTGACATTAATTTGCAGCACGTTTAAAAAAAACCAAAGTTTTGCGGTCATTTTTATATTATTATAATTATTTAATAAATATTTGTAATATCTAACAAAAGTGACACCTGTAGTTTACATAATTTAACGTATGGATACAGGAAAGTAGATCTAGCACACATACAAACATCCCAAACCCACAGCCTCCATGTTAAAATGTCTGCGACCGTTGTGAGAGCTTTAGTCCTTCAACACAAGGATCGCTACGTGCAGTCCCAAGTGACAGCATCGCTATCAAGCGAGCGTTTATAAAAACAGTTCAGTTTAAAGAGGATTTTTCCCATCTAGTGTCAATAAACATGTTTTCACAAAGTTAGGTTCAGGTAGGGGCCCCAACTGGCCTTGCCATAGGCCAACCCACCCTAAGGGAGCCTATCAGAGTGAACATTAGAAACATAACTTAGAATACAATGGTCCTTTTTTGTTCAATCGAATGTTAGCAAATAGTCTAGTTGTAAACAATCTTCAAATACCGTCGACTAGTTACTTGTCACCTGCTTTGGTGTCCACATGGTCTAAGGTGTCACTCTCGCAACCGACTAGACTGCCGATGACGGAGAGATCAGGGCTCAAATCCCATTCAGGTGCATTGAGGGTGGTTTATCCCTAAATGGTTTCCCACTCTTCCTCCGCGTAAGCCTGGTGGAGTACTATTCATAAGACTAACCGACCTCAAAGTCCCGCTCGATCTAACGGGCCATCATATCTTTGCACTAACCGGTCCTCAAACCGGGGTATGGTGTATCCATGTCTCCCTCTTTTTTAATCATCCCACCTACTCCTATGATGTTTCTATTTCCTTTTCTATGTGTTTCCACTCTTGCTATCCTTTGTCCATTGCATTATTCACTTTTCTAGTCTGCCCACGAGCATTTCCGACTTTACCAATAATTTTTAATTACTCTATTCTTTAGTTTCATAGCACCAGATGGGCAGAAAAATGCCCACTGGGAAAAGTTTATTTTCTTTTGCACGCCAGGGCTACGCATGAAAATGTCATAGTAGCCCTGGTAGTGTACTATTATTTACTCGGACCGACCCCGGCGACTCGTTCGACCAGGGTCAGCTAGACCGTATTTTTTTTTCATTCTTCTCAGGATTTTTTTATTACTATTATTATTTTCAGTGGTTTCTCCCCTCCTCCCTACTAGTACATGTTATGGTCTTGTCGACCCCATTAAGTGCTATCGGGTGGGTTTTTATAATTTTCCCGCCCATTCCCCAAAGATGATACACCATCAGTCCGTAAGGGCGTCATGTTCCAATCGTTTATATTATGTTTTTATGATACAATGTAATGCTAGAATCCGGAGCCCCTCAGGGCTGGTGTTTTAGATAATACTATGTGTTTACTGTATGTATGACCAAATAAGAGATGTTTACAATTGTAAAATTAACCTTGCAAACAAACAAACAAATACTACAAATAAATAAATAAATAAATAAAATAAAATTTTAGTCCACGTGATTAGTGATGTGCTTGTTTTTATTCAAGTTTTAACATATTTACTCAAAACATTCGCTGGAAAAATGATCTAGCTCAAATTTTACTATTCTGTTCCTTTTTCAGAGCATTTGCCCCAGCTTCACAAAAGTGACAGCTTCCTCTGGATTCCGGAAGTTGATAGCTTTCCTCGTGACCTGTTTCACGTTAAAACAGTCGACGTTTCCATTTTTTTTTCCCCTCAACAGCAACTACTTCCCCTCCCTCTCCCCATCTATCCTGAACCCTTCCTACAACCCCTAACCAACTTCCTTTCCACCCTGAAACCTCTTGACGCGACGACCCTATTTCACACGCTGCGTAAATCCGCGAGTCTCGGAGCCTGTGTTCTAATTTGATCACAAGGTAAGCCAGTTACGCCCTACAGGCCAACCAACATACGTCACTTCCCTAATCCAGACTCGCAATAACTTTCCAGCTCTCTCTCTCTCTCTCTCTCTCTCTCTTACAGCACGTTCCTATTAATTACAAGGTAGTCTTCCTTGGTAAGAGTACAATCTTCTGAGGTCTCGCCAACTCATCTGGGTTATTGCGCATTGCCAGGTTTACCCGAGTCTATTAACTGATACCAGTGCCGTGTCGTTGAGTGTCGCCAGGGTAAGCAGAGATAGCTTAAACCAGTGGCTTATAACTTTTTTTTTTAGTTTGACCTCAATTATTTTCTCCCGAGTTCGTTGCGACCCCTTGCGTTTGGATCTTAAATTTGAAAAATTAATATTTAATTAGTACAATACATGCTTCAGTGGTTGTATGGTCTAAGCCTTAAGGCGTCCCTCTCGTGTTAGATTGGCCTGCTAGAGACTGGGAGATCGGAGTTTGAATCCCGGTTGGGTCTACTGAGGGCGGTTTTTACTAAACTGTTTCCCACTCTCTCCTCCACGCAAATGCGCGTAGATTCCCTCTAAAATGCTTCCTTCTTCACATCTACCCGATTAGAGTAAGTATATATATGCGTATAATCTGAACAGGTAGCAATACGCGATTGATAATAATAATAATAATAATAATAATAATAATAATAAATTTCCCCAGAAATATCCACTTATTTACATTGATATGGTAGAAACGAATATGGTAAAGTTTAGTGTAAATGTAACCACATCGACGTGAGAGGAGATTGGGAAAAAATTGAGGTAAAAACCACTCTCAGTTCACCTATCCGTGGTTCGGAACTTGACCTACCCATCACCATCAAATCAGACCATATGAGTTCGATGCTTTAGCTCGCGTGTCCCAGCAAATGTGGGCTACATTTTCGAAAGATTGAGGGTTGACTTTTGCAGCGTAGAGCTTTCCTCACTTAAAACTAAAAGACCGCAACGCAATCATTAAGTCTGCATCTACCACGTTTATATTATTTAAAAAAAATGTTTAACTACATTGTTAGGGACCTTCTACAATATGTTCATTGTAACATAAAAAAGGTTTTACACGTTTAATGAAGTTTTAGAGCTTTTGCAGAAAAACTTTATTAAAAAACCCTAAAATGGTTTATTCAAATTACGTGGAAACTTTCCAACAATATTTTTTTCCTAGAGCGATGAATTGTTGGTTTTAAAATTCACTGAAATTTTTCCTCAAATCGAAGATAGCGTTAACTTTAACCGTTAAAATATGTAAGTGTGAAGGTCGATTTTCTTACTAATCTTACTATAGACTACAGTAGAATTATGGTAGGAAAAAAGCCTTTCAAAAAGTTATTCAAAGGAAAACTGGGATATAACCTTAAGGTAGTAGTGCAAGGGTCACGGGTCATTGACAGTATTTTTCGCAGTTTTTACATAAACACATTTTTTGGTCAAAATAAGTCAAATATTGCTTCAGTAGAAACACAGAATTTAATTTTATTCGCAAGGTGACATCAACAGCGTTATTAAATATCTTTCAATGATGTCCTAGAATTTAATGACTTGTTTCTCTACATTTAAAAAGTTTCTCATCTAATACCATCATGCTCATAACAGATATTCAACTGTTGATAGAACCGTGTGAAAAAATTGAACTTCATGTTTTTACTGAAGCAATATTAATTTGATTTATTTTGGACAAAAAAGGTTTTGCTATAATAATTGTAAAATCACTGCCCTTAACGCGTGTTCCCTCCTTAAAAACGTATCTTTCCGTCTATTAACCTGGAAATTATACAAACGATCACGTTAGAACCAGGAATCGTATCGAAGTATGGTTTTATTCATGCTTCACTTTCCAACAGCAACATTGGGTTCTGTTAAATAATTATTGTATTCTATATATTATTTTTAGCACAGCGTCTTACTACCTTTTAGAGTTATACGCCTATGTACTAATTACTCTAATGTGTTTGGGATTGGGAAGGTTAAATTTAGAGGTAGTGTACTCGCATTTGCGTGGTGGTCAGCTAAAAGTTATTTAGGAAAAACCACCCTCAGTTCATCCAACTGGGATTGAACCCCGATCTCCCCATCATCGGTAGTTTAGTCTATTTCGAGAGTAGCGCCTTAGATCATGCGGCCACCCAAGTGGGCTAACTTTTTTTGTGGTTAAACTTTTTCACTGATCACAATTTCACTGTTTGCTAAAGTATAATATAAAAAAACTGCATCATGAATAGACGTCTGCACCTAACTTAGATGCTATCTTTGGAGTAATACGGGCACTTAACGTGTGAAAATATTATCAAAATTGATACTTAAAGAATCTGCTGCATATTTATCAAATAATCAAAGAAATAATTATTTTAGCAAACATGACTTTTCACAAGTAAAGTTAATTTGGGTATATTATGATTTTATATATAAAAACTAAACTTTTATAAATACTTATTACTTCATGGTTCTGTTCTCCATTATTTTTAAAAAATTATTATAAATACGGGTAAATAATCTCTCAAATAAATTATTTATTTGTATATTTTAACGAATATGAGGTAACAAACTGAAATAAATAACAATAATGGCATGTATGTGCTACATCAAATTGTAGCTCCGTTTGTGGAAAGATGAGGGAGCACTAGTGTGCCGTTTCCCTGGGCACACCCAAATTAGATTTACTAATAGTAGACTACATCCTTTCTGTAGAGACTCTGTCCATGTCCCGATGAGATGAGGGGATGTTATAGTGAATATAACGAGGTGGAGCCAATAAAGATCTTAAACCAACCTAAGCCTAATTAACCAAACCCTGGTGACCATGAGAATTATTTTCCTTTTGAGAAAGATCCTCCTGTACCAACCGGGGTTCAAACCCAAGACCATTAGGTCAGTATCCAGGGCCTCTGGCCACAATAACCAAAATAAAGCTTCGGCCAAACATGGGTATGTAACATTAAACATCCCCGAACTACAAAGCTCGAAATATTGTGACAGACCCATATTTGGTAATAAATCAACCAGGTCAATGTTGCCATCAAGGAGCGAGTTTACAATATAAGTGTTTGCTTTTCCCGAGCGTTCATCACGCTAAAAACATTTTTTAAATTTTTAATTTTTATTCGGGACTTAAAAAGAACAGTAAATGGTAAAGGTGAATTTGAGGGGATCGTGAGATAAAGTCAATACTTTTGCAGTTTTTTTTAATTATTCCAAAACATTTTTGACAAAATAAACAAAATCCGGCTTCATTAGATGGATACGTTTAGTATAATTTTCCACAGAGAGCGATCACAAAATTTCTTAAATATCTGGCACGGTCATTGCGGAATTCTTACAGGAAACTTTATTTTATTTAAGGTGGAGGTGTAGACTAGGCGACAAAAGGTCAGTGTTTTTTTTTCTTTCAGTTTTTGTAGCAAAACTTTTTTTGGTCAAAATAAGTAAAATATTGCTTATTGGTTTAATTTCCTTCACATGGTGATACCAACAGTTGTTGAATATAAGATGTCATGATGAATAATAATACAAATAATATATTGTTAATAAAACCAATAGTTTCCAAGCCACTGGATAGTTTGTTTATACTTTCCTGCTACCTTACAGCTAGAGTAAGTATTGTGATCGTCATAAAATCTAACTTGATATTTTGATGAATCTCAGCGTTTCATGACCCCCCCCCCGAATCCGAAAAAGTGAATTTTGAATTTCCGTCCATCTGTCTGTACCTCCGACTAGAGCCTAAACTGTTTTACCGATCGTGTTAAAACTTGGTATATGGGGTTTCCATAAGGTTGCCCCCAGGGGTTTTTGGAATTGGATATCTAACCCTAAAATGAAGGGTAGTTTACTGAAGAAAAAAAGATAAAAAGTAGATTTTCTCAAAATAGGCTCAAATGATTTTGATTAAATTTCATTTATGAACATCTATAAATATTCCAAACAAAATGGCTACCCTCAATATTTCGGCAAAATGAATTTAAGGGTTCCGGTCTTATGAATAAATTCTTATTATTTATCATATCTCCGTAACTCTTTTGAGATATGAAATTATTTATTATTGCAAATATGTAGGTCTATTTATAATACAAATATTCTATTTGAAGCATATTTTTATAAAACCAATAAATTTCAAGCTATAAGCAATGATATATATTAACTTTACGAACATGGTAAAGTATTGCGACCGTAAAAAATAATCAACCCTAAATGTTGATGGATGTCAACGTCTCATTACCCCCGAACCCTAAAAAGTGTTTTTTGTAATGCCATCTGTCTGTGTGTTTGTTTAACCCTTAAATTAAGAGTAGATTAATAAAAGGCGAAAAGGGAAAAATCGAATTTTCTCAAAATCAGCTCAAACGATTTTGATTAAAATTCATATCTAGGCGTTGATTAAGTTTCTAAGTAAAATGGATATTTCCATTTTCCTATGAAAATAAATTTTAGGTTACTTTACAGAGGCGGAAATTTCCGTATCTCCTCAACTATTTGAGATACTAAACAACTTATCATTGCAAAATTGTAGTGCTATTACAAATAAAAAACTTGTATAAAACATATTTTCATAAAACCAACAGTTTCTGAGATATTAACAAATATATTAATACAATTTTGTGAGCTTTAGTTGTAAAGATATACTACTTAAGTTTTAACGCAATAATTCTGTAATGTCATAGAGTAATTAAATATAAGTAAGTCTCTCAAAAAGTTTGTTATTTCTCCTTTAACCTCTCAGGAGAAATGTTTGTACAGCAATGATCTATCTCCTTCATTTTAGACTCAATAGTCAATATTTGCATTTTTTTATCGTTCAAAATTTATAAATGAGGAATTGAATACCAATGCGATGACTTGAAGACGTGAAACCCCTCATAAAATTTTTAAATTCTAACCGAAAGTCGAAATTTTAATAGGAAGTTTTGGCCCTTGTGGACCCAAGATCGATCATTTTTATTGGTCCAAGCATAAAAATAATGTAGACATTCTTTAAAAGTAAAATTATATAATTTAAAACCGGGACTCAAAAAATGTTTTACTTAAGTATAGTGCAATTTATGCTTGGGTTTGCTAGTGTATACTATTTAGTTTCACAATATTACAAGTTATGAGTAAATATCTCCATTTTTAAACAATAGAGCGAGAAAATCCGTGCGGAGTTCCGTAGCATTTATTTAATTGAAGTCTTGGATTGTTATGCTCTTTGCTAAACAGATCTCTTCCTCATGTTTATGTAAAATTGTTTATTATGTTATCTGCGCTCTTTGGTGGAGTGTGAAGGTCTTTTTTCATAGTGTTTCTGCAAGAATGTATATTATTTCTGTTCCCTGACATTACGAATTTTAAGTAAATATCTTTATTTGTAGATAAAGAAGAAAGAAAGTCTGTGCGGTGCACCGTATCATTTATAAGATGTATTTAGACTGTATTATTACTACTATTATTTTAGAAGTAGCAAAATACTCATTTAAATATCATTGGCTTCATTTCTGGTCATGTAGTCAGTTATGTGTCCCATTGGCATTTGTTGGACAAAGATTGCGAATGTAAATCATTTTAAGTGACCCTTAAAATTTGGGAGGCGTTTTTCAATTAAAGGATCTATAATAGATAAAATATTTACTCTGATGAAAATGTGAAACTGTTCCTCAATTGAAGATTATTTGCAACGTTTTTGTGTGCATACACTTTCGTGTTTTGTTTTTTTTCATTGTTGGGACCCATGTGAATTTCCAGTCACCAAGTATTTCTGAACTCTTTTGTGTTAGAGGCTCCCTGCCTGGAAAATTTCAGCTTCCTGGGTTTTCTGGCCTATAAGAATTTTTATATTTTATTTTTAAAAAATCTGGGCTCTCCATAGAAATTTCTTGCCAACATGTATTCTCCTACCCTTTTGGGGTAGGAGCTACATATCTGCAAAATTTTAGCTTCTTAGGTCTTCTGAGTTTAAAGTTTTTTTACTTCGATTTTTTGGAAATCCCCCATTTTAGTGATTCCCATTGGAATTTTCTGTCACCGTGTATTCCAGATATTTTATGTGCTAAGGGCTACCTGCCTGCAAGATTTCAGCATCCTATCTCTTCTGGGCTTCTAGAATATTTTGATTTTGGGTTCTTAGAAACGTCCTCCATTATGGGGGCCCCAATATGATTTCTCGGTTAGCAAATATTTTTCATCCTTTTAGGTTAGGGGATACCTGCCTGAAAAATGTGGAACTTCCTAGATCTTCTGGGCTTTGATATTTCTTCTATTTTAAATTTTTGGAAGACCCCTAGTTTGGTGGTCCCCATCGGAATTTTTGGTCACCATGTATTCCTGCACCCCATTGGGATTGGGGCTACTTGTGTGCAAACTTTCAGCCTCCTAAGTCTTCTGAGTTCAAAGATTGCTTCAGCTAAACATAGGAAATGGTAATTAAGTAAAATTATAATTTATTTATAATCTTAAACAAATTAAATCCTAACCCTAAATCCTAATTTCCTCAAGTTTAAGTTGTGTTTATCTTTGTTAATAGGACACATTTATTTAGATTAAAACTACTTTCTTATTTCTTAACTCAAAATCAAATTATTAACTGTTTGTGAAGCCATAAAATAAAATTTTAGAGGGACAAACTAACAAAATAGTAAGTGCGCGGCGGGGGTCGACCTCGGTGGTCTTGGGGTGAAGTACTTGCTTCAGGAACCGATGACCGTGGGCTCAAACCCAGCCGGGGTCGACGGATCTTACTTTAGCGAGAAAATTCCACAGGACAACTTTCTTCGGAGGGAAAGTGAAGCCGTCGGTCCAATGTCGATTGTGGCATTTAAAAGAATAAAATACTTCTCCCGGAAAAATTGGAACATCCTTTTGCTTGCACTCATAGAAATTCTTGTGAACTGATATAAGCAATCAGTTCAGGGAGTGCACGTTAAATACCTCAATTAAATGAAAAAATGTAATATTGGGGGGTAAAGACTTAACTCATGGCTTGTTTTGATTGTTAAAAATATATTCACTGTAGTTAAGTTGGTTTTGCGTTATAATGCAACGCGACGTGCTAGGAGAAGTAAATGCTTTATTTGTTTCATACAGAAGAGGGTGCTTTTTCCTAAATGGTTCCCCGCTCTCCTTTCAAGAAAATACGGGTAGATTACCTCTAAAATTCTTCCTTTATCTCTAATTCATGAAAGTAATTATCATATACATGCGTATAACCTGAACGGGTAGTAAGACACGGTGATAATAGTAATAGTAAGAATAATAATACATTTACACTGCATACATCTCTAAAAATTGTCTGACACCTGTCTTTTGAGCTAAGGTTCCCGGTTTTGTTTCCTGGCATGGCCGAAAAATTTATCAATGATAAAATGTGGGGTTTCCCCTTTCATAGTGAGGAATTAACGCCAGGATGCTGGATGTTTTTCTGTTCTAGATTTAAGATAGTTTATAGGTCGTTTGCTGATATAGTCAGTTGGTTCAAAAATTGCACCTTAAATACCTTAAATACATTTTTAAACATTTAAAGAACATTTGATTAAAAATATGTATTCATTGACCTCGCTGTGAGTACAACATGATCTCCAAGGGATGTTCCAACACTTTAGTTAAGTTGGTAGCATTTCTCCTTTACTGAGTCTTGAATTCCGGGCTATACTCCAGGTATATTTGAAATATTTACCATTGATACAATTGGGGACATCCCTTTCTCACTGAGAGCATGGCAAGGGGACTGTGTAGCGAATATTTTATAAACAGGTTAATTATTTAAGTCGGGATCTGCTAAAATCGGTTGGCTTGGAAGAGTCAGGTGAAATGTGCATCCCTTCCTCCCAAAAATATGTAGGCCTACATAGGATTAATGACGATGAATCACTGAGGTTACAAGGAAACAAGTCATGCATCCAGGATCTAATTTGTTTTTCTATGACCAAGATAAAGGGGAGTCCAAGATTTGTAAAATTCACCTACACGCTAACCACCAAATCAGAGGCTAATGAATCAGCGAACAGGAAACCACCAGAGCCAAGTTCGATAATTTTCGCGGCACTTATTGATATGTTTCAATAGACAAACAATATGAAACATCCTGAAAAAGAGAAGAAGGAATACAATATTACTAACACGTCAACCAAATATTTTGCGTAGGCTATTTAAGTGGGGGAGGTCCCTTTCGAAGACTTATCACAATTAGAATATAAATTCAAGCCTCACAAGCTAACAAAGCATCAGTCTTTCACAAGTTTAACAACTCGTCGTCGAACGAATAAAAACATATTTCAAAGTTGATTTTTTTTAAAATTTCATTTTAATTGTGCTCAGTTCAAGTTTACAAGGCCTACCGAAATGGTTCAGTGGGGTAGGATTAGTCTTCTTCTTGGTGCCTATTTCATGGTTCTAAACTTTTTAACCTCTTCAACTTCAGCAGCAAAAGACACTTTAAAGTATGGAAAATTTGAGCAACCAAATGGAACGTGGACGGCTATTAGAAGTCCCAATTTTAACACTTCCTGTAAGGAGAGTATAAAATTTGTCATACATGAGGGCATATTTCCAAACAAATGGTTACATGTGGAATGCGTAGAATCCATAGAGCAAACTTGCTGTATTCATCCTTTCCAACCTAAAACGATTTGGACCGATTTTCTAGCCTGGAAAAATTCTACAGGCACCCTTATATCGGTGACCATACCGACAGGCTGTAAGTGTGTAAGATACGGACGAATTACGCAGAAGGAAGGTGCACCAAATTTTTCGAGTTAATGAGTTATAGGACTGTGTTATTTTAATAACATATCAAAGGACGGTAGCCATAAAAAATAATACTGACGAGTTTTTGAAAATAGTACCGAAAAGCTAAAATTTACTTTGATAGCCGACTATAATTAAAAGTTCATATAAATAAAAATTAATAAGAATTTTTTTAACATTTGTATAAGACCTTAGTTTTATACAAAAAATGAATGTTTTGGAGAATTAAAGGGAGTTTACTGGAGGACGTCATTAAGTTATAAAAATTATATTGAATAAACTTAACTAATTTAGTGGTATATTTCCAGTGGTGTCTGGATTTCACAGCTGATGGTGGATTTGTTGAGGATCCAACCAAACTACGGGTTGAGTACTATTCATATACGATAACATTATAGTAGTACTTTTTTTATTATATATTTAATATTTAGATAATATTAAAGTTGGATTTACCGTAACTTGTAATTAGATGATTATTTATTTTAAACGCGAGATTATAATACAAATTATTTTGTGATATATTTAATATTTATGTGTTATTCAAGATGTATTTATTTTTTTATTTTAATCAGTTGATTACTATTATATGATATTATACTGTAATACCATTGTTTTTATGACAGTTTTAATATTCAAGTAATATTTTAATAGTAAATAATAATCGTGATGAATTTATTAGGTAAATATGATAATATAATGGCACCTAATTATATATATAATATTATAATCACATTCAAGAGCTGGATTTATTCACACAAGTGATTAATCCCATTCATATAACAATTCTACTTACGTGGTAGTTTTGTTTTTATTTATTAAATAATAGTTTACACTATAGACAATGCAGTATTAACTGTGCACATGCCTATATATAATTTGTTAAAGTGCAACTATCCAGTTTCGATAATATTCCATAAATTGTATACATGGAAATCATAAATTATAGAAATTAAGTAAATGATTTTAGCTAACGTAATACTTACTCAAAGTTTTTCATGTTCATCGATACTGTCACATTTCAAGATAATTTATTTTCCAGAATGATGTAAGTTTTATATTTGAATGCGTTATTACATATTAATTATTTCTTGAATACATTCTCCAAGCTCAATATTCTTGAGTTACATTCTAAATTTAAAGATAAAATTGTATTATTATATTTAACAATAATATAATGATTTATTTATTAATTTTAAAATATTTATAACTCAGGTTTACATTTTTAAGTCGGTGTATTGTTTTGAAACAATGTTAATTTATTTTGGTAATATTTATTATAACTTATATAAAAAATTACACAAGAGATCTCTTTAAAACCTATTTACAATAATAAGTATAAATATTTTCCTAATCATAGCTGCTGTCATGTGCTTTGATTAAATGTTTAATTTTTGTGTATATTTCAAGACCAATATGTCACCATTTGTATTATTCTAAAAATGTTCTTAGTTTAAATATATTTTTTCCGGCCAGCAAAATAAATACATAAATAAATAAATTGTGCTTGTTTCTGTTACATAATTTTTAGCTTCATGGTATATAAACACATATTATTGCTAACACTTCCATCAATATTGTCTGCAAATAAATTCCTAGTGGAGTTTATAGATAGATTTAGAAGGGAATCACATTTTATATTATGGTTAGAACCTATACGGTTATTGATACGTATATTTCGAGTGTTTTTGTGTAAGACTTAATATACCTTAAATTCAATTTGTAGAGTCACATTATTTTTTATTGAAGTAGGTATATCAGTAATCTTACACCTTAGCTTAATCGGTAGCGTGTTTTCCTATTGAGCTAAGTGCCCGGGTTCGATTTCCAGCATGGTCGAAAAATTAATAATTGGTGAAATATGGGTTTACACTCTCACATTGATAAATTAACGGCTGGGGACTGTATGTTGTGCCTGTCCTAGACTTAAGTTAGATTATAAGGCATATGAAGCTATGATAGGCCTAGCAAACTGGTAGTGGAAAATATGTGTCGCGAATAAAAAAAAGACCCAGACTGCCTGGAAATAGTAATGGATGTAAAGTAAAGGTATATCAGTATAACATTTTTAAACATAGAAGGCCGTACACAAGAGAGAGAGAGTAAAATTAAGGGGTGACTGAGAAGTGAAGTGGAGTTGATTTGCAATCTAATAGGGTACGTTTGTGCAGACGATCCTATAGCAGGCCAATCAACGCCATTTCAATCACATTCACCTCTACTTTTACTGGCTCTCGTTCTTGCAAGGCCTATATAGGTGTGTAAGCTCGCTACTTACAAACTACATAACTCAGGGGTCCTCCATGAACCATAAAAAAAAATTTCTCACATATTTTGATCCCCCAAACCTCCACACCAAGTAGACATTTAGCCTGACCCTTCCGGCCCTTCAACCTGTGTTACGTAGCTTATCACATTAAAAATTAATGTCATTATTTCATTCATATTTATTTGAGGTAATATTCGTTCACTTTATGAACCGACTGATTATATCAGCACAAGACTTTAAACTAATTTAAATCTAAAACAGACACAACATCCAGTCCCCGGCCGTTAATTCATCATTGTGAAAGGGGGAATCCAAGTTTCACCAATGATATTTTTTTTTGGTCATGTAGGAAATCTAACCTGAGACTCTAGGCTCAATAGACAGGCACACTACTGACTGAGCAGGGACCCATATTTATTACTACTTAGAATCTGAAATCATCTATAACGATGTTTACTAACAGTGAAAACATAAACAATGATATTTTTTTCAACATCTATCTTCTATATAGTAAAAGGAAGTGTTTGTGTGTGTGTTTGTGCGATAACAAGCCAAATCTACCGGCAGGCAGAGATCTACGATTTTTAACATAGATGGATGGAAGGGAGTCCAAATGCACCTTGAAGCAGGATTTTTAATTTTTTATTAGTTTTTAATTAAGCTATTTTTAACAAATGTTTGAAGAAAATATTTTTAATTGGTTTAGAATTAATTTCAGAGATAACGTTTAAAATGAAATTGGGCACAATGGGGGGTGGGGGGGGGGGGGAGGGCTTGAGTATAATTCTTATCAAGTGGTCACGGCAGCCGTGCGGGATTGCTAGTTAAAAATAAAGTGTAAGATGTGTGTTACGTAACACTGTATTGTAACCAACCTCCTCTCTTGTCATGTAACCCTAGTCCATTTCGCCACCGGACTGTTGGTAAATGACATTTAGCTAGCAGGTTTTAATTGTAAACATGGGTTGAAAAGTCAATAAATAATGTTAACCCAGGTAGAAATAATTATTATTTTCTTAGAAATACTATAATATACATAATATTTTTTTATAAACGCTTCTAATAATATTTCACTAAGAATTATTACTGTATAATCTGCCTTTTCATAACTCAAAGAAATAACAAAATGTATTAACAATATATGATTTTTGTTTCGCAGTAATTGTAACAATAATATAATATATAATATTACATTAAATAATGAATTAAAATTATTATATTCACCCTTGTATCTTCTTATAACTTGCCACCAAAATTAATAAATGGGTTTGTTTGACGTCATAAACCGCCCTCGTTTCATCTTGTTCACCATGTTAATTTATGAAGTGAGCGCAGCCTTTTAAAAGCTGTCGTTTGTAAATCATTTTTAATTGAACCAGAGAGAGCAGAAATGTAGTTTTACTAGCTTCACATGGTTATATCAACAGTTTTTTATTTTTTTTAATACCGCGTCTTACTAACCGTTCGGGTTATACGCTTGAGTACTAATTACGCTAATCGGTTACGAATTGGGAAGGTTGAATCTAAAGAAAATGAACCCGCACTCGCGTAGATGGAGGGAGGAAATTTTTTTAGGAAAAACCAACCCAGTTTACCCAACCAAGATTTGAATTTCGATCTCCTCATCAGCGGCAGTTTAGTCTACTGCGAGAGTAGCGCGTTAGATTATGCGGTAACCGAAACGGGTCTGAAATAGCTACGACTGTACAGTTAGTATGTTCATGAAATTTGAATCTTATTGGCTATTAAATATCACTTTTCTAAGACTGTGACCACGAAATGTTCTTTACTTATTTTTTAATTTTCTTAAACTTTTTTCAACTTTTTTATAAAGTATATTATACTATATTAACTTTTTTAATATATATTCATATATATACTTTTTATAAAGTATATATATACTAATATATTTATAAGTATATATATACTATATATATTACCTCATATAAACAACCTAACTTAGCATGAGCATAACGTCATTTTTCCACCCCCCTCGAATTTCCCCCCCTCTCGGTCAAAAAACTTTTAGAAACCTTGCTTAATACCTACCAAACTTAGGTAAGTAATACAATCTAAATCTAGTGTTGCATCATAGGGAGATTCCATGTAGTCAATTTTATAAGAACAGGGGTATTAAGACCGTTGATGAAACTGATCTAACATATTAAAAAATTATTTTATCCGTAACAATTTCGATTTTTTTAAAATTATTTTAGACTGATCGCGATTTCACCGTTTTCATCTGATGAATGTTGAACAACACGATTTGATATTCATACAGTCTGGTGCATAATCGTGTGTCTAATATCCTGGATATTCTGCTTTTTGTTTTGTTTTATTAGTGTATGCCACTGAGGTTTGACGGCAAGACATTTATTTTTTATTTATTTATTTATTTATCTACATTATTTATCCCGATTCCTAGCATGTAGCTCGGGACATATTGGATTAACATTACATCTTTTAGCTATGTTCTTTCTTTTTTTAATACAATAATAATAATAAATTTAAAGTAAGCACCTAAATCTAAAAGTCCTATTTGTCATTCTTTCCTATACCTAACCTACTAGTTGGTCCCCCCCCCCCCCGGGTATATTACGCCCCCGGTACCCTGCCCCGCTGGGTGTCCCACCGCACTATGGATCTAATAGTCCCCAGATCGGCGAGAAGCCCAGCTTGGGCGGACATCCGCCTCTCCGAGAGACATTGCTAGACATTGCTGGTCTTACACAGGCAGTGGCGGATATGTAAAGCCGTGTACACACCGGCGAGCGGATACGGATCCTAACAGTGAACCTACGCCGAACCGTATGCCGAACTGCACGGTAAACACTGACAGGTGGTGGGGGTGTTCGGTTAGCTTTTTCCGTTAGTCTTGTCCAGACCCAAAGAGAATAATATGTATCAACAAAAATTGGCGGTCGCATATATTTCCATTCATCTCGCTTTAAAGAAGCAAAGGAAAAACAAAAACATCTGTGCAGATATTTATTATTTTATTAATATTATGATCTATCAACTACTCTGGTTTGATAAATATTTTTAAATAGTAATTACTTTTTATTAGATTTTATAGAATCCACCAGCCCTGCCTGAAGATATTTATGTTTCAAATTTACCTTTTTAAATTCTCGAAACAATAATCAATGGACCGTACATCAAAAACAACGTTTTTTCCCCCACGTCTAGGCTGAGGTAAAATCTATGCTCGTTAAAATATTCGCCTACCCGTCCACACGTTCGCTCACTTCTCTTTGCTGGTTCGTCCAAATACTGATATTGGGTGGATCGAGGAATAATTGCGCGCGGTTTGGTTGCAGCTTCTCTGGAATTTTGCACTAGGCCTACTTTGCGTGGTACGGCGTTCGATTCGCCATTACGCTCGCCGGTATGTACGAGCCTTAGCCGTCTTCTGAGGTTGGGTCATCATGTACTTCTTCCCGATGAGATGATGTGATGCTAAGACGATGACAATGTGGTGCCTATAAAAGTTTTAAAACCCAATTAACCAGACCATGCCAACCATAGGAAAAAACTCACCATTCGGAAAAAAATATATATGGTGCCGTCGGGAATCGAACCCGGGAATGCTAGCCACCAGACCAAGAAGCCTGCCAATCAGCTGTGAGAAAACTCTTAAAACACTCTTGTACTGAATGTATCAAGAGGGTTAGGGAGGAAGGAGGAAGGAGATTGGGATATAAAAGAGTGACATAAAATCTGACCTCCTATCATCCTGGGCTCGCCCAGTTGGACGTAGAACAGAACATCCTTCTCGTAGCTGTCCTCTTCCGCGATGTGCAAAGGGATAGTTTGCCTGGAACAACAGACAGTCAAATATAAGAACTCGCTCACTATACCTGCGTTATAAGTTTTTAACCTCTCGCCTGCTGGCTGTCAAGGAATGCAAAACTCTGAATATACAAACAAATAGTGAGAATGGTTGTTCTATATGGATCTAAAACGTAGTCTCTTGAGTTTCATGACGACAACCAATTTTGGGTGGTCCAAAAAAAGGTACTAGAAAAAATATGCTCCATAAAGGGATGAAGAAACTGGAGAGTGGAGGAGATTGCATAATGAAAAGTTAGATTACCTGTACACATGACAAGACAAGTTAGTAGATAAGTTAATAGTTGACGATAGATAGCTCAAGATAGGTGTTGTAATGAGGGCGACGCTGATAGCTCAAGATAGGATAGTTGTAATGAGGGAAACTGGATAAACTAGCTCAAGATAGGGATAGGTGTAATAGGTGGACTATAATTATGTGTAATATCATTAAAAAAATGATCTATCATAAATTAATTTTTAATAAGATGAAATCATAAAATTGTTCAATTACCAAAACACGCCCTTTAGGTAATAATTCAACCAGATTTTCAATTTTTGTATAAATTAACCATATATTTAATTTATAACAAAGTTTTGATAGGCACCCTTAGTTTTGAACAGAAATTTAATGGACTGGAAGTAAAAAGGGAAATAATTACGCAAATGTAAAAATAAAAGTCAGCGAACAAAACTGAATGAAGCCGGGGGCAAATACCAGTCCAGCGTGATTGGCTAATTTAGTGCAATGACTTCTAGTACTAGTTAATTTAAACATAATTCTAAATTATATAAATCTTTAAGTTTGTATGAACGATGTTTATTTGATATTATAAAAACAATAAAAAGATAATACACTGAAAATTTAAATATAGGCCTACCTATATTCAATAATAACATTGGAATGTACCTGAAAGAGAAGAGAGAGAGAGAGGACTGGTGTAAAGGTTGGAACGGGACGGAACTAGCTCAAGATAGGGGATAAGGTGTAATGAAGTAGATAGGATAGAACTAGCTCAACAGTGTATACATGTTTTGGAACAAATGTTCTGTTAATATTATTAATTTGTATCTGTTTGGTTATCACATTCTCTCTTTCAATGTCTTCCTTTTTCATTCCCAACATTCGTACTGATATAAACGCTTTATAAAAAAACAGTTGGAGTTGACATTTTTTAAGGATTATGTTCCCTTTAGTAATATTTTTCATAATAATATATTCAAAAATTACATTTGGAAATGGGAATAAAATCCGGGAGATGTGGATTTTTTCTTTTTACGGCATCTATTTTTATTCCATGCCTAGAGTCATTCATTACCGGTATATAATTAGAAGCAAATAAAATCAGAAGCATTAACTGTATACTTTTTTAATCAAAAGTAGCTTTTCACTACCCCGTTCGTGTTACATGCATGTGTACTGATTGCAAAAATGTGTTAGGGATTCAGGAAGGTAGAATTGAGAGGAAGTGTACACGCATATTCATGGAGAGAACTTGAAAAGTCTTAAATGGTTTTCCACACACCTTACATGCAAAGGGGTGCACTTCCTCTCAATTAAAACTTCCTAATCCCTAAACCATATGTGTAATTAGTACATAGGCGTATATCCCGAACGGGTGCTAACCTAAACGCAGTGCTAAACTAAAAATCTAAAAAATTAAACCAATATTAAGTGTCATTCTAACTTTAACAGCAATTCGACCCCTTAGCTCAGTCGTTAGTGTGTCTGTCTACTGAGCTAAGGGTCCCAGGTTTGATTCCCAGCATGGCCGAAAAATCTGTCATTAGTGAAATGTCAATTTACCCTTTCACAGTGATGAATTAACGGCTGGGGACTGGATGTTGTGCCTGTCCTAGTATTAAGTTAGATTATAAGGTATATGAAAGATACGACAGGCCTAGCAAGCCGGTAGTCTAAAATATAGGACTTGAATAAAAAAACTGACTCAGGCCACAGCTTGGAAACAGTGATGGATGTAAAAATAGTAAGCTCACTGTGCAAATGTTAATGGTATGGATTTCGATTCCTTAAATGGTCGAAAACGTATCATTGGGGAAATAGGTATTTTTTTTTTCCAAATCCGAAGAATGACTGAGGAAACATGAGTTGTTTATGTACAAGAATTTAGTTAGTTATTAAGTTATGATGATTTTACCAATTGGTCAGTTAAGTGCAAATAACTATAAAATAATCTTAAAACACCTTAAACGTGAATAAGATTATTAATATTTTTAACTTCAAAATTATTATTTTTGTATGTGTGTACACTGGGTACAATGGTATTCAGATATTTACACTAAGAGGTGGTCCTTAGATTCGTAAAGTTTTTTAAGGGGGGGATTTTGGAATTTTCTTACAGTTTCTTAAGAAGGGGGATAAGGGGTCAGAATACATCTTACTCAAGAATTTTTTAATCAATGTTTATGGTGAAACCAAATCTATTTAATTTTTTCTTTAGAAAACAAACAAATTAATCATACAATTTAATATATATTTAATTAACTTATTGCAACTAAAAATATTCTACAATTTCATTTCACTCCTTCTATTACTAATCCTTACATTTAAAAATATCCAAACGATAAAATAATCTAACTTACCAAATCGTCAAAAAAAAAAAATTTGTAAGATAGAGGTGGGTGGAAGGTGTGATGGAAAATCTTACGATCCCTTTCTTGAGGGAGGGGGTGTTTAAATCATAGAAAAAAAGTTTGCGTAGTTTAAGAGCGGCCCTGACGTAGTAAAATTAGTACAGTAGGATACAGAGGAAATGAACCGGAATAAATTATGATCAGATGATAAATACTGGAGATATTGTCTGATTAAACAAGGGGGGAGAAAAGTGGGTCCAATCATTATATGGATTTCATGGAATCCTCTTGTGACGAAGAAGGTCGAACAATGAATTGAGTCGGTGATGATTAAAAGGGATTCGAAATATTCATTCCTATAAAATAGAGATATAAATTCTTAGCATAACTTTGTAAAATATTCCTTGATGTATTTATGCGAAATTATTTTCTATAAATCCATGATTGGTTCAGATTATAGTAACAAAGTAATTTGAAATATTATCTTTATTAAGGTGCCATGATAGTTGTTCAGATATTTATAAACGTCAGAAACCAAATGGTTCTATAAAGTTCCTGGGTGGGGCTCTCCAACATTAGGAGAACAAACTGTAAAGAAGGAAAATACAAATTACAAAACAATTTGTGTTGTGCCCCCCCCCCCCTTTTTATATTAAATTAAATCATGCCAGTCACAAAGATCCATGCTATGATTCTATACTAAAGTCTGTTCAGCGTAGTAATTGTTTTCTGAAAGGCCTTTTTCCCTACCATAAAGCTATTATATAGTAGGATATTGGTTGGGAAAAAGACCTTTCAGAGAGTAATTCCTACCGTGAATGGATTATAGTTACCTTTCACTTCGTGGGTATTAATTCTTAATGATAAACTAAAACTGGTTTTATTGCACTTTTAAAATTGGAACATTTCAACTTTTAAACTATATTTTTGAGTTTTATATCTGTATAGGGTCATATAAAATTGTTTTGTAATCATTCTACTGTTTTAAACACCAAGCTATTGTACTGTTACAGGTTTTGTTGATATTTAACCTAGGATCAACATCTTTATGGCAATATATCAGTTACAAAGGCAGCCCCGATAAGAGGGGGGACGTAGGGGACGAGAGAAAAGGACAGTGTTTTTGCAGTTTTCACAGCAAAACTTTTTTTTAACAAACAAATCAAATATTGCTCCAGTAGAAACATAAAGTTTAATTTCTCCTCACAAGATGATATCAACAGTGGTTGAATATTTGTCATTAGCATAGCGGTATTGTATGATAAACATTTTAAATGAAGACAAAAATTTGTCATTAAATTTCAGGACACCCTTGACAATTATTCAAGAAATATTGAGCTCACCATCTGAAGAAAATTAAAATATGTTTGTACTGGAGCGATATTTTATATATTTTGGCCAAAAAAATATGTTGCCATAAAAAGTGCAAAAACCCTCGCTTTTTCTCGCCTCCCCTTCCCTCCCACCTTAAGTCAACAACCCAAAGATTTGCTTGATGCGAATTCTTTCAATCCGGCTCTGGGTATCCACTCAGCCCTTCAATCGGTTAGTACTACCCGCACTATCTGGTAGAAAACACAAGTAGGCCTACTAGGGGAGTTCAGGAAGGGTTGTGGCTCACCCTTGCCTTCCACACTGAGTTTCTATTAGCGAGCGTGAAAGGTCTAATCAATTTATCCGAATAGGTATGTTCACACACCTTCCATGGTTCTTTTACATGCCACAACCGACATGGGACCATCGGCTTTACTTCCCCTCTGAAGGAAGTTGTGATACGTATTTTTATCGCTCAAGAAAAATCCGTTGACCTCGACTGGGTTTGAATACACGAACATCAGGTCCTGAGACAAACACTCTACGACAAGACCACCGAGTTCGACATCATCAGTGTAGAAGGTGGCAATTCTAAGGTAATGTGTTCAAACCCTCCGACCGATCGAGGGAGCGCCATTTGCATTTCAAATGAAGTGGGAGAAAATAATAGGGAACCACTGCGAGGTTATCGAGGAACCGTTTAAATGTACTTTGAGGAATGTTGGATAGGAATAGCAAATCTTGGTTGGAGGTTTCTCAAACTGTGGATTACGTACCCCCAGGAGTAGCGTGAAAAATACAATCGTTAGGTAGGAGACGTACCACAGAGTTTTATTAAGGTGTCAGTGTAGGTACCATGAGCTAACGACAGTATTTTTGCAATTTATGTATCAAAACATTTTTGCTCAAAATAAGTCAAATATTTCTTCAGTAGAAATATATAACTTAATTTTCTTCACATGGTGATATCAACAGTTGTAGAATATCTGTCAAGAATATTCTGAAATGTAGTAAAAACTTATCTCTTCCTTAAAAAATCTTTTCATCTAACGCCGCTATGCTCATGACAGATATTCAATTACTGTTAATATCACCACGTAAAGAAAATTAAATTTTTATGTTTCTACTGAAGATATGTTTTATTTATTTTGGCAAAAAAAAGTTTTGCTATAAAAGGTGCAAAAAAAAACACTCTCTAGCGTTCAATACACTACCGCGCACCTTATTCATAATATATTTTCATTTTCTCGTGACCCCTCGTAGAGAAAAAAAAATTCGAACTCAAAAAAGTTATTAATCTTGAACCCCAAAAAGTGCGTTTTTGCAATTACATTTGTTTGTTATTGGGATTATATATAAAACCATTCTATCGATTAGTCTAACTCGGAATCTTAAGTTTTCAATAAGTTTCCCTAGAGGCGTTTTTGGAATTAGCTATCAAACCATAAAATTAAGGGTAGTTTACTTAATGGAAAAAGAGAAGAAAATATAATATTTTTTTTCCCTCAAAATTGGCTTTATCGATTTTGATTACAATCTGTATCTAGGCACTGTTTTAAAAATAAAACAAGATCACGCATCTCGTTTTCCAATAAAAATATCTTTGACGGTATTTTAAATAAGTGGACATTCCCAATCTCGACCATCTCTCCCTAGCTCTCTAAGATACTAAATAAATTTTCATTACATGGTTGCAGGATTCTTAAAAATAAATAGCTTTTAGTTGAATTAAAAAATTAAAAATTTTCATTTTATAGACAAATCTATATTTATTAAAAGAGTTTTGAAAAATGGGGAGTTTAAAATACACATACAAATAATGTTTTTATACCGATGTATATGATTTAGTTTCATATATCTTACAAGATATAAGTATAATTTAGATAAAGTAGTTATAAAGCCTTTGTAGTGCTCACTACCATTTATTTTGATGAGAGTATAGCAAGGTATACTGATCACATAACTACTAGTAGGACCTTAGTAACTATAATAACATGGAGGGAGAGAGTTCTACTGTTAACAGAACTACTAGTAAGACTGTAGTAACGATAATAACATGGAGGGAGGTCTACTGTTCACAGAACTACTAGTAAGACTGTAGTAACGATAATAACATGGAGGGAGGTCTACTGTTCACAGAACTACTAGTAAGACTGTAGTAACGATAATAACATGGAGGGAGGTCTACTGTTCACAGAGCTACTAGTAAGACTGTAGTAACGATAATAACATGGAGGGAGGTCTACTGTTCACAGAACTACTAGTAAGACTGTAGTAACGATAATAACATGGAGGGAGGTCTACTGTTCACAGAACTACTAGTAAGTCTGTAGTAACGATAATAACATGGAGGTCTACTGTTCACAGAACTACTAGTAAGACTGTAGTAACGATAATAACATGGAGGTCTACTGTTCACAGAACTACTGGTAAGACTGTAGTAACGATAATAACATGGAGCGAGGTCTACTGTTCACAGAACTACTAGTAAGACTGTAGTAACGATAATAACATGGAGGGAGGTCTACTGTTCACAGAACTACTAGTAAGACTGTAGTAACGATAATGACATGGAGGGAGTGAGGTCTACTGTTCACAGAACTACTAGTAAGACTGTAGTAACGATAATAACATGGAGGGAGGTCTACTGTTCACAGAAATACTAGTAAGACTGTAGTAACGATAATAACATGGAGGTCTACTGTTCACAGAACTACTTGTAAGACTGTAGTAACGATAATAACATGGAGGTCTACTGTTCACAGAACTACTAGTAAGACTGTAGTAACGATAATAACATGGAGGTCTACTGTTCACAGAACTACTGGTAAGACTGTAGTAACGATAATCACATGCAGGAAACTACAATAGGTTTGCTGTTCATATAATTACTAGTAGTGTTTTTCATATAAAAATAACTGTTTCTTGAATACTTTTTGTATTTTTTTGAACTTAGTTAAACAGTTCAAACTAGTCTCAATTCCACTGGGTATCCTTTTTTCCTAGAACAAATATAACCCCACCATAATGCAACGTCTGTTTAGAGCTGTATTACCTACCCAAGCTTGGGGGCTATCAGTGGCTATTGTACTTCTCTCTCGTAGGACTCAGAATGAAGGTCCTTATACCAAAAACAACCAATCAGCACTCTCCCTTGTGTCTATAACTTGTTAACCAAGATACAAGACTGTGCCCCTTGTTGGTGAGGGCATGTATGTACACTCCGTTTATCTTGAAAGGTAGCAAGCTTCCTTTGTACGTTTCCGCTATGGCATAACTTATAAATTATAAGATAGGGCTGTAGTATAATCCAGGTGTGTCAAATTTGTTTCATTATAACGAATATTAAAATGGTCGAAGGGTTAATATCTCAAATACAAATCTGTATTATTGCTTTAGGTAAACATAATTCATATTAAGTATATTTTTGTCATAAAAAGAAAGAGTAGTCCCCATATATGAAACAAGACTAAGAATATATTTTTACCAACAATTTTTTTAGAGCCGCGTCTTACTAACCATTCGAGTTTATACGCCTATGTATTAGTTCCACTCATTTGTTAGGGATTATAGATTAAAGGTTATATTTAGAGGAGGTGCACCTGCATGAGAAAGAGTGGAAAACTATTTAGGAAAGACCACCCTTAGTGAACACAACCGGGATCGAACCCTGATCTCCTCGTTTTCGTCTATCTCGTCTAACATGAGAGTAGCGCGTTAGACCATGCGGCACCAACAATTTGAAACTTTCTTTGCACCAATGGTGTTGGTCTTAAGTCAAAATAATTGTTATAACTGTTGACAAAATATGTGTTCGTAGGTTGAGACTTTTCGAGTTGTTTGGCTTCGTTCTATGTGAGAAAACAACTCTTAGCATACAGTAGTTATACACTGCCAAAGCTTGAACATATTTCATTATTTGGTGTGCAAATTTAACATTTTGGGGGCGGGGGGTGGGTTTGATTGACCGTACTAAATATTATTAATTCTGAAACCAAGAAGTTAGTTTGAAAGATTCATTCATTTTTAAAATAGGCATCATTAAAATGAACGGACAAATATCAGTACTTAACCTAGTTTGTAAGTAACCTTTAAACAAGAAACAATCCTCAGTCCTATAGCCATAATTTCATCACTGTTAAAAGGAGAAAACCTCAGATTTCACCCATCGTGTATTTTTTTTATATCATTTCGGAAATCGATCCTGGAGCTTTCAGCTCGGTAAACAAACGCACTGTCTGTCAACTGAGCTAAGATGTCTGACAAAATATCTCGCTCGTAAAACTGGGATAATATAACTTTTAACTTAGCTTCACTTAAGGGCGCCGTAAATTCGGAGCAAAGCATCTTCACATGGGAGTATTTTGGTTGTATGAATGGCAGCTACGAAGCTTCAAAACCACTTTAAGCCATCTGATTTTTTAAAATGCTATGTTAGGTCCTTGTTTAATAATGAATGGTGACAAAATCTTAAATATTTTCACGTATAATATAATGTAGTTCTAAGCTTTTTTTAAAACTCATTCAACAGTGAAATACACTTAAATAAATTTGTATCTAGAAAAAAAAAGTATATAATATTATTTTTCATCTAAAGAATTGTCCAAATATTCATTTTGAACTATTGATAGAGCCATTTTTTAAAATTATTTTTTATTTTTAGCATCACATTTTACTATTTGTTCGTACTATACACCTATGTTCTAATTACGTTAGGGGTTATAGATGAAAAAGGTCGAATTTAGAGGAAGTGTACCCACGTTTGTTTAGAGGCAGGGTAGTAAACCATTTTGGAAAAGCCACCTTCAGTACACATGATCGGGATTCGAACCCCGATACACCCGTACTCTGCAGTCTTTACCAGTAATGTACCCTTACTTTTTAGAAACTATCGTTAAAATAGCGATACAGCTATATTATATATAATATCAAGGTTTGAATGAAACCTATCAAACAATTTTGGCTGAATATAGCCTCAGGTACAGCCTCAGGTACAGCCTCAGGTACAGCCAGGAAGAGGGTAAGACAGAATAAAACGTCAATCCCCATTATAACACCGAGGCATGACATTTTCACGACAGCTATAGACACCGTGCAAAGTGCAGACATATTTGAATTCAAGACACGAGCGCGCAAGACGGGCACATTTTTAAGTTCTTTCAGGGAAAATCTAAGCGGCATCATGTTTACCGCGATCAAATACTCGAAAATCCTAAAATATAATTCACCGTTTCTCCTAAAATAATTGGAAAATCACAGTAGTTTTTTTCAGAATTTGCTATAAAAACCTTAAAAGACATCAAGATGTTATTAAAATTCCCATATTTCAATTGGTTTGCTTTGAAAAAATTGTTTTCTAATGAAAGAACTTTACTTTACATCCATTACTGTTTCCAGCTTGTGGCCTGGGACAGTTTTTTTTTATTCAAGCCATACATTCTCCACTGCCAGCTTGCTGGACCTGTTATAGCTCCATATACCGTACCATCTAACTTAAGATTAGGACAGGCACAATATCCAATCCCTCCCGAACGTTAATTCATCACTGTGAAAGGGTAAACTCATATTTCACCTTTTTTCCGGCCATGCCAGGAATCAAACACGGGACCCTTATTTCAGCAGAGAGACACGCTACCAACTGAGCTAAGGTGTTAGATTATACTTGCTCTCTGTGGCTCAATAAAATGTATTTATTTGTTTGAGGAAGGCAATATTCTATGTTTATAACTCTTTGCCTTATTCTCATAAATGCAACAATTCATGTTAAACGTCGCAATGAGCTAGTTTCCCATATCCATTAAAATAAAAACTAATCTTAAAATGTAACGTTTTTAACCCCACGGCCATAATTAAGGCCATCCTAGGGCCTAATAAATGTTTTGCCATAAACACTATCTTTTCCTCGAGTCCCCTTCCGTCCAACCTTAACATTATCTTAGGAAAAGTTTCTAAGTTAATAATGCTTGTGCAAAAGATGAACAAAATAAATTACTCGACCTATCGTGGAGATCCTAATAAGATGCTTAGTGACAGTAAATAAATAACTTTTACTTCTTTTCCTAAGTTGAACTTACTTTCCAACTTTATATAATCATATTTATTAAAGTAAACAAAGTGTAAAGGTGATGGTAAGTGACTTATAACTTGTTAACTTTCATAATCTTTAGTTTACCTTGGACAAACAATTCCTTACCTGTGCCCTAAAGCTATCCTTTGAAAGAACGGGCGATCTAAAGTGGGCAAAGAAGGGCGTACTTAGTAATTAGCTGACATAGCCAATTAGTTGAAGACAGAGGTAGCGATTATTTTCTTAATTAGAGCGTAAATTAAAGATTCCTAGCAGCTTCGTAAAATAAATGTGCGGGAAATCACAATTTACAAGAGCTTTAAACCCTTATTTAATAACAAAAAATCTTTAGTGGATTCAGTAGGCTTGATTTCTTACAAGGATTGACGTTATTTTATATATTTTTTAATTAATTTGATCATAATAAATTGACTATAAAATTATCCCCTACCACCATAGAGTCAGCGAGTTTGTCTAGCTTTATGATACGAATGTTTAGAATTCCACTATAATCAAGAGGGTCCCAGTCACTGATGGCCCTGAATTTCCTGAGAAAAATTTAATAACCTTTAAGATGGGACCCTGTAGGACGTGAGAAAATGTGTTTTTTGCAGTTTTTATAGCAAAACATATTTTTGGATGAAATAAATCAAATATTTCTTCAGTAGAAACATATAGGTTTTTTTTTCACGTGGTGATCTCAACACTTGTTGAATATCTCTCATGGCATTAGATGAGTTTAAATGACGAGAAAAGGTTGTCTTTAAATGCCAGGACACCCTTTATAGATAGTCAAGAATTATTGTTGATATCACCAGGTGAAAAAAAAGACTCTCTGCTTCTACTGGAGCAAGATTTTATTTATTTTGAGTAAAATAATATTTTGCTATAAAAACTGTAAAAACACTGCTCTATAAACTCCCACCATAATATAAGTCAGGGATGGGCAGCTCTATCGCCAATAGCCACAAGTTTCCCGGCGTGTGCTGGTTGTAACTCGATATTTCCTGCATTTCATTGGAAACATTCCGTCTCCTGGACGAGTCGTTGACGCAACATTGCCATCCACTACTTACACTCTCTTAGTTTCATCTCTGTCCTAGGTTTGAGTCTAGACTAGGGATAGACGGTTCTCTACGATGGGATTTATCAAGTCAAAACACAGATCTCGAAATGTTATTATCAATTTGGAGGTAACCGCTTCGGTGGCCGCATGATCTAAGGCGCTAATAATGCAGTAGACTAGATTGCTGAAGACGGGGAGATAAAGGTTCAAATCTCGGTCGTGTGTACTGAAGGTGGTTTTTTCCCAAATTGATTTAAACTATCCCTCAACGCAAATGTTGATACACTTCCTATAAATATAACCTTCCTAATACCTAAACCCATTAGCCTAATTAGTACATAAGCCTATAACCCGAACAGGTAACAAAACATGATGCTAAAAAAAAAGTGTAAAATCTGTGTAACGAGTTCAAATATTCAGCGAATATTTCTACAACTTTCCAGACAAAAGGATTATCAAATTTCACAATAAATTGTCTTAAATTTTTAATCTGAACAGTTTTAATCATCTGCTTCTGAGTTTGTTGTAACTAAAGAGTCAAAAGTAAATTCGCATCCTGGTTGGGTCTACCGAGGGTATTTTCCTAAATGGTTTCCCACTCTCCTTCAACGCAAATGCGGGTATATTACCTCTTAAAATGATCCCTTCCTCATCCATACCCCATTAGAGTAGTTATATCTGTATAACCTGAACAGGCAGTAAAACGCGGCGATAAAAAACATACTAACTTATTTATATAAATATACAGTATTGGCCTTGTTAAAGATGATTTTCCTAAAGTAAATAAGTATCAACCTAAATTAATATCATTTCTTATAATATTTACTATCAGAAGGATGTTAAAGAAAATAATTTCATTCGCGTCCGGGAAACATTTTGTCGCTATTTCCGTTGAAGTTAGCTAGTAGGCGTGCAAAGTAGGCTAATGATGTAACAAGCGAAAAACTTACAAGTTGGACTGTAGGGGTGTCGGGGGAAGAAGAGAGGATGGATAAGAGGTCGGGGGGGGGGGGGGGAGTTTGGGAGAGCTAGAAGGGTGGAGCTACGCCCTAGCCCGGGGCGACGACTCTCAGGGGGAAAACCTGAACAAGACAGTCTATTTCCTAAAGAAGTCGCTAGAATGCGTTACTGACTAAAGTTATTATTTTCATTGGGAAGTCAGCTATTTTTTTAAACTGGAATTTCATGTTATGTTGCCATAATGGCGGAAAGAAATATTAAAATAATTTTGATTACATTTTATATATATATATATATAACATATATATATATAAAATGTAATCAAGATGTAAGACGTGGTACTAAATATATATATATATATTTAGTACCACGTCTTACTGCCCGTTCGGGTTATATGCCTATTTAATAATTACAGCAATGGGTTAGGGATTAGGAAGTTTTAATTTAGAGAAAATGCACACAATTTTATGTGGAGGGAGAGTGAAAAACCATTTAGGAAAACCACCATAATTTCATCTGACCGGGATCGAACCCTGAGCTCCTCGTCTTTGGCAGTTTAATCTGATATGAGAGTAGCGCGTTAGACCACGCAGCCACCGAAGCGCGTGTGATTTAAATTCTTAGCCAGTTTAGTTATAAATTTGTAGATAAAGTAATCCGTAATAAAGTATTATTGGAAGATTTTGATAACTTTTTAGGTGAACTTTCTCTTCTATATTAATAAAATGAAGAGTTTGTTTGTCTGTCTGTCTGTCTGTTATGAGCATTGCGAAAGCAAAGGTCTGAAATTTAAAAATGACTTTCCCTTGTGCACGAACATGTGTGCAATTCAAAGCTGGAATTTAAAATTTGTAGTTAGATTTTTTTTTCAACTTTATTAAAATCTCGGTCGGAAAAAAAATAAAATGAGGAGATATTTTTTTTAAACAAATAAAAGCTTTGCCCGGGTTAGCCACGCAATGAATTGCAACACCGGTTACTTCTAATAGTAATAGGTAAATAAAATAAGGTATATTTACATTATGCCAGATTTTAGTGACTTACAATAAATGTTGGTGGTCGAAATTGGACCTCCTATAAAAATCAGGGTTTAGAATACCCCTAATTTCCCCCCATTGGAGGGTACCCGATACTTACAAGACGATCCACCGTTCAACCACCATTTTGAAAGTGGTTACGTGCGTACAGTCATTTATTTACGACATTTAGGGCCGTATGCAATAACCTCACTAAGTGGATGTTAAGTGGACACTAGCGTGGGTTCGCTTGGGTCAGCATAGGTTAAAAGGTTGAGCGATAGTGTACTCGTGAGCTCACTATCGGCACACTAAGCATTCACTGACGTTCATGCATACCACCACCTCACTGGTAAAATTACTAAGCAGCTTGAAACTCACCACATTTAAACAGGAATTATTCACAATACTAGATGGCATCTCTTTTAGAATCTTACTTGTAACCGCTAGGCAGTGTCGAGTCGTGAAATGTTGTCAGGGTGTACAGAGTTCGCTGAATTTGTTTGTGTGAAATGTTTTCATTGCTACGTAGAACCCTCGTTGGCCAGATATGAACATTCCCATGCAAGGTATCTTGAGCAGAGTCTATGAATGATCGGTCCAGTGTAGAATGGAAAGGGATGAGAAAGAACATATCCTAGCTGCTGTTTTAACAAGTTCTACTCCCTTGTGATGGACTAGACTGCCAATTAAGGCGAGATCGGGGTTCGAAAACCAGCAGGTTGTACTGATGTGGGTTTAAAAAAAATCGTGATTACCTCTCCTCTACGTCTATTTTGATACACTTCCTCTAAATTCATCCTTCCTCATCCCTAACTAATTAAACATGTTGTACCACTATGTGAAAATGTTGAATTGCCACTCCCAATCCATTTTATACTTTCTTATCTGCATATTTCCATTTGTACACATATTTAAAAATCGTCTAGTAGTTCTGTGAACAGTAGACCTCGCTCCATGTTATTATCGTTACTACAGTCTTACTATTATTATTATTATTAGCACAGCGTCTTACTACCGTTCGGGTTATACGCACTTACGCTAATGTGCAATGGTAGGGTGATTGTGAGATGAAATGGAGGACCTACAGTTTAACGTGGGATCCGAACCACGGTAGAGGCCTGGCATTCCTCACATTCACAAGTTGTGATTAATACACATCTTGTCAGAGGTGAAGGAAGGGTTTGGCAATCAGTTAAATCTGTGCCGGGACCGAGGATTGAACCCCGGACCCTCAGCACAGAAGTCTGACACCTTACCCCTAGACCACCAGGTCACCTACAGTCTTACTAGTAGTTCTGTGAACAGTAGACCTCGCTCCTCCATGTTATTATCGTTACTACAGTCTTACTAGTAGTTCTGTGAACAGTAGACCTCCCTCCATGTTATTATCGTTACTACAGTCTTACTAGTAGTTCTGTGAACAGTAGACCTCGCTCCCTCCATGTTATTATCGTTACTACAGTCTTACTAGTAGTTCTGTGAACAGTTGACCTCCCTCCATGTTATTATCGTTACTACAGTCTTACTAGTAGTTCTGTGAACAGTAGACCACCCTCCATGTTATTATCGTTACTACAGTCTTACTAGTAGTTCTGTGAACAGTAGACCACCCTCCATGTTATTATCGTTACTACAGTCTTACTAGTAGTTCTGTGAACAGTAGACCTCGCTCCATGTTATTATCGTTACTACAGTCTTACTAGTAGTTCTGTGAACAGTAGACCTCCCTCCATGTTATTATCGTTACTACAGTCTTACTAGTAGTTCTGTGAACAGTAGACCACCCTCCATGTTATTATCGTTACTACAGTCTTACTAGTAGTTCTGTGAACAGTAGACCTCGCTCCATGTTATTATCGTTACTACAGTCTTACTAGTGGTTCTGTGAACAGTAGACCTCGCTCCATGTTATTATCGTTACTACAGTCTTACTAGTAGTTCTGTGAACAGTAGACCTCGCTCCATGTTATTATCGTTACTACAGTCTTACTAGTAGTTCTGTGAACAGTAGACCTCGCTCCATGTTATTATCGTTACTACAGTCTTACTAGTAGTTCTGTGAACAGTAGACCTCGCTCCATGTTATTATCGTTACTACAGTCTTACTAGTAGTTCTGTGAACAGTAGACCTCGCTCCATGTTATTATCGTTACTTCAGTCTTACTAGTAGTTCTGTGAACAGTAGACCTCCCTCCATGTTATTATCGTTACTACAGTCTTACTAGTGGTTCTGTGAACAGTAGACCTCGCTCCATGTTATTATCGTTACTACAGTCTTACTAGTAGTTCTGTGAACAGTAGACCTCCCTCCATGTTATTATCGTTACTACAGTCTTATTAGTAGTTCTGTAAACAGTAGACCTCCATGTTATTATCGTCACTACAGTCTTAACATTTTTAATACCATATATTTGGCCAAAATTGTATTTCTTATATTTAAATTCTTCCAAATATTTTTGTAATCCTACTTGAATGCTAATTAAATAAATTATAAATTAAATTTCAGTCTTGTTAGTGAGTAAATATAATGACTAGGTTGTCAATATTACTAAAATAGGAGTAAAAACCAGATTATTCAAAATAAAACAAAAGTATATTTTAGTTGAAATAAATCAAAGCTCAAGAGTTGAAAATGAAAAAAATGAATGTGAAAATCCTGAGCAATATTTATTTAAATTTGTCATTCAAAATATAAATCTCCCCTTGAATATCTATCACCAACAAATTTTGTTCGAGAAATTCAATAATTTTGTTTTAATTAAGTTTAAATAATTATAAACTCTAACCAGACGCAAAATTGACTATTTACCAACATTGCCTTGACGTAACCATCTGCTAATTATCTGATCTTAATGTAATTATCTGTTTGATGAACGATCAAATAGGTAACATTATTTCACAAAACACATCCAAACGAGTCATTGGTTGCAGGCTACAAAATAAATCAATTATCAACGTGGTTTTTTCACCATCTCTCCATGCAAAAGAGTGGTTCATTTACTTACCACACGATATGAACCTGGTTAGATTTCTGAAATGCCCAGAAAACTTATTGTTGGTGAAATAAGGGCTTCCCTTTTCACAGTGATGAATTAACGAAATTTCTTACTTTGTGATTGAGAAGCTGCGGTAAACATCTTAAAGTTATGCACTTAATCATTTTAAGGACTATCACAACTAGGCGTCAACATACGATGATGAAACTGTTGAAATAAAATAGCGGTTTACCCTGTGAGGTCTCTTGTTTGTCTGATGGTAAAACTTCTCCTCTTCCACTGACGAAGTTCCACACTCCCTCTACTGTTTGTGCCTTGACAGCACTGACATAAGTATGGGCTGGGATATTCCTAATGCCATTTACGTGAATAAACCAACTAGAATAAGTAGTAGACGATTTAAAATATACATATATATGTGTGTTTACAAAAAACTATTTCAAGATAAAAAAAAATTGTTACAATGTAAGAATCTTTTCATAATCATGAATTTATGGTTTTTGATTCACCTTTTGTCAGATCTTTAAAACTCAATGAATAACACGTAAACACATTTAAATGACTAGTCATAACTTTTTTATCACTGTATCTTACTATCTGTTCAGGATATACGCATATATGATAGATACTCTAACGAGGTGGGGATCAGGAACGAAACATTTTTGAGGGAATCTACCGGCATTTTGCGTAGAAGGAGAATTGAAAAACATTTTAGGAAAAAAAAAAACACCCTCATTAGACCAGACTGGAATTTTAACCCTAATTTCCCCGTCTTCAGCAGGCCAGTTTTAACATAAGCGTGATGTCTTAGACCATTCGGCCCCTGAACCGGGTCAAATCTTATCTTGACTTGTCGCTACGTCACACGGCTGTATATTTTGCCTGTTCAGGAATTAAATTAGTTTGTAACTCACGTGTTTACATAATTACTTTGTTTGGAAAAATGCGGCCAAACCCTTGTTTTTTTAAACTCAAATGTGCAGCACAATAGGTCTAATGGTCTATACTTTATTACCAAATTAAACGTAGTTATAGTATTGAAATTGTGTTGAGTAGGTATTTACCCAGCACTTGCCAACCTGATGGCTGAAGTGAAAATGGAGTGTTTATTGACGTAGAGACTCAAGTGCCGTTACTGGCTGGTCTAAAAACTTTGTGGAGGCTTCCCTTTGGGCTCTACTCCCATCCCCCATCTTTCTAGCGGACCTATTTAATTACTCTCCCAGGATACCAGGGTATCTGCTGCATCCAAGTGTTGTCCACGCACAGTTAGGGCTGTTACATGGTGAGGGCGTTTTATGCGTTTGGAAATACCGCATTTTTGAAGAAGTGGTTTTATATTTTTAAATATGGTTTTCACCAAACTATAGATGAAAGCTATCAACAGGTCCCTATCTAAATATAAAGTTTAAATTTTAAGTTTAAATAAACAAATAAAAATAAACTACGCTTTACGTCAATATTTGTACTTATAAGATTAAAGTAAAGCGATAGTAACCTAGAAATAGCCATCCTTTATAAAATAAAGGTTTTTTTGATAGGGTCACAACAGAAAATTTGAAGCAAATGCGGGATTGTTTTTTAAAGTTTTATATAAGTTACCAGACTTTTCTTAAAAAACTTTAAATTTAAAGTTTAACCTCTTTAACTGTTCAAAACCTAAGCCTAAATTTTGTTTATAACCATTTTAATAAATATTAAACCCCTTTGTAAATAATCTAGAATTTTGAAACAGCTGCAACGCTTTTAATGCTCCCCCATGTAACACCCTAAGTGTAAATAATCTGAATTACCAGTCGTTGCAACGCCCCAATGAAAACCAATAACCACTATCAAATATTACGAATTAGAAACAGAAAAGAAAAAAAATTGTCTTGAGATCGTTACCTAATTATGACGTTGCGACATAGGATTTCACATGTTTAAGTATTTACGTCTTATTTGGCAAGTTGTAACAAAGACGATACATCCTTAAATAAATCTAGACATCTTTACAATGTCACAGAATTATTGATGTTTATTTTGAAGTAAATTTTTTTGCAAATATTTGTAAAAAAATAATTGTTTAAAGCCTGAGTTCTTTGATTTATTCAATAAAATGCCCAGCAGGAATCTTCTTGCCAGGATATAGATTAAGATTCTATGGATGCATAAAATGTATGTCTAGAATAGGAAACAAGAATATTTTGAAGTGCAAGTCAATATCAAATGGGAGAGTGAGTGTTTATACTCGTCAGAGGAAGAGTATAAGTGTTTAAAGCAAATAAATAAGACTCGTTGCAGTGTGAATAGCTCATTTTCTTCCTTCTATTTCTATTTCGTACATTGGCGTATAAGGGTTATAGATTGTAGATTTCTTAGATGCGTCAAGTTAAGACGCAGCCCACTTTGCGAAATAACTTTGAATTAACTAAGTAGGCAACGTCTTTATGTCTGTTAATAAAGTTCATTATGTTATAATATTATAAAACGTCAACTTTCTTGGTTGTCCAAATCACAGGGTTGTTATAAAACATACTTTGAATGTTTTGTGATTTTTTTGGTGACAAATCTTCAGCTCAAAGAGCTCAACAAAATTTGATTACATCGGTAATCCTGTCTTGATATCATTCATAAGTTCACTGACTAAAATAAACTATATTTAGATGGCAGCTTTGCTTTTAAAAAATTGTAAACTTTGATATAATAATCAATTAATGTAAACGTTTTTTTTAAATGGATTAGTTTAACTCAGAAAATTTGTTGTTGAAATAAATGATCATTTTCTGTATCGTGGCTTCCACTTGGAATAATTTTGAAATTTATAATTTTTTGATACTTTCTTGTTGTGTAGGTTTTTTAAAATGATTAATTTTTTTCCCTTTTATTTTCTGGGCTATATATTCTTTGGTTGACAAAGATATTTCTCTTTTCTCAATTTTTCTGTAACAGTGTTCCTTGTTGCCAATAACATAGAATAAGTAAGTAACAGTGTATATTATTTTATTCATGATAGATTTATTATTTAAGTAGTCTTTCTAAAACAATGTACAGGCCTATTATTTCGTTTCACAATCTTACAAGTTTTTAGTTAATGTCTATTTTAAGATAAAAAGAGGGAGAAATTCTGTGCGGTGCACCGTAACATTTATTTTTAAATTGTTTAATTGTGTCCTAATAATGTTTGAGTTGTATTAAAAGTTGTTCTCCCGGAAAATGTGTTGTGTGACTTTTCCTCTTTTCTCCCTGTACTCTTCATTTGTATTACATCTGAACTCCACAAGAGGGAGAGGGAGGGGAGTAATAGAAGATAATCCTGGATCTTGTATCATCAAACGAACCCCACTTGAACAGATTGGTTTATTTTTCAAGGACGCTGAGAGAACAAAAGCTAGTCATTAAAAGAGAGTAGAATAAAGCCAGGCGCAGCAAATGAGTTGTGACACTTTTAGCTACGAGCATTTTGTTTTACTCTTTTTAAATATTTCTGAACCTTATAATTTTTTTTCTGGACACCATAACTATCTTAGTTACAAGTGCATCTATCTACTGAGCTAAATATACTTGATTTGATTCCCGGTGAGGTCAGGAAATTCATAATTAGGGATGAATTGACGGTTAGAAGAACGGATAATAGGTCTGCATTAAATTTAAGCTAGTTTGTAAGTCATGTTTTGATATAATTGGTGGCATCATAAAGTGCACGCTATTTTTTATATGATACATTTTTTTAAATTGCATGATCTAGTGTCAGAACTGACTAGGGCGATTTAAGCAAATTTAAGAAGATTTTAATAAAATCAAACAACATTGGTCTGTAGAGAGCACGGAAAACCAGGATGTAATATAAAAAACCTTTGTACACTCAGTCAGTATAGTATCAAGAATTTTAGGATAAAATTCCGTTATTTTATTATTGCTACCAATCCCGTAACTATAAGTTCATAGCTTTAAGCTTTTATTTTTAATGGAAATATATTTTAGTGTTTGTCCTTTTAATTTGAATACACACGATGATGAAGAAATTCTTTAAAGTAGTGTACCAGCATTTGTCTGGAGAGAGCATGTACAAAGTACTACATAAGCCATTTGGGAGCCCTCCTCGACACATTACCCTCAAATTCACCCGGATGGGGTTAAACCTTTGAATGTAATCTCCGTAAGAATAAAAATCTTTTTAAAATACGATAAAACCTAAGTTAATAATTTTTATGAGAGGATTTTATCACCGGTGGGCTCATAGTCAGTCACGTTTGAGCTAATTTTCCAGTGACAGGGAGGTCAGAACTCAAATCCCATCCGGATGTACTGAGGGTATATTTTTCTAAATTGTCTCACCATCTCCCTCTAGCCAAATTTGGGTGCATCATTTCCTTTCAAATTCTACCCTCCTTATATTTATTATACTAATAGTTCTGTGAATAGTGGACCTCACTCCCTCTATTAAAAAAATTATTGGTAAATTTTGTTAAGAATTATGTTATGTTATTATCGTTATTACAATATTAAGATTTCTCTTTGGACTTAAAGTTTTAATATCTACCGTGAATACTCCTTAGATTTGAGGTTGATATTTTCCCTTGGCTATCAATTTAGATAGGAAACAAATATTTCTAGGTATATTCAATAGTACGCTATATTCATAAAGCATAATCACTGCACACAAAGCTTAAGACATTAGTTTCACAATTTATGACAACATTTACTAATATACACCCTCACTACTCAATCGACTGCTTAGGATTTTGAATTCAAATCATTTGAGGTGAGCTATTATACTAAAAACCTTTTGAGTGGCCGACATTTTTAAACCGATTAAAAGATCCCAAAATTATTTAGATGTATCGTTCGGCCTAAATTCAAATAATGCTGATACTACATTTTGCTAAAATTTGTTCAAATATTTGGCAGTTATCGCGGAATAAACGTTCGTACAGACAGACGAAATGCCAAACGATCGAGTTAAAAAGGACCTTGCTGCGTTCGCTTTATGCGTTTAGTAAGAAAGAGTAGTGAAAATCAGTGCTATTTTTTTTAAATACATACAAGCCTATAGGACTATATAGAGTATTTAGTCACGTGACCACAGAAGTTAACAACATGAAAGGGTTTAAGACAAACATGGCGTGCTGTATTTTTGTCGTATAAACACGTTGCTTAGCATTAACACAGTTAAGGGTTGTACAAATAGTACTTTTCAGAATTTTTTATGGCTTTCCTAGATAATGTCGACATTTATTTCATCCCTATCTACACACGCACGCACAGTTATTAAAACATTAAAACATAAAAAAAAAGTATTTTCTTTTCTCACGCTATTGAATTATCTAGTAGTGAATGCGGTGTTTTTACAATCCCTTTTGTCCACATTTACCCTTTTGAGACTGGTATCCCACTTTTCCCTATTCTTGCCCTTATAAGAATAATATAAAGCTTGAAAGAAAATATTTTATATCTTAACGTACCGCTTCAATATACAATACAGTAGAGTAGATAATAGAGTTCAAAACTTATATAACTATCTATCATATAATTCCCTAACGTGTGTATGACATTCCACAGCCTCTAGAAGCCCCTAGATCACCTAGAAAGTTGAAACTTTGCACACGAGACCACGGGACAGTAAAACCTAGCGGATTCACATTTTTTAAATAATTTTTTTGTCGAATTTTTTTACAAAATAAAACACTTTCAATTTCGTGTCTTTAATTCAAGTGTTTTCGAGAAAGGTCTATTTTCAATACTCTTTTATCAAAAAGAAACCCCTTGTAAGAGTGAGTGAAGGGTTTTCTTTTTTCAGTTAAAATAAAAAGATAGGTTGCATCCTAATTATTCAAGTTTAGTTCACCTGTAACCAACATGCTTATGATATAGCCTTCAAGGACTTTTTTTTTTATCAATAGAGGCTTAGATTACGAACTAAAAAATATAGTTTGTAAAGATTAAATTCAGTTTAACATTGAAGATAAATTTCAAATATATCATGTGAAGCTCGGTTTAAGTACTCTAAGATCGGATCTATTTTTATGCTACTTAAATAACGGGATTGGAAGAATATTTTATTTATTTGCAGCTCACCTTGCTAACCACGTGGGCTACACAAATATTAATTACTTGGTAGGGTTAAGACGAGTAAGATTTAATTCAGAGGAAATGAACCACCCATATTGTAAAGCCCCTTCTACAAACTAAATATCCATAGGTCCGTAGACAGTTGTTTTTAGAAATTCTATTCACATCCACACCGTCCGTATCCTTAATCAGATGACTGTGCCAACCAATTAGGTAGTCAGAGAGTTCGTCCAATAAAGCTCTTCGAAATAAAATCGTCTAAAGCAAGGAGCAACCGCCAAGAAGTCAGCTGATCAATAAGATAAACAAAAATAACTTGTTTTGAGAAAAAAATCATGATAAACTTGAAATGTAAGTTAATTAAAATTAAAATAAATATATATTTATAACATTATTTGAATCTATCAAACTTATAATTATTCTGAAAATTGAAAAATGACACCTGGACACGGGAATCGAACCCGGAGATTCTATGATGGACGTGCGGAAACCGTCAGCTTTATTACTCCACACGTCCATCATAGACTCTGCCTTAAAATATGGGTAAAAAATGACCCTGGGCACGGGACGACTCCAGGATAGCTCAGTGGTAGAACTTGGCGCACTAAGCCAAAGGTCCCGGGTTTGATTCCCATGTCCAAGAGTCAATTTTCAAAATATGATATCTATATGGTGAATCCCCCCTCTGATATGTTCATGATATAAATTCAAGTACCTGGTGATATCATCTTATGAAGAAAATTAAACTATATTCATACCAGAGTAATATTTTATTTATTTTGACAAAAAAAGTTTTGCTACAAAAACAGCAAAAACTCTATTCTTTTCTCGCGTCCTTTACACTCCCACCTTAACACGGATCACTCCTTCCCCGGCTAACCCGGACTTGGTGAGCCTAATATTTATTCCGCGTGACCACCTATGCGGGTGAGAACAGTTTATATTTAGATACTAGCATTTTTTGAGGTAAACTTTGATAGCATTTTACTAAATTATCGGCATTATTCTATTGGTATTGACTATTGAGACGATATATCAAAAGGGACAGCTGCGGATCACATGACCTTGACGTATGAATATATATAAGTATCTTTGTTTTTTAAGCTCTAATATGCTTTTCTTATTACCATGTATTTACTATATTGACGCCTTGGAATTCCCTCATAACTATCTCAGAATGGCCGTAATTCTACCCTTGATATCAATTAAGGTGTAAAATCCCGGTTAACAATTAAGTTTGAGTTAACTAGGAATTTGCCTTCTTTGTTAATTAATATAATTGATTGTGAATACGCTATTCTTATTACTTAGGCTTATTTAATTGCCCATTAATATTTTATTATACAATTTTAACAAATTATAAATAAAGAATCAATGGTTTCACATCATTGGAGTTCACGAGATATAAGAGGTAAAACTTGCTATTTTATTATTTTCACGTACTATTGTTAAGGTAAAGTAGTTAATGCATGGGGCTGATATTTAGTTTAACTAGACATTCATATGAGCTGTACACAAGGCATTTTTTTTACATCCATTACTGTTTCCAGCCTGTGGCTTGGGTCAGTTTTTTTTAGGCCTATTCAAGTAATATATTTGTCCACTACCGGCTTGATAGGCCTGTTGTAGCTTCATGTGCCTTATAATATAACTTAAGACTAGCACCGGCACAGCATCCAGCCCCCGACCGTCAGTTTATCAATGTTAAAGGATAAACCCTTATTTTCATTAATAATACATTTTGATCATGCCGGAAATCGAACAATAGGCAGACAAGCTACAGACTGAGCTAAGGTATCGGACCACAGAATTAAATATTTATCACATTAATAATATTATTATTATTAATATTAATGTCTATATTTTATTTACATAGCCCACTTCAGTGGTTGCATGGTCTAAGGCACTACTCCCGCAATAGACTAGACTACCGATGACGGGGAAATCGTGGTTCGATCCCGGTCGTGTGTACTTACGGTGGTTTTCCCTAAATAGTTTCCCACTCAAATGCGGGTATACCTCCTATAAATTCAACATCCTTCATCTCTAACCTTTCAGCGTAATTAGTACACAAGCGTACAGCCTGAATGGGTAGTTATACGTTTTGATAAAAAATAAATAATAAAATTAATTCATTGAAATATTTATATTATTATTAATTTTATTGATAAAAATTTTTAATCAGATTTTTTATGATCACAATACATTCTCTACCTGAGGTGTTGTACGAAAGTAAAAATATATTTGTGTTTTATGAAAGATCCTTCTCCCAGTAATACTACTATAGAATGTCTCAGTACACTGGATAAAGTCTAGACAAGAAAGACGTACAGTTGGAACTACCGAAAATAAACAATGCGCCTAAGAGGGCGGCCAGACTGAGCGAGCAAGATCGCGCTCGACCCGGTACAGTCTAGTTTACAGGCGCTAGGCAATATTATTATATGTTGGTTTATTGAGCGCTAGGAAAACTTCTCATTTTGACATTTTTATTGATATCGATAGGTTTAGCACACTTGCTACTAACGGCCTAATTTAAATGGTAAGCTCATAAACCATACATGTATATATATATATATGTAAAACTGATATGTTAAAATACTTCAATATTATCAAAGTAGGCCTTTACAAATAATAATCACCATCCGCGTGGAGAGAGGATGAGAAAACCACAACAATAAATCACTTGTTAAAACCCCCTCAGTTCACTCAACCAAGATTCGGAGCCTCCTCGTCAACAACTAACGAGAGCTATCTGCTAATCACGCGCTCGCTCGCACACTTGTCAGTCTGGCCGAACCCTAAGAGGTGTCTAGCTTTGTGCGTGCTTAAAGTCGCCCGGGCTTTAGTTATGTGTTTGCCGTCTCGTTAAGACGGTCGTGAAGCCGATCATTTGTGCATGTCAAGGTATGATAGTTATTATTGTTTACCACTTGCATTTTTAAGTCTTTAATTTGGTATACAGGGTGTTCGGTCACTCATAGCCCGAACTGCACATATAGTTTGCTTGAACCAAAAGTAATACCAAATCCATGTATACTTACATCCGGAAAACTAGGCTAATACCATTAAAATGTGTTCAAAGTTTCAGAGTACAGCGCCGGGAGAGTGAAGCTATTCAAGCATGTGTGTACAACAAGTTGCATAACTAGGCGCGTGGCACTGCGCATGTAATAATGGAAAACACTCTGTGATGTAGGACCGTTAATGATGACCCTCAGAACGTATTCTTATTTCTAGATGTGCTGGTGTGTTGCTTACTATTAATTGTGGTAAGTTCTGCTGCCGTGCTCCAAGATATCGAGGTGTGTAGTAACGAGCACCTAACTCATATACAACTTGTTTTACACGCATGCTCGAACAGCTTTGATCTCCGGGCACAGTACGCCGAAACTTTGAACACAATTTAATGGTATTAGCATAGTTTTCTGGATTTAAGTGTACCGGGATTTTGTATTACTTTTGGTTCAAACAAGCTATAGGTGCAGTTTGGGCTATGAGTGACCGAACACTCTGTATATTTATTTGTGAATACATGAGGTAGTAGTTTATCAACCTGAGTTACGCGAAGTCATCTTAGGGGGAAGGTAAAATTTTAAATATACCAACATACACATATATAAATAGATAAGAGTTGGGTCGAATACATTATTTTACAAATCCTAATCTCGGATCTTAATTTTGGAATAAACTACGAACATAAGAGAAAATATAAATATAATAGAATAATATAAAAAAATAATAGAAACTAAATATTAACATTCTTTCATTTCATTCAGCTAAGTGTTAAATGTCTGGTCTGGGGCCTGGTTATTCAGTTACTCCTATAATTATAATTGGTTCTAATTAGATCGCTAAAACCAATTTTACTTGAAAAATTGGAAAACTTTTTTTTTTAAAGATTTGAGTCTAGAATCCGAGATTTTCTCGAACCCTTAAATCTCTAATAACCTGATGGATTCAAGGGTCAATCCCTGATATATTTATACTTTTCATTTAAAACTAATTAGTTATTTTATAGTTTATTTTGGGTGTAATGTATTTTAGATGTAGATTATCAAGGGTTTATATAAACTCTTCACCCAAACTTAATTCACAGTATCTATGGGCATAGAGAAACACAAAACCTAGTAAAAGTTGACCGAAAAAATATAATATTGCATTACTAAATGAAAGATGAGGCGAGGCTCAACAACTTTGGGAGTACGCAACCATAGGTACGTACGTGTAAAGCAAGTTGCATATAATTAGTATGGCAGGAGTGCCCAGCCACGAGCAACTTGTCTGTGAGGGTGATCGAGCGTTAAATGCAACCTACGGATACTGTTTTGACCAAGTTGAACCATGATGTACCCACCTGGTAATATATGGTGCAAAAAAAACTTGTTTAAGGCATCAATCTCTCAATAAACTGGAGTGCTGGTAGTGATGTAAAGGATTGATTTAAATAAAGGCACTTCTCGTTAGCACGAGGAGAGAATAAGAAATTCACAGTGAAAATCATATTTAAATTAACCCCTTAATAAAATGGTGCCAACCCCGATCTTCGCGTGAAAAGTAACTAAGTCAAAATTGAATAAACACACAACGCCTAGCTCTTTATACAGACAGACAGACAGCCACTAGGCTTGTGATTTAACTTGACGCTGTTTAAGAAATAGCGCCCCCCATTAGTGGTCAGATGGTCTAAGGAGTCAAGTTTGTCGTAAAGAGAAGGCTTAGGCTCAAATACAGGTCAGTCACACTAATGAATTTTCAATATTTGATTTTTATCTGAGTTTAGTTCATCCCTTTTCCATGATATGTCAGGTGTATTTTCCCTTAGCTATCCTCCTAATCCTTTCCTTTACATTATATCGTTTACAGACCTGGTCCTGAAAGTACTAAATACAAAATAAATCAACTATATAAACAAATGAAAAGTGTTTTATGAATGAAATTAAAATTGGTATATTTTTATATGTTATTGGTTTGAGTCCAAAATAATGTTGAGTCTAATTATGATAGGAATAACCTTTTTTTTTACAGTTAAGATGTTCATATACTCATACGTTAGATCATGTGATGTGAAGATGTCATTTTTGATATTTATTATTAACATCTATAAAATAATAATAAATAGACTGTTCACATTTTATGTTGCCAAACATCGCACATATTTGATGCGCCTTTTTTTTTATCCTTTTTTGATAATCAATCTCCGGTGAGTAAAGAGTAAAAATTAGGTGCACCAAACTCTATTTATTAACTTCCCCAAATAATGCCTAGTTTACAAATTACGTATTCCTAGATGATGAATTTCTATAACGTTTATAAAAATTAGAATCGTGTTGCAAGTTTGGCATGCGCCTGACATAAAGCACATTTTAACATACCAAAATAATGGTGTTAATGGGCTACATCAATATTTAGCCCAGTTTGTGTAAATATAATCCAGTACTAATGTACTGTTGCCAAGAGGACGCTCAAATGTACTACTCTACTCGTACATCCTTTTTTGTAGAGGCTCTTTCCATGTTCCGATGAGATGAGGAGATTATAGTAGTAAATAGGATGGAATGAAGATAGTAAAATTCTTAACTTGACTTAAGCCTACTTAATCAAACGTTGGCGACCATGAGAATTATTCCCCCTTTCAAGAAAAATCACTCGGTACCAGATGTGAATCGAACCCGGGATCTCTAGTTCAGCAACCATAGGCTCTGACCACTGTATTATAATACATACCACACCACAACATACCATAATACCGGATGTTTCACTTTCTTTAGGCTCCTAAGTGATTTTGATACATCAATTACGTTCAAAAACTATAAACGAAACTCTGGGGCCGACGAGTGAAGCACCCTGTATATCACGACTCTTTAATCGAATGCTTAAAGAAAATGAACATAAACATTATCTGAACGGTAAAAATATAAACGTTAAGCTTGGGATGTTTGATTATTGTTTGGTAATGACGGACGCGAAGTTATTTTGTTCTAATTTGTAAACACCGAACTTATTCGTCGCTATCTAAAGCAAATTGACACGTGTTATTTTCAAAGCTTTTAGCGGCATCCCCCCGATAGCTATACAAAGAGTACACCACTCCGATGATACTAATCATGTGCGTTGTCCCAACGATGCGCTTACATGATGGTAATGGCCGGTATCGACCCTCTTGTTACACAAAGAGCGCGGTGACGTGTAAAGAATAACATAATTATCTCTTCTCCTAATGGTACCCGTTCGAATAGTAATATATATATATAATATATATATATATATTCGATTAAATGTGCCCACGTTTGAGTGTTTGGGGAGCAGGAAGGTCCTTAGGAAGATAAATTTTACGGTACACTCCAAGTACTTTTTCCCTTCTTTACCAAAAAATAGAGACCTTTCTTATAACTAATAATATATGTGAACCTTATTAATATACTTTGTTACAGAAAGATAAGGGAAAAAATTAGTTTCTAATTCCAACGAATAGCATAAATGAAATAAGACATACTTTGATAAAAAATTATATAGATAAAAAGGAACATAATTGTTCATCAAAGAGAACAATCCTCACATCCCAAATTTCCATTTAAAATATATATATTTGCTTATAGAGCGGAAACTATTGGTATTATAACAAATATATTTCAAATAAAAGTTTATTATTTGTAATAGTCCTACCACTTTGCAAGATCACCTTTGTGGTCTGGTGGTGAAAGATCCTGGCTACAGATCCAAAGGTTCTGAGTTCGATCAATGGCACTTCCAGAAAAGTTCTGTGGAGCAGTGAGAATGGAACGGTGTCCAACTCATCCTTATGAGGACAAATGAGGAGCTACTTTAATAATACGTGGCAGCTCCGGTCTATAGAACTGAGATTAGTGGACGAATGGTTCCTTGTGCTGACTACATGACAGCCTCTATCCGTAAAAGTTGGCACTTCCATCGCAAATGGTAGCAGCCGCTTGGTTGATATAGCTCTATTACAAAATCACGTTATGGAGTTTTTTTACAACTTTTAAATGCAAAGTTATTTCGTATCTTAAAAATTAGCAGAGATAAGATCAGAATTGGAGATATCTGTTCAAATAAAGTTCCCTTTAAGTCATGTTTCCAGGAAAATGAGATATGCTATTTTGTTTGTAATGTTAAACAATGTCTAGATACAAATTTTAATTAAAATATTTAATGCAAATTTAGATAGGATTGCTTTTTTTTTCTCTTTTCACCCATAATTTTAGGGTTAGATATAATAATTTTAAAAGTCCCTCAAGGAAATCCTATGAAAACCCTACATACAATACTTTAGACAGATCAGTAAAATGGTTTCGTCCATAGGCCCAAGATGCAAAGATTCAGCATCGTGAAAGTCACTTTTCCATGTTCATGTTAAACGTCGACATCTTTCAAAACATCGAATATGATTTTATTGGAGATTTCAATATTTACTCTCTCCAAGGGCTCATTATGAAGTAAAAACACCCAGCCATGATTCGAACCCTGATCTACCCAGTGAGCCTGACATTAAAGCGGACCATACACGTACGTGGCCCGTATGGCAGTAATGCACGCCGGGTCACGCCACAGGAGGCGCACGGATGGCGAGGTAGATCACGGACACTTGGATATCATTCTGATGGCGTGCTTGGTTACACTTCTCAAGTGGACGGTTTGAGTTTTATATTTAGCATCGCGTCTTACTACCCGTTCGGGTTATACGCTTACGTACTAATTACTCTAATGGATTAGGAATAGGAAATGTTGAATTTATAGGAAGTGAACCCGCATTTGCGTGGAAGGAGAGTGGAAAACCATTTAGGAAAAACCACCCCCAGTTCACCCGACCGAGATTCGAACCTCGATCTCCCGTCCTCAGTGATCGGCTCAACACGACTAGCGCGTTAGCCAACTACGCCACCGAGGCGGGTTTGAGTTTTATAATCTGAGTGTTTTGTTGGAATGGTTTTTTTAGCACTGCGTCTTAATAACCGTTCGGGCTATATGCCTAGGTACTACGCTAATGATTTTAGGGGTTAGGAATTTATATTTATATATAGAAAGTGTACCCGTATTTATGTGGAAACCCATTTTGGAAAAATAACCCTTTGTACACTCGACCGAGATTCAAACCTCAATATCCCTATCATCGGCATTCTATTCTACTGCGAGAATAGCTCGTTAGACCACGCGGCCACCAAATCATTTTTTCTTTTTATTTTAACACCGCGTCTTACTACCCGTTTGGATTATACGCTTATGTACTAATTATGCTAATGATTTCGAGGATTAGGAATACTTTATTTAAAGGAAGTGTGCCTGCATTTACGTTGAGGGAGGGTGAAAAACCATTCAGGGAAAATCTCAGTACACCCGACCAAGATTCGAACCTTGATATCTCCATAATCGGCATTCTAGTCTATTGCGAGAGTAGTGTGTTAGACCATGTGGCCACCAAATTGTTTTTTTCTTCTTAATGAGTAAAAATGTCACTGAATCAAAAACAATTGTTATTTCTCTGATGATGATGATGATGATGATGATGATGATGATGATGATGATGATGATGATGATGATTCGAAGAGTAGACGGAAGAAAAGGAATACTCGTATTTGGGCTACTGCGAAAGAGGAGATTTTTAGAAATGAAGATTGACAAATTTGTTGTGAAAAAACTTGACTCACAATCACCAATATGCATTCACTCCAGCACGTCTGCCTCTATTGAGCCTGCACATGAGCTCGATTACCAACCTTACAATGCACACCATGCAAAAATATCAAGATTCTCCGGATCGGTGTCGTACCCCGCACGCCATGCAATGCACGCTATTCATCACGCGCCGCCCGTAAGTGCATTACTGAAGTGCAGGGCACTTACGTGTGTGGGCCGCTTTAGACCACCTGCCCACCGGGTAAGAACAACATTTTAGGGAATGAGGTAAGGTACTGTGTGCTTACAAGTCAAGGAGTCGCTTTTATATAGAAAGATTTTATTTTATCAGTGTGTGTCCTTTAAAAATACAAGAATTATGTCTTATATTATTTAATTATTATATTTGATTAATTAATTAATATATTTATATTTATTGTTATTTTAATGTGAATCATTTGTGAGGATATAAGCTTAGTTTTGTTGAATAATACTCCCAATTTATATAACATCTACTTTAACAATATAAGTACCGCTTCGGTGGTCGCATGCTCTAACGCGCTACTCTCATGTTGGACTATACTGCCAAACCCGGGGAGATCAGAGTTCGATTCCAGTTGGTTGCACTGAGTGTCTTCATAAAATGGTTTTCCACTCTCCCTCCACGCAAATGCGGGTGAATTTCATCTGAATTAAGCCTTGCTAGTCCCTAACCCACAAATAATTAGTACTTAAGCGTAAAACCCGAAGGAGTATTAAGACGTGATGCTAATATATATATATAAAACGAAGGAGTATTAAGACGTGATGCTAAAATAATATAGGACTGTAAGTGCATGAAGCTATTGAGGCGTGAATCAAATACGATATTACTAGCAACTCAGCATGAGGACTGGAGAAGACATTGAACTTTCAATTCAACTGATAATCGCTAACTAAGCAGTATCCCGACCCCCTTGGGTTAGGATTCAGTTTCCTGATTGGTTCAGGGGATCACGAAGATCACGGGAGTGGACCTGAGGCCAAGATGGCGCGGGGAAAAGCAAAGGGGAGTCCGTTGGAAGCTGCCGAGTGAGTTAGATGGTTATTAGTGTGACGTAAGAGTCCGTGGTTCGAGATCATCTGGGGCCGCCTCGGATACCTCTGTACCACCAGCATCGGTGATGTGCTAGGATATGTGTGACTCCGTTGTGTTGAATGATCGGACTGACCTACTGGTGACCTGGATACTGGTAGGTCTATTAGGACACTCGTATCTATCTACACTTCCCTGTCCCTTTCTATCTGAAACCTTCCAACTGTAATATCAAGTGTAACGTTCACCCTTCAATTTAATAAACAACCCTGTAAAGCCCGAACGTATGTGTTGTGACTGATCCACCCCCTCTCAACGTAATCCTTCTCACGCGGCCGTCACAGGAGGGGGACAGTTGCATACTATTACTTCATTTGATCAATATGTGTCCAATAGATATTTAAAAAAACAAACAGATAAAGAACTAAAATGACAGAGATTAGAATGTGTTTTTTGTATCAAAATTTCCCTGGAAATAGAGACAAAAACCCTCTGGAGATGATAAACCAGCCTGAGTACACTCAGCCAAAATTATAACAATGATTTCCCCATGGCGAATAATACAGTACAATGGAAGAGGGATGTCCAGCCAGTCGAAGTCAACCAAAATAAAACTCTCTTTATCTTAAGTGAGAAACAGAGAATTGAAATGTTAGTTTAAGTTTTTTTTTTGTTTTTTCGCTCTTTGAAAATTTTAAGGATAGCCTGGTAAAATATTTTTTTATTCGTGGCGTTTAAACTAAGCACAGTTCATGACTTACAAACTAAAATAATCTAGGAGAGTAAGCCTAAAATCACACATCCAGCCTTTGCGCTTGATTATATTCTTTTTAGAGTTTGCTCGAGTCCACTATTTTAAGATCCCGAATCTCAAATCAGAATATTTATTTTACTGACAAATCGTAAAGATTGGAAAAAAAATCAAGTACATTAGAGGCAATTGAAGTACAATTTAATTATAAAAAAATAGATAATATAACGCCATTGTGTATCTGCTAGTCATGTTCGGTTTGGATGCACGGACCACGGCTCAAAAAGGATGGGGAGAGACTGAAGGCCTTTGATAGGAAGATTTGGGGTCCAAAAAGAGAGGAAGATGGAAAAAGAGAAATAAATAACCAGGAAATATTATATGAGCTGAAGGAGCAACCGGATATATTTTTTTAAAAATGAGCTCAAACAGGATAGATGGGCAGGGTATGTAGCCAGAATACAACCGGATATAAGTCCGATCATCTTCATGGATGGCAAACCCAGCACTCGAAGACATCTGGGGCGAACCGTAACGAGATGGAGTGACGATGTGGCTGGAAATAGTAAAGTAGCAAGAAGGGAGATTGGAGGTGGAAGGCTCAGGACAGAGCCTTGTGGAGGCAGATCATGAGGTCGGCCTGTGATACTGATTATTATTATTTTATTATTATTATTATATTATATTATTATTATTATATTATTATTATTATTATTATTATTATTATTATTATTATTATATTATTATATTATTATTATTATTATTATTATTATTATTATTATTATTATTATATTTATTATTATTATATTATTAGCACCGCGTCTTACTACCGTTCGGTTATACGCACTTACGCTAATGTGCAATGGTAGGGTGATTGTGAGATGAAATGGAGGACCTACAGTTTAACGTGAAATCCGAACCACGGTGGAGGCCTGGCATTCCACACATTCACAAGTTGTGATTAATACACGTCTTGTCAGAGGTGAAGGAAGGGTTTGGCAATCAGATAAATCTGTGCTGGGACTGAGGATTGAACCCTGGACCCCCAGCACAGAGGTCCAACACCTTACCCCTAGACCACCAAGTCACCTACTTCACCGCTAATCAATCGATCAATCAAAAATAGTGACTGAATGTTAACATGCCTTGATATAACAAGTTCATTATAACGTTTATACATTCAGTTAAATCAACGATATGGGGTCTGGTTGTTAAGTTTGCCCTATAATTATGTTGGGTATGGACCACTAATAAGTAGTGAAATCATCTATTCAGAACGTGATTTTTTTTTAAATCGTGAATTTGATAGTAAAAAAATTACAAAATTCTCAAATTTTTCTAATCTCTAATATTATTTAGGTTTCTAGGATTAGAGGGTTTAACATTTGTACTGGATGGAAATAGCCTCTATTACAATTAATAAATATTCTCGTCATCTTCAATCAGAATCAAACCCTGAACCACTAAACATGAACGAGGAAAGGCATTTTAAAGAGGTTTTTATCAACACTATTTGTGAATCGGTCTTACCATATAGCACTCTGATTGGACGAGAGCATGTCATCCCTTTTTACTTTCAGTTTTGTCTCAAAATAATTTTGATGAAGAAGAAAATAAGACTCATCACCCGCACTTGCTCATCAGGCGTTGGTCTTGTATTGTCTGGTTTACCGGTTGTCAGGTATAAATACGTACTCTAGATTCTACCTTCTTCATCCACCTCTTATTGGTGTAAATATGTGGTTAGCCCGGACGGATAGTAAAAGGCAGATACCAAGAAGAAGAATATGCATCACAAATGTGTTATATATATATATATATATTTATATATATTATATATATACGTACGTTTGGCCTCTTACTACCCATCAAGGCTATCAGTATTTTATACTGATGCATTAGGGATGAGTAATAAATAATTTAGTGTAATGATAGAGGAAATCAATCGAGGAAAAACTCCTCAGTATACTCATCAAGGATTCGAACCATAAGCTACTTTTTACCGACAAATCAGACTAGGCGAGTCTGACATTTATTCCGCTTGACCACCGATTCAGTTAAATATCCACTTTACATTTCATTACAATCGTCCCACTCCTATCGCAAATAAATAAAATAGAAATATAGATAAAGCTTGATTCACTCTGACATTTTTTTAAGCACCACTTCTTACTACACGTTCGGGCTATACGCCTATATAATAATTACACTTATTGTTTAGGGATTAAGAAGGTTTAATTGAGAGGAAGTGCACCCGCATTTGCGTGGAAGCTGAGCGTAAAACCATTTATGAAAAAACCACCTTCAGTGCATACGACTGAGATCGAACTCCGATTTCACAATCTCAGGCAGTTTAGTTTAACAAGAGAGTAGCACATTAGACTTCCTGGTCCAGCGAAGTGGGTTTTTACATTGTTATTAATTTTAATTAAGATGGGAAGGGAATGTGAGTGAAGGTAAATATTTTTGAAGTTCTTTTTAACTTTTTTTTAAGTAAATTAATATTGCTTAGTATTTTTTTTTAAATAGCAATCTAAACACATGGGAATCACTTACATTGAAAGGGACCTTTTTTAAATATTTATTTGAAAATTGAGGGATCTGGGAAAAAAATAAGACTATCCTCAATTTTTGAACAAGTGTGTTGGAAGTGATCTTTGTTAGTTTAGCTAATGAATTAAAAGTTGCTTTTATAGTCAGTTAAGACCTTAATGATAGCTAATAGCGAAGAAAAATTGTATTTAATTTATATATAACTAAATTTAGGAATTTATTAAAAGTTTAGATATTGAATGTAGCCCATTTAATCTATTAGTGTTATAACGTTTTTTCCCCGACTACTGAAGAAATATTTAATTTATTTTAGCTCAAAATGTGTTTTGCATTATAAAAATTCTAAAAATTATGGACCTTAAACTCTATTTTCCTTCCATCCCAACTTAACGGGACCCTTACACAAAGTAGGTACATATAGTTTTCACCCCCTACCTGTCTCCCCCCCCCCTCACACTATACCAACTTTCAGTGATTATTAATCAGCGCCTTCCCTTACCACTAAAGGCCAGTTCTCACGTGTCAATGATTCATTGAAAATGAATACAAAATGAACGGTGATAACATGTAGGCCTATAATAAATACCGAATTTATTTTTCTTTGAATGTAAATATTTATTTTAATTCGACGTCACACTGCGACCATTTGCAACCTTGTATTGAATTTAATCCTCAATAGAGGTTTCCCAGTTTCAACTCATGTTGACGTCTGGAGATGCCAGACAGCCTTTAATGAAGACGACGCTCTTATCTTCGCTTCTTTTTATTTAATATATTTCCTATCTCGTATGATAACTGCACAAATATTTCACAAATCACAGCTCATATTTATTTTAAACGGTACCATTTATATAAATCAAACTGTAGTTGATCAATCACATCATGACCATCATTATCAATGATGCATGTGAACAAGTTCCTTCAATTTTCATTTTATTTTTTCAAAATGAAAGTTAATAGTTGAAAATGACACGTGAGAACTTGCCTTAAGCTAAAGTGACGACGAGCTGTGACTTTGTTGCAGAGAGAAAGGTTGAACCTGACCACTGATCATGTCGTCGCATTGCGCACTTGACCCCTGCAGTCTTATAGAGCTGCAACTAGTGAAACACAGGGAATAAATTGACTTTTAGAGATTAGTATCTGTTAGAGTGTACGTTCCCGTGTAAAATATGTTGATTTTTTTTATGTTTGACTTTGAAATTCTGTCCCTCTTGTTGAGTAATCTTGACAATAATTCTATTTCAATTTCCTTTATTATAGTGCTGGCTAACAGTATTGAGAGCTATGAAAGGCCTGCACTGAAAAGTACACAAGTACCATACAAATACATTTAATTACATGGTAAAATAAGATAAACAAGCATAGTAAATAATTATATATATTGCTGTTGAATAGCTGTGAAAAATAAAAAATAACGATGATAAAAAAAATTAATGATGAATAAGAATAAAAAATAGCAATAATAAAAAATAACTAAAGTGTAGTAAATCATAAGTATTTAAAAAGCAGTAAACAATTATAATATTTCAACTATATTACATTCGTTGAGATGTAAGAGATTATTAAATTAACTTATTGACCGGATTACAAATATTATAGTTCAAAATCAAAGTTTTAATTCAAATGTGACAGTAATAATATGACATATACATAAATTAGGTAGATTATCTGAATTTCTAAACTTAGTGAAGAAAACTAGGAGATGTTATTATATATATATATTATTTTAATATATATATATATTATAAATAAACAATTAAAACCTATAAGCTACAACCTGCCCAAATCCTAGATTTTATAAATTTGTTCATTATTAATAAACATAATTTTCTGTAGTAAATAAAGATAAAAAAATCTAATTTTCCTTCCCAATTAGGTTAATGATTTCCAACAAACTCATAAATTATTTTTAGCCTGTCCATAAACTAGGACCTACAATTTACTCCTTTTTACCTCAAATAACCGGACCTAATTAGTTTATTTCAATCCATCATTTTCCCTTTGCATGGATGTATTTTTTTTAAATTAAAATATAGGTGTATAGGGAGTATATTTCTAAACTGATATCGTTAACTGTTTTACATATATTTATTAACTGTCACTATTTGATTGTATTTTTTAAAATCCTCGTGAATTAGAAAAATGACTCTGTTAATGACTATTTTCCAAGATAGCATGATCAATTGTTTTCCCTAATAAAGTAAAAATAAATACACGAGAAACAGTCAGGATGTCACTAAAAGTAATCTGAGATAATTCATGAATTTTACTATCCCTCTTGAATGTACCCAGAGTCAAGTTGATGTTATTTATATAAAGGTTTTTACTGTCCAAACCAAGATTTACTTCCACTTTAACTTGAAAGTATTGGACTTATTTCTTCTACCTTCATCTGTGAAAAAGCTCTGGCACTGATATATCATGTTGTGTCTCTAGGGATCTATCAAGACATTATCTTCAGGCCTACAGTGAGATACTGTCCTTGTCCAACTTTGTTCATGATCCGTGTGGACATATTATAGAGGGCGAGGCACTTGAGTTAAAACACCAGAATATTCAGAAAACGAAGCATTTTAGAAAAAAATGTTTTAAACAAATGTCTTTTGGTTTTGGAGGAGGAAAGAGACAACACTAGTTATTTTTTATTTGATGAACGTATTCAACGTTATTTCAAGGTCATCTTTGTTTTTTTAACTTAAAACCTATACATTTTAAAGGTATTTTATTTTGCACCAACAAAACTTTTACCTAAAACCTCTCTTTTACATGACACACATTTTTTTAAAGATATTTAGTTAATATTTTTTATAATTTTTTTATTCAAAAGCTTTTTATTACATTATTTTATTCTTTGTTATGTTCACTACATTTTTATTTATAAAATTACTTCAGTAAGTACTCAAAATGATTACCATTAACATCGATACACTTTCTTGAATAAAAATTGTCTTAAAAAATATAAGTTAAATATCTTCAACAATTGGTTAAAAAAATGGTTAAAAAAGTTTCAGAAAAAAAACTTTTTTTGTGTGTGCAATATAAAATGCGGTTTCAAACATTATAGGTTTTCATTAAAAAAAACAAAGTTGACCTTGAAATAACCTTAAAAATATCCACCAAATCAAAATTAACTAGTGTTGTTTTATCTTAGTTCGAAACATTTTTTTCTAAAATGCTTCGTATTGGGGATATTCTAATGTCTCAACTTAAATGCCTCACCTTTGAAAACACTAATGGATGGGGATGAACACAGAACTTAGAGAAAATATATACGAATTCACGCTAAAGAAGGGTGAGAAGAGTTTAAGGGAAAAAACCCTTAGAACACCGGTTAGAATTCAAACCCTGACCTTTCCGTCACCAGAAAACAAGATTGGATGCGCCTAATATTTTGATACGCAGGATCACCAGTGTATTTTATTTCCAATATTAATTAAAATGTCACAAATCTAATTGTGTTTAAAAAAAAAAAGCTATGAAAACTTTGGTAATTGCCAATCTAGCTGAAGTGGTATGCTTCAAACAACCAACCAGTAATTAGAGTTTGGTTTTAATTAGCTTTTTATTAAGGATAAGGGGGTTACGGGAGATTTGAAGCTCACTATAATTGGTATAACAATCACAAACAACCTCAGTTGTGTGAGCTCCATTATTGCGCAAACCAATTTACAAAGGGCACTTTAACCAAACAACCACCTTTATAGAAGTGGTCATAAATTTCATGAGAGATCTTATCTTTAATATGAGTGGCATAATCCAAAACATTCATTACTCTCCCCAGAAGATGAAAATGATATCAAAACCAATGCTATATGTTCAAACGTGCGAGTCTAGACAGGTTTGCATCAGCTAGTTAATCATGGTAATGAGCAATTGCACGGACAAAGTTTATTGTCAGAAACGGAATGGGGCGGTGCTTTAGAACAAGTATAATGGGGGAATATACAGACTAATAGCTCTGTGAACAGTAGACCTCGCTCCCTCCGTGTTATTATCGCTACTACAGTCTTACTAGTAGTTCTGTGAACAGTAGACCTCGCCCCCTCCGTGTTATTATCGCTACTACAGTCTTACTAGTAGTTCTGTGAACAGTAAACCTCGCCCCCTCCGTGTTATTATCGCTACTACAGTCTTACTAGTAGTTCTGTGAACAGTAGACCTCGCTCCCTCCATGTTATTATCGCTACTACAGTCTTACTAGTAGTTCTGTGAACAGTAGACCTCTCTCCATGTTATTATCGTTACTACAGTCTTACTAGTAGTTCTGTGAACAGTAGACCTCCCTCCATGTTATTATCGTTACTATAGTCTTACTAGTAGTTCTGTGAACAGTAGACCTCCCTCCGTGTTATTATCGCTACTACAGTCTTACTAGTAGTTCTGTGAACAGTAGACCTCTCTCCATGTTATTATCGTTACTATAGTCTTACTAGTAGTTCTGTGAACAGTAGACCCCTTCATGTTATTATCGTTACTACAGTCTTACTAGTAGTTCTGTGAACAGTAGACTTCCATGTTATTAACGTTACTACAGTCTTACTAGTAGTTCTGTGAACAGTAGACCTCCCTCCATGTTATTATCGTTACTACAGTCTTACTAGTAGTTCTGTGAACAGTAGACCTCCTCCGTGTTATTATCGTTACTACAGTCTTACTAGTAGTTCTGTGAACAGTAGACCTCCATGTTATTATCGTTACTACAGTCTTACTAGTAGTTCTGTGAACATAGACCTCCCTCCATGTTATTATCGTTACTATAGTCTTCTAGTAGTTCTGTGAACAGTAGACTTCCATGTTATTAACGTTACTACAGTCTTACTAGTAGTTCTGTGAACAGTAGACCTCCTCCATGTTATTATCGTTACTACAGTCTTACTAGTAGTTCTGTGAACAGTAGACCTCCCTCCATGTTATTATCGTTACTACAGTCTTACTAGTAAGTTCTGTGAACAGTAGACCTCCCTCCGTGTTATTATCGTTACTACAGTCTTACTAGTAGTTCTGTGAACAGTAGACCTCCCTCCATGTTATTATCGTTACTACAGTCTTACTAGTAGTTCTGTGAACAGTAGACCTCCATGTTATTATCGTTACTACAGTCTTACTAGTAGTTCTGTGAACAGTAGACCTCCCATCCATGTTATTATCGTTACTACAGTCTTACTAGTAGTTCTGTGAACAGTAGACCTCCTCCGTGTTATTATCGTTACTACAGTCTTACTAGTAGTTCTGTGAACAGTAGAGCTCCATGTTATTATCGTTACTACAGTCTTACTAGTAGTTCTGTGAACAGTAGACCTCCCTCCATGTTATTATCGTTACTACAGTCTTACTAGTAGTTCTGTGAACAGTAGACTTCCATGTTATTAACGTTACTACAGTCTTACTAGTAGTTCTGTGAACAGTAGACCTCCCTCCATGTTATTATCGTTACTACAGTCTTACTAGTAGTTCTGTGAACAGTAGACCTCCCTCCGTGTTATTATCGTTACTACAGTCTTACTAGTAGTTCTGTGAACAGTAGACCTCCATGTTATTATCGTTACTACAGTCTTACTAGTAGTTCTGTGAACAGTAGACCTCCCTCCATGTTATTATCGTTACTATAGTCTTACTAGTAGTTCTGTGAACAGTAGACTTCCATGTTATTAACGTTACTACAGTCTTACTAGTAGTTCTGTGAACAGTAGACCTCCCTCCATGTTATTATCGTTACTACAGTCTTACTAGTAGTTCTGTGAACAGTAGACCTCCCTCCATGTTATTATCGTTACTACAGTCTTACTAGTAGTTCTGTGAACAGTAGACCTCCCTCCATGTTATTATCGTTACTATAGTCTTACTAGTAGTTCTGTGAACAGTAGACTTCCATGTTATTAACGTTACTACAGTCTTACTAGTAGTTCTGTGAACAGTAGACCTCCCTCCATGTTATTATCGTTACTATAGTCTTACTAGTAGTTCTGTGAACAGTAGACCTCCATGTTATTATCGTTACTACAGTCTTACTAGTAGTTCTGTGAACAGTAGACCTCTCTCCATGTTATTATCGTTACTACAGTCTTACTAGTAGTTCTGTGAACAGTAGACTTCCATGTTATTAACGTTACTACAGTCTTACTAGTAGTTCTGTGAACAGTAGACCTCCCTCCATGTTATTATCGTTACTATAGTCTTACTAGTAGTTCTGTGAACAGTAGACCTCCCTCCATGTTATTATCGTTACTACAGTCTTACTAGTAGTTCTGTGAACAGTAGACTTCCATGTTATTAACGTTACTACAGTCTTACTAGTAGTTCTGTGAACAGTAGACCTCCTCCATGTTATTATCGTTACTACAGTCTTACTAGTAGTTCTGTGAACAGTAGACCTCCCTCCATGTTATTATCGTTACTACAGTCTTACTAGTAGTTCTATGAACAGTAGACCTCCCTCCATGTTATTATCGCTATTACAGTCTTAATATTGATCTTTGGATTTAATGTTGAGATATTTCCTATAATATTTATTCTTGGATTTGAAGTTGACGTATTTATTAGCTTGGAGATAAAGTTAGACAGATAACACTTTAATACCCTATTCAATGGTACATTATATTCATGGGGAATAATTGTTGTTCACGCTGTTTAAGAGTCCAGTGCTCGATCAATTATATCTATAAATTAAAATCATCTGATATGAGTTGTCAAACGAAAAATATTTTGAGTGACCGCAATAAAACGCGTAACCAAATTGAAAATCGGTGTGATATGTATACATCGTTTGGCAGAGGCTCAAAGAACGACGCTGCCAAATATCGTTAAAATTTGTATAAGTATTTGACAGATATCTCGTGTAAAATATTCAAATAAAGGAGATGGAGAGACTTAATTCCAAATGCTCAAGTCAAAAAGAAATATCGCTTCACTTTGTCAACTAATAATTATTTAAACTGTATAGATTACATAAGAATATAAAAATATATATATATATATATATATATATATATATATATATATATGCATTTAGGGGTGTACCGATGCTGTTACGATGAATCGTTATCGAGTGATTATTAGTGCATCGGCAATTAATCGTAATCGGCGATTATTATGTCGATCAATCGGGGTTTTTAAAAGTAAAATTTAAATCAAAATTTTCTAGTCAGGAGTTTAGTGATCAAAATCGCAAAAACAAAAAAACAACTTATATACACACTGCATCTGGGTTGTGGGCCATGCTAAGATTACGTAACCAGATAAAGAAATATAAGTTCATATCGTTGATAAAACTAACACTCTAGTTCCAACCTTCACCCGTTATGAATACAATTTATTTTTGTATTAGTTACATTAACTGTTATATTCTTTTCAGTATATTTCCCAATAGTTATTAATAAATAATCGATAATCAAGATTAATCGGTGTAAATAATCGTAGCATGAACAATTATGTTAAAAAATCGATAACCGGTATCGATAATCGGTTTTACTGAATCGGTACACTTCTAATATATATTAAATTAAATACAACTTTTAATTCTAGAATTTACCTTTACCAGTAACGAATTAACAGGTGGGGGATCCCCCGTGGTATACTGGTCTGTTTATGACGGCTATATCGTAGTTTGAATCCCAGTAGGTTATATTGAGGGGTTTTTTCGTAAATATGAATTTTCTTAAACAAATTCCATTTTTATATTGGGGTGAAATCAATAAATTCTAATATAATTGGGGAGTGTTTAATTGGCTTAGAAGCTTCATAACTGTCAGTATTATTAGAAATACTGCATTTTGTTTATTCAAGTAGGTGATACGTTTAATTAGGGTCCAGTACACAGCCTAAAAGCTCTTATAGGACGTCTAATGGAAACATTTTTATAAAACTAAGAAAGCGGCTATCGTTAATAGAATGTTATTTGCGGGCAGTAAACATTTGGTAAGCGTTAGACCAGACGTTTTTCCTAGGTGTTCATCATGTATTCCTAAGCCATTGTGTCCTTTGTCGTATTGCTTAAAATTCATACACATTCTTTACACACAAAAAAACTTAGTCAAAACACTCATAGAAATAAAAATAATATACTATATTTTTGAAATTTATATCGTCACTGCTAACTATGAAAATTGAATTAAATCTAAAAAGAAATAATCAAAACAATCTATTTATTTCATTTCCTCTTTCCAATCTCTACCCTTTCTTTACTCAAATTCCTCACTCGTTTCTGTCCATATTTTACAATTCTCTTCCCATTTATTTCCAATCTTGAATGATGTATTTCTGGTATACTTATTTTTATAAATTGCTTTATGGTTTTTTTTCACTTATCGCTTTTAAATTTTTTTTTTTATCTTTCTCATTTCTTTGTTTCTCTTTCTACACTCCCTTCTGCTTTATTTTTAGAACCTTTTAGCTTAGAACAGGTGAAGATCTCAATAAATTGTCAAAATACGCTTCAAAAGATGCTCAACCAATTTGATATGAAACTTTTTTTAAGCCCGGTTCATTCAAAGATGTCTTCAAATATTCAAAAACGGTTCGTGAATATCTGAATGGTCCACACTGTATTTCACGCAAACTAAACGTCAAGATCATCTAGTCTGGTTTTGCTGTGATAGGGATATCGTGATTATAATTCTGAATTAGTGAGTAAAGTTATATATATATATGTTTTAAACTCTTCCTCCAAGCGAATGAGAGTACACTTCCTATGAATTATACCTACCTAATTTCCACCATATTAGAGTAAATATGAGAACAGGACATCCTGGATGATGTGTACCAAGAACACAGTTTTAATTTTTATTTAAAGTCATAAATAAAACAATGTTATGACGAGATATCCATTAAATCCCAGCTTTAATTTGTGTGTTTACTGTTTCGGAAAAGCAAACGTTGTTAAGTTAGTCATCCTGGGTCACCCCATCCATCTTGCTGACTCTAACCGTCATGGGATTCAGAAAAAAAAAGGGGGAAGCGGGCCCCCATTACATCTTTTTATCTTCTGTCTGCATCTGTCGCAGTTTTCTTTCCAGGTCTTTTTTTTCATTCGACTCTCTCAGCACTTGGATGATCGAAGGGGTTGATCTCAGTTTTGTTCCCAGGAGGTTCGAAACTCATTTAACTTTAAGACGTGAAATTTGGTCCCACGCTATACTACCATCTTCCTCCCAAGAACGTGTTCCACGCTATACCATCTTCCTCCCAAGAACGTGTTCCACGTTATACCATCTTCCTCTTAAGAACGTGTTCCACGTTATACCATCTACCTCCCAAGAATGTGTTCCACGCTATACCATCTTCCTCCCAAGAATGTGTTCCACGCTATACCATCTTCCTCCCAAGAATGTGTTCCACGATATACTACTATCTTCCTCCCAAGAATGTGTTCCACGCTATACTACCATCTTCCTCTCAAGAACGTGTTCCACGTTATACCATCTACCTCCCAAGAATGTGTTCCACGCTATACCATCTACCTCCCAAGAATGTGTTCCACGCTATACCATCTTCCTCCCAAGAATGTGTTCCACGATATACTACCATCTTCCTCTCAAGAACGTGTTCCACGTTATACCATCTACCTCCCAAGAATGTGTTCCACGCTATACCATCTTCCTCCCAAGAATGTGTTCCACGATATACTACCATCTTCCTCCCAAGAATGTGTTCCACGCTATACTACCATCTTCCTCTCAAGAATGTGTTCCACGCTATACTACCATCTTCCTCCCAAAAATGTGTTCCACGTTATATCATCTTCCTCCCAAAAACGTGTTCCACGCTATATCATCTTCCTCCCAAGAATGTGTTCCACGTTATACCATCTTCCTCCCAAGAATGTGTTCCACGCTATACTACCATCTTCCTCCCAAGAATGTGTTCCACGTTATACCATCTTCACCCAAGAATGTGTTCCACGCTATACCATCTTCAACCCAAGAATGTGTTCCACGTTATACCATCTTCAACCCAAGAATGTGTTCCACGCTATACCATCTTCCTCCCAAGAATGTGTTCCACGTTATACCATCTTCCTCCCAAGAATGTGTTCCACGTTATACCATCTTCCTCCCAAGAATGTGTTCCACGTTATACCATCTTCCTCCCAAGAATGTGTTCCACGCTATACCACCTTCATTCAAAGACTGTCTGTTTCATATTATATTCCCACACTATGTTTCCATTTAAAGGTGAGTTAGCAAGGGACGTGAGTAAAGTTTCTTAGTTTTACAGTTGATGTAATAAATAACACTTAAAATACAGAAATACACTTTTTTATATAGCTAAACCCAATCATTTTATTTACCGTAAGATGAAAAATTTCTATCAATCTGCCGTATATATCTACGTGTTGGGTTTCAAAAACGGAAACTATCGGTACGTTAAACATTTTAGTAACAAAATTGTTTTATTTTTTAGCCTGTGGAGAGGATAATCACGTTACTAAAACACTGACAACCACACTTCATTTTGTTTTTGGAAAATACAAATTTATTTTTATAAAAACTAAATTTTTAAATTTAAGGAATATGTACAGTAAGATTTCTTAGCTACAGTCACCTTCCAAGATAGTAAAAAAAAGCTTGTTATCAAGAAATGTCCAGTATTTTGATTTTTTTGTCTTTAAATCATAGTGTTTTAACACAGTTTAATCTACACGAACCTATATACTGCGGATAATAATTACAACAATTTGATTACTGCGTTGTACAATGTTTTATGCAAGATAATTATGAGAGGTGAAAAAAAATTGTACGTACGTAGCTTACTGTACATATCGAATTATACACAATATAACACGCCTATAGTGAACAGAAGGACTTATGTACTGTAGGCCTATATGCAGTGCTGTAACTAGCTTTTCATGTGCCCTGAGAAATATTTTATTTTGGGGGGTGGGGGGGGGGGGTAGGGAGTAAATGATAATAAAACAAATACAATATAAAAATTTATTTATATATAATTTTTGTGGACCCAAGAAATATAAAGGAATCATTCACATTTATTTATAAATACATATAATAATTATTTTAATTTTACTTTAACGATATTATATTCGCTCGAAACTAAAGGAAGATTGGATAATAACCGTTCTTGTCCGATAGTCGATCTGAAATAAGTCTTAATTAAATTGAACTTGCTAAAACTTCTTTCGAACGAAGCAGAAGAAACGGGAAGAGTGAGGAATATTCGGAGAGCAACATTGGTATTCGGATAAGACTCATTTAAGCTAAAGTCATGAATAGCATCTATAATAAGGGGAGTTGCAGTTTTAATGTCTTGTATTAATGTCGAGGCTTCAAAATTAAAGCTTTTATAATTTCACGTGTGAGTCCGTACATATTTAAGTAGTTTTATACTAAAAGCGAGATCTGCAGATTTTTTTTGTTGTAAATCAGCAATTCTCATCGATTGTAAAGACTAGCCATAAAGAAAGCAAAGGAGACAATTGAAAGTCAAAGACGCTGTAAATTTTCATTTTATATAATTCTTCAGCTTTCATTCCACTTCCCTTACCCAGTGTTTCATTTATTTCCATTTTATTAAATCTTCTGTTCCATTTCTTAGGAAATCCAATTTCTATATCCATTGTTTCTACAAATATTTTGCTTCCAGTAAATTTTGTTCTAAACCTATTTATCGTAGTTCTTGTAAAGTTCCACGTAGGCCCTAAATTAATTTTGTTACAAGGTCGATACATCTTTTCATTGCTATGCTTTCTTTTTCCTAGCCGGCCCCATGCTGTAGTGGTCAATGCACCTGGCTATGAGTCTATGGGTCTCGAGTTCGATTCCTGGCTGGTACCTTGCATATTTTTCCCGAAAGCGGAACCACCACAATAGTCACCAAGGTTTAGTTAGTTAGGTTAAAGTTAGTTTTAAGTATTTTCACTGATTCCTCATCCTCATACTCACTATCACCATCACCTCGTACTATCGAGACATGGAACGTGCTCCACGGAAAGGATGTAAGATTAGTACATTGGGGCATCCCCTGGGTGACGGTACATGACTACTGGCTGGATGTATCACATACGAGTAATATTATTACTATTATTATTTGTTCGTTTAATACAATGTAAAAAAATACAGAAAGAAATACTATAGATAAATCTACAGTTAATTTGTAACAAAAATATTTTCAGTTGTTGAATAAAAAGCGGCATAATCCAGAATATAAACATAAACATTGACTCCCATCGCGCGCATCATTCAGATGTTGGTGAGAAGAGAGGTCGCCCAGGGACTGAGCGACGCAATTACCACTGGGTAAACCGCTAAATATCTCAATGGGCTGCCTGGGACCACTCGACGCACTTGTTTCACCGACATTATGAAACAAACACACAGCAGAACACGACGGTGAAATTTAACATTCGACTATATTATATTTATATTTGACTGCTTTATTTTTTATATAAGTTCCGTTTATAGGTCCTCTTCATCCTGGACACTGTGCCTGTTGCACCTGTTACACCTGTTGCACCTGCCTAAGGCACTGCCTATATGTGTGCACGAGCAGAGATGGATGCCTTACTTTATATTAACTTTAATGATAATATGTATTTTCAGTTATATCCTACTAAAGGTTTGTTCCTAAATCCCTATTTGTTGAGAAATTTTGATTACTTTAATTCCCCCTCTTCATAATTCAGAGTCAGTGAGCAGGAGCTACAGGTCGGGAAGCGGATGTGGGACGGCGGCTGACCCCGCTTAGTCAGTTGGGGGGGGGGGGGGAGAGGGTAGTAGTGTATCGCTGGTTACCGTACTTTGCCCGCCCTCCCTCCCCCTCTTCTCCATTCAACTCTTTTTGCAGTTTACAATCACCCTTGGCTTCTGTAAGTATGCATTGTTCAAACCAGTTCTAGTCTCTCCTCCCCCCCACCCCTCTCAACTGAGATGGGGGATTTTTTGTGCTTATGCGTCGTGTTACTATTTGATTCTTGCCCAAAGGGCCGCTACCTGTCATGGAGCGGCTTCCCCCCCCCCCCCTTCCTATCAGAGAGAGTTACTTAATCAGACCGAAGGGGTTCCAGGTTTTTAGTCACATTTTAAAAATATATATCCTAAGTGTTTAATGTTTCAGAGCCCCGTCGGGCTGGTGTCCGTTTTGTTCAACGTACGAGTAATATAATAGCAGTCTTAATGCACATAGATGTGTCAAATAAAGAATATGTTTACAAACAAACAAACAAACATAAATTGACGGAACAACCTCCACTGAAGACTTGGAAGGGGAGGGAGGTAAGACCTTAAAGAGTACTCTGTAGTCATTGAAGTACTGTAGTAATGACTACTTGTGCTATTTCAGAAACTTTCCCTAGAGAGAAAATGTAGGATATCTCACACTTCACGCAAGACAATACATTCCTGACATTCCTATAGTAAAACAGTAATACCGTATATTGACCAGTCTTTTTCAATTTCTGTCCGTTGTCTGGAGATTTTATGCATAAATATGTGTCTCTAGCAGTGTCCGCGTCCATTGTGCCGGGATCACGATCAACTTAACGTTAACTTAACGTAACTTAACGTCAAGGACCTCATCGTGTGTTTAAATGGAAGCGATCACGATGCAGTTAACTTAACGTAAGAGATGTCCTTGGAGGTCTTTTACTTTAAGTGAATGTTACTTGAAGGTTATCACTTGATCTAACCAGCCAATCACTATGCGAGTGACGTCTACAGGGCTGTTTAGTAACTCATTTGTTGGTTTTATGACCAATGTTTACTCTTTAGTGTAAGTTCTACTGATCAGACATTGAAACAAAATAATTAAACTAAAATAGAAAAGGTAAATTTATCAAAAAGTTTTGTAATAGATATTTATTATATCGATTGAAAACTGTAAACATTCACAGATCATCACTGTAAAACTAGTACAAATCACATATCATACTCGAGAATGAAGATGTTTGGCTCGAGTTGTTACGTTAAGTTACGTGAATCGTGCTCACACATACGTTATGTTAACTTTAAGTTAACTTTAAGTGAACGTTACGTTGAGTTGATCGTGATGCCGGCATTATTGAGAACGTCCGTTATTGGAAAGTTGTTTCAACGTAAGAGATAATATTATTTTGTTTGGGAAATTGAAACTGTCCGCTATAAAGAAGATTCCGCTATTAAGAGGTGTCCGTTAAGGAAGATTTAATCGTATTTATTTTATCAATTGATTAAGCACCGTTTTATTCTACTATTTCAAATATAATTTAAAAAAAAATGAAAACGCGACTATATATTATTATATGAATTTTTTTTAAATTGTGATTAGCATTATAGGAAGAAAAATAAACAAAATAATAGGTCATCTCGTATTTCTTTTTGTTCAGTTCTGCGTGGCTAAATGAAGACCCTAGGAGACTGCTTTGAATAGGGTCACAGAGTAAAACAAAAAAAAACTTTCCCCAGGCGGGGAGGGAAGGGGATGGAGTGAGGGGAGGAGTCAAAAAAATCAATACTTGGCAGCTACTTAGTCCTACTTACGAAACATCGCTAGGTGAAGAACAAAAAGAGGCTAAGAGACGCTTTTTGTTTCGATATCATTTACACTTGTAAGAATGCCACTTTGATACACTACATCACTTTTCTGCAAAAAAAAAAGGCTCAATTGTGACACCTCAACGTAACTGTCAGTGATTATTATCAAACAACTTGTCCGGGCATTGGTTTGGTCACTGTGCAGCCCTAACAGTTATTTATCTAAAATAGGGCGTGTTAATTTACCAGCATACACATGCTAAGTTTTTATTTTTTGCATCGCGTCTTATTATTTGTTCGGGTTTGTTATACGACTATCTAACAATTACATTAATGTGTTATGGATTATAATGGTTGAATTTAGAGTAAATGCACCCCCCATTTGCACGGTGGAAGAGTGGAGAACCATTTTGGAAAGACGACCTTCAGAGCATCCGACTGGGATAGAACTCTGATATGGCCATCCTCAGCAGTCTAATATATTGATAGAGTAGCGCTTTAGACTATGCCTCCACCAAAGTGTACAATACATTTTTAATAGTTGACGACGTTGTTGCCTACTTGGTTATTTCGAAGCAGTTTTGCTAAAGCGTGTTGCATCTTATTTTTTACGCGCCTAAGCCCTTTAAGCCCTACCGTACCTCCTCTTTCACTGACGAGTATACACACTCACTCAGTAAAATGTTATCAATGTTAAACGCAAAATGATGTGTTTGTATTTTCCAAAGGTATATTCTAAACAAGTCGACCTCGGTAGTCTTGGGGTGAAGTGGTCGCCTCAGGACCCGATGTTATTGGGTTCAAACCTAGCCAGGGTCAACAGATTTTTCTTGAGCGATAAAAATCCGTAGCACAACTTCCTTCGGAGGAGAAGTAAAACTGTCGGCCCCATATTATTTTTGGCATGTAAAATAAATCTGGAAGGTCTATGAAAATACTTTTCCCGGCAAAATTGGTAAGCCCTTTTGCACGCTCATAGAAATTATCGTGTACTGACTGATCAGTCGGTTCAGAAATTGCACGTTAAATACCCCCAAATAAATAGATAAATATTCTGAACCAAATCTTTCTTTATTAGTGTACATCCATTCTTAAGTCTAAAGTTTTACTAAATGGATAACAGAACAGCCACATTGGCAAACATGCAGACTACGTCAAGTTTGTATAGCCTCACTCTGTCATCATAGAGCAGTGTGGACCAACATCTACCTCGTTATATTTAGAGCTGAGGACGGTGCTAGGAGCGCACCGAAATATAGTCGTCTACGATAAATGGCACGGAGCCATTTTACCCCAAGGATAAAGGGATTACAAATAAGAGGAATTATCATTCACGTAAATTATCTCGCTTCGGTAGGGTCTAATACTAAAACAAATCCACAACTTGATTAATTTTATCTCTTTACATCTATAAATTTATACTTAAATCTTATATCACAGCTGAGCTCACTCTCAAAAATTATTGTATAGCATCATCCACGTAATATATTACTTACTTCATGGCACTAGGAACTCGAAAGTTCACTGCTGCACTTACCAAATTAAGTCATTTCTTCCTAGCTTGAGCCAGCTCTATTCAGTTCCCCTCGTTACAACCTACCTCCATTCCGACATTATCCTCCCATCTACGTCTAGGTTTTCCCAATGGTCTCTTACCATTGGGATTGACGGTAAATACCCTGAACAAGTTCCGCGTTGTATTTCCTGCCCACCGTAATCCACGAGACTTGATAATCCTAAAAATGTCTTGTGATGGGTACAAGGTATGTAGCTCATCATTATGTAACCTATTACACTCCTCAGTAGTCTCATCCCTTTTCGCTACATATATTTTCCCAAGCACCTTATTTTCGAAAGCCCTAAATTTTGTTCGTCATTTAAGGTAAGAGACCAAGTTTCACACTCATAGAGTACAACTGGTAAAATTATTGTTTTGTATATTGTGAATTTTACATTCCTTGCAATATTCTAACCTATGAAATTATTTTTTCTTAATTTCTAAAAAATCTAAGACAAAAACATTTATAAAGTATCGTTAATTTTCGATTAAATAAGATCAAAATTATATTTTTTATCGTGCTTTAGTATGTTTGTAATGTAACAAGAGTTCTTAAACTTACACATATATTATATTTTTATAACTCTTAAATATTGTAAATCAATTTACTGTCCTTTATGTTATATTTCGACTGCTTGCTAACCAGTATATATACATTTATAAGTAAGCTTAATTTTAATCCTTATACTTTGTTACTTTGACTCGACTGATTTCTCCTAACATTTGTGTAGCCTCACATGCCAGTGACTGGAAGATCGGGACACAAATTTTAACTAGAATTATTTAAGGTTTTTTTTGGTCTAAATGGTTGTCCAATGCATTAACACAAAGGAATGTGAGTTTATTTGAATTTCTTGGAAGAGAAATAAGACACCACCCTTTTGCCACCCCAAAAACGTAATAAAAACAGGATGAAGCCATTTACAATTAGTAATTATCTTCATCAGCATCACTCGGATTTGAACTAGGGCTACATAGATCAAACATAGAGAAAAGGGATAGGGAATAGGCAGGATTTTTGAATGAGCATAAAATGTGTAAACAAATGCGTTGCCATACCTTAATTTTGGTTGAAAGAACAATTTAGAAAATTAAAATATATTTTTTTACGGTCAAAATTGATAAAATTTAAGTTTATTATTAGTGTTATTTTAAATAAATTGATAATAGCTATCAAAAGTGACAGCTGCAGATAGCATTACTAGATTTATGAAGATATTAAAATGGTTTTACTAACTTTGGTAGCTACCGCATAATAATCTCCCTATCAAAATCAGGGAATAGATATTTATTACTAGGATTAAAAAGGGGGGAGGGGACAAAACTTACCCATTTTCACTTTAAATCAGAAAATATAAATCGTTTCTTATCAAATAACTAACACTAATAGTATGATCACGGAATTAATTTTATAGCTTATAAGAAAAACTTACTCATTTTTGCATAGCTCCAAGCGTAAATTTTCAATTTTCGGATTTAAGCAATTCACTATTTGTTTCAAAATACTAAGAGAATCCAATTTGAACAGATTATTGGGAGGGGGAGGGTCACCCTTGTTCCCCCTTCGCAATTAGCGACGCCCGTGGGTATATAAAGCCAAATAAATAATAAGTGATTAAAGGATCAATCTAATAAAAATTATCTTTCAAAATAAAATAGATTCTGAAATTGTAATTATAATCCACTTGTCGTGTGTCAATTAAGCAGAGTGAGTTGTTTGTCAGAGTTGTCATTTGTTTTAACTAACAAGTTGGAGTGATGCGTTCCTCCCGGTCTGAAACTTTCCCTGCCTGCCTGCCCCCCCCCCCCAACCCCTCCTACCATCCCTTTTCACATTAATTGATATGAAGTCTCGCGGGTATTCTCATTACGCAGTCAAAAATAACCCGTCAAATCTCTTAGTAATTATGTCAGATGTTTGCAAAGAGCCATTTATTATTCTTTACCTTGATACAACTAATATTTAATGGCGGTTTACATACCCTTTGCGAAACTTAAAAAACAAATAATTATTCACGTGAAAAGTGGCTGTGTACTTGACCCTCTGTGAGATTTGTTAGGTACGCATATCCACCAATTATTAGTACTAAGCTTTTATTCATTGAAAAAGAAATGAGCCCGTATGTTTTAAGAAGAGATGGTTCACTAACCCCGACCCTAGATGGCCCCAAAATGATATAAAATAAAGGAAGTGGTTTCAAAATCAATATTTATTGATAAGACAAACATTAGAATTAAATACATACAGCTGAACAAAATCAAAGAGTTTAGTGAGAAAAAAAAAGCAGACCTCAAAATCCTAGCAAGAACTTAAAAAACCTCCATTTAAATGTCCATAGTACTGTATGTGCATTAAATACGTCACCTACCATATAACATGTAAGCTCAAATCCATAGTTAAAAAGTGAGAATTAAAGTTACAAAAAAAACTACCTACGTCAGATTCGTAACAATAAGTAATAGGTTATTAGTGAGGATAACTAATCTTAATTAACATAATCAGTATAAAGGTATAGAAAAATTTCACATCTGGTACGAAGGTATCAAAATTACGTATGACATTTTTATCCAAGCCCAATATGGCGATATTTAGATAGAAAGAAGATATTTAATTTCTCTACCCAGTATAACGGCATTTAAAATATAACAGATATTAGTTTCGACGTCCAATATGGCGGCATTTAAATAGAAGAAAGATATTTTTAAAAACTAATGCCACAATATAGTGACCTGAAAACAAAGTAATCTGTGACAAATATTTATTAAAGTTACCTCAAAAATAGGATTTTTAATTTAATGTTTGATTTAAATAAATAATTACTATTTAATCCGAAATGATAGTTGTGGAAAGTTGAACAAAGAATAATTATAAGTCGAAAGAGAATTTTGAATACAACATTGCAAGCCTGCCTAATGGCAGCGCTTAGCTCACCTGAGCAGTTGACGGTGGTATTTTGAATACCAATACAGGCGAAACATGTCGATTTATAGTCCTTAAACGTCATCATGTGATCCCAGATACGGGTAGAGGGGAATTCAACGGAGAGGAGAAATGGGTAAAGAAAGGGGAACATCGCACGTGCGTGGAGCCGATGGAAAGAATAGCGCTAGTCTAGATGGTTCTATTCGCGAAACACTCTCGAAACTTCCGCCAGGGTCTCGAAGCATCCATAGCAGTCTACCAGAATCTCGAAGCATCTTTGATGTGGAACTCATGACGTCACCTGGCACGCCGACGTCACATGACACGCCGCGTTGGCACTGACTGGCATTCTCTTTGGTCAAACGTGAACGTTGAAGGGTGTAGGATGGGTTGAGACTCTTTGGTGGTAGCTGTCTATAGTCATGTTTTTAATATCCATATATGCTGCAAGTCGAACTCTATATCTTTCTAATACGAATCTTGAAACCAAATCTTAAATTTTCTTTTGATTCTCAAATCCAAATTCAAATATCTTTAAAAATTTACAAGTTAAGTTAAAGCAAAAATATTTAAAATTCAATCTAAAAAAAATTGTAGGTGCTTAAATTAGTGTCGTTGAGAAATGATATTTTGTTTTTCATGTCTATTACGTCATAAGTAACAAAGAGAACACTTTTTTTAGTAAATCTATTATAATAATCCTTTTTTGGTGTGATTTTGTTATCGACCCAGCTCCCTAAGTTTATGATATAATTCCTTTTGCCAATTTGTATAAAATTGTTGTTCGAAGTCAAGGTCTTCATTTGTGTTTTAAAAACATTTTAAAGATTTCTACGAATCTCAAATCTCTAATAATACCATAGTATTCGAGGGATTCAAGCGTCACATTTCTAGTATTAAGTTGTGATATGACGTCACAATAAGTGGATGACTTAAAATGGGAATTAGAATTGGAAACCGACTTATCCTTGTGAAGGACACTGTAGAAAGACTAATTAAGTGTTCAAATTTTGTAGAAAAAACAACTTTTATTAATATAAAACTTATTTTTCGGCCAAAATTGATCCGATTTTACTACGCTGATTGCTTGCATGTGTCGTGGACCAGGTGTACCAAGTACATGGATCGCATACACCAACTTCCGTGTGATTCAAGCCAACCAAAAGTTGAATAATCATTCACACACGTGACCACCGAAATAGCACGTGGAAAATCTTGAGCCTAGATCCTCTTCCATATCGACTCGTTTCCTTATTTGTCCAGTATGAATAATAATTTATATCTTAACAAATTCATAACGTACTTAAGAGTGATGGATACTCCCTCCCTAACTCTCCAATCCATCTCGTGTTGATGTCACTCACGTTGCCATATATTACACCCAACAGCTACTAATGTACCTCCATTTGCTTCCCCGCACGCTCCCGTGATCCTCTCGATCATCTGAACCAATCAACGAGCTGGACCGTCACCAAGAAATGGTGACGTAATGCTTGATTAGTGCAAATCAGTTGAACTTTGAGTGTTCAACGCATTAACTAAGTTTTCACCGAAATATGCTGGTTTACCAATAGTATTTTATATCTACAGCACCTCATTATCTTACTGCACTACCTGCTTAGCCTTTATTTCATTATATTCTATTATCTTATCTTAATATATATAATTCTTCTGTACGTGTGTATGTCACTGAACTCCTCCTAAGCGGCTGGACCGATTTTGATGAAATTGTTGTGTGTGTGTTTGAGTGGGTCCGTGGATGGTTTGGATTCATAATTTGAGCCGGTAGGTGGCGCTGCAATCGGGTTCTAGGAATATATTTTTAAATTTTTTTGGGATTTTTTTTAGTTTTTTTTTTTAGATTTTTGCATATCAGAACATGTAACCTCAAAAAAAAAATTCGATACAGCTGATATTTGTGGAGTTGTGGGCGAAATGCCAAAAATGAAAAGATGTTTTATTTTGTATGTTTCTTGATAAACACTGAATTTGTAATATTTGTGTTACTCACTAATTGGAGTTCATTGTGAATTTGTAATTGTGATGGTCACATAGTATTTGTTTTATTATAAAAATAAATTTTGCCACCCAAACGAAAAGCTAACGTTCGGGCAGGACAACGTCTGTCGGGTCCGCTAGTTTTATATAAATTTCATTATTGTTTACTTAACTATATATTTCTTATATTGATATTCTTTATTAGTTTATATAAATATCACATTTTTCTGTCTACCACCCTTTCGTATTAATTTATTTTTGTAAGGGTGGTACATTTTGCTGTATAGTGTTTTTACGCGGGGTTTTTTCTTCAGTCCGTAAAGGGTTTCTTTCAAAAGTGAACGTGCGTCACCGCCGCGACTCACAACTCTCTTCACGATCACTCATTATCACTCATTTTAATAACACATCTTTCTCTGACAAAATTATGTGTTTGTGTGTGAAGGTAACAACGAATAAATACGTGTGATTCTTCAAGCACATTATCGCAACACCCAGGTAGACCTACTGGGAAAACAACGCTTCCAAGTGATAATCTCCCCCAGGTAGGATCACACCGAGCTCCTGCTTTCATTCTGTAACATTCTTTAATTATTTATTTATCACTCAACTCCCAAACACTACCCGTGTCATATTAAAAAAGGGTAAAGATAGAGGGCCCACACAAATTGGGAAAGTTATTCTTGATACTCAGTTGAAACCTTTACATTAAATAGAACTGAGGCGTAAATACTATCGAATAGGAACTTGATATGATTTGATTTTCTATAAAAAATACACCAGAGTTTTAAAACTCTTTCTTATAGGCTATAATAGTATCTAAATAAAGTCTTATAACAGGAAAATACTCTCTTTTAAACAGTCTTAGAAAATTGTTTAATCAATAAGAGGTCTAGTTGATAAGTTGTATGATTTTACTAGAACCTTTTAAGGAGGTTTTATTAATTAAGCTCGAACAGGCGTTAAGTCTGTTTCTCCGACAGGAACATTTCACCAATGAGATATTTGTCTTTTGTTTGATTGATCTTATCCTTGGTTTATTGGTATCATGCAAGGCACATCAAGCAACAGAGGTTTACGCTCAATAGTAAAATGCATGCAACTTCAAACGCAGTTGCTTTAGAGCTACTTGAATCTCTCCCTACAATCAAGATCATTTCAGAAGAGCAGTGACCTGGTTTCCTACCCATTACTTCTATACAGTAGTGATCTTATCAACCGCCAATAGGCAAAGGTCTACCGCCACCCCTTTCTAACGCAATGCGCTCAGTCACGCATAAGCTCGTTAAGTTTACCTGAACCGATCGAAAGTATTTCTCCCCCCCCTTCCCTGCGTCATTCTTACACACCTGAATAACCGCATATTTACACTAATAATAGTAGGGATTAGGAAGGTAAAATTTTAAGGAAATATAAAGGCATTTGCAGAGAGGGAGGGAGTAGAAATACATTTATAAAAAAACCCTCAATACATCCATCTGGGATTCTAGCCCCTACCCCCCATCATCAGCTAATCAGACAAGACCAAATTGGCGAATTTGTTTGCATTCCCAACAGCGTAGATATTACACAGCTAAAACATATGGAAGCGTTTTTTATTCTAAGATCCAAGCGCATATTCCACACACAAGTTACATAGACCTAAAATGGTTTATATTCTACAACAACAAAAGTTTCATGAAACATTTTAGAAACATCAAGAAATAGTTTATGAACAAAGTTTGCAAACAATGTTTCCCGACGTTTGTGGACTGCAGGAAACATTTTGGAAACATCAAGAAACAGTTTCCGAACAAAGTTTGCAGACATTGCTTCCCTATGTTTGTGGGCTGCAGGAAATGTTTTAGAAACAAAGAAATAGTTTCCAAATAATGTTTTCAAACAATGTTTCCAAGTGTGTACAAGGCTTAAGGAGTGATATATTCCACATGAACTTTATCCGGGAGACAAAGGGTTCAATCTCAGATCGGGTGAACATTTTTAATCATTTTGGAAATCCCTCGAGTTTATTAAATTAAGGAGTTTTTATCCATTAGTTAATAAAACTAGATAATTAAGACATACTGCTCCAAAATGAACCTTTATGTCACTAGGTCTAAGTGTGTTGTTTTACGTTGAGGATATTGCAATACCGGTAGGTTAAGCTATTTTGAAGTTAATATGACGTAACCCACATCAGTGGCCGGATGGTCTAAGGTGTTACTCTCGTGTTATGCTGGCCTGCTTATCACGGGGAGATCTGGGTTTGAATCCCAATCGTGTTTACTGAGGGTGGTTTTTCCTAAATAGTTTCCCACTCTCCTTCCACGGAAATGCGGGTACATTACCTCTAAAATGCTTCCTTCCTCATCCCCATCCCATTACAGTCATTATATATATATATTTATTTTTATATATATATATATTAATATATATATATATATATATATATATATATATATATATATATATATATATGCAGGTACAGGTAGTTACGGCGCGGCGAAAAATCAAAATTATTATGTAGAAAATACTGTATTTAAACTCTGTAGGCATACAAATAAAATAAATCCAATATTCTATCCAAACAAATCAATATAATTTAGTCGGGGTATAAATAAATAAAGTTTCTTTGTTTCACTAAAAAATTCATTTCAAATCTGGTAGGTCTAAGCTTTAAAATAATAAAGTTGTTTTCTACTGTTTTTATAAAATATAGAAATATCTAAAGATAAATGAATGATTAACTACTGAGGTATTCATTCCATCGACTCATGTTGATACATTTACATCTATACCAACTATTTATGATAGGCCTACACAGTAAAGACATGAATGAAATTTTATTAAAAATTAGTTTAAAATGTATACATGTAGTCACAGAAAATTCTTGTAGTGAAGAGTTTTAATTCTACATTCAATAGTTGCGAAATATAGAATACTTAGATTTAAAAAGAGCACCACAATGTGTATTTGAAACTTGGGGCTCGAACACCAGATGGGTGTACATACAGTAAAATTATTTTTTTCTAAGTGGTTTCCCAATATTAATTTTATTCACCTGAATGTGGGCTTATTTATTATAAATTATATACCTTCCTCACTCCAACCCGTTAGTGTAACTAAAACGCCTATAGCCCGGACGAGTATTAATATGTAGTGGTGGAAAAAAAAACAATAACATAAAATATCTGTATAAAAAATTTGGTTCATTTTTACGACAAATTTATCAACACTACTAGTTTTTCACTTTATTTCTAAGAGAGGAAGAAATGTCATGAGAATTCTTTCAAAAGATTAATTGCAGAGAAAATGGGTGATGTCATAAGGTTGACGTCTGAACAGATGACAAAAAGTAAATGGCCTCTAAAGTGAGGAGTTCATCAATCCAAGGGCACAAAGCAACAACGACCCAAGTCATTTCCAATCAAAAGCACATTTTTGTAGAAGAATATACTGTTAATTTTTTCCCCCCATTACATATTTTTTGTGAAAATGTACCCGGTAGACTATGGGTTAATGTCTATTAAAATCCTAGATCTAACAAATAAATACCAAAATAAATTGTCTTGTTCTTTTGAAAGTGATATTTAATGATACAATGAAAGCAGACTTTTTGATATCTAAATAAGGACTTGTTTTAATCAAATTGGACATTTGTTCTTTCGAGAAGAAATGTAATTTATTCGTAGCGTAGATTCACTTGAAATATTGTAGTTGGTGAAGTTATTAAATTTGGGCTGCAAGCATTTATGTTTTCTGGTGTTATTTCGTTCAAAATTAAGGGGGTGTATAAGGGACCGAGCTAAAGGCAATGTTTTGCAGTTTTTATAACAAAACATTTTTTGTCATAAAAAAATCAACTATTTTCCCATTAGAAACGTTTGACTTATTTTAATTCACATGAGGACCTCAACAGTTGTTGAATATATGTCATAAGCATGGTGGCGTTAGATGAGAAACCTTTTAAATGAAGAGAAAAATTGGTCATTAAATTCCAGGACACCCTTGGACAGATATTCAACAAATGTTGATATCACCACGTGAAGAAAATTTAACTACTGGATGAGTATTTGATTTATTTTGATCTAATAAACTGTTTTTATATAAAAACAGTAAAAATACTGCCCTTAACTCACGTCTCTTAGATAACCACCTTAAAAAAACTTAACATTGGGCGTATAAAGCTAATTTTTCAAGGGAGTAAGAGGGGATTGGCTGGAAAAATTTTCATTACCTTTAGTCAATAAAAGTTTGTATACGTATCTATGGAACCTCCCTCCAAAAGGGGAAAGTCATCAAATTCCAGGGGGAGGCTGGACCTCCCCGATCCCCTATTCTAGGCCCTGGGCGCTAATCCTCCCCTTACCAAGACGTCCCAGACTCCCCTGCGCGATGATTATGTTTGCTCAGTCAGCTTCGGTGGTCGACTAACCTAACGCGTCAATATCGCAATAGACTAGACGGCCGATGACGGGGAAATCAGGGTTCGTATCCTAGCCGAGTGTACTAAGGGTTGGTTTTACATAAATTATTTGTTTTCCACTCTCCATTCAAATAAATCCGGGTACACTTCATCTAAACTAAGCCTTTTTCATCCCTAAAACATTGGAAGAATAGTTATTTTATTTTCATAAAGCCTGAAAGGGTAGTGGTGTTACCCTACTCATGGTAGGAAGAAATGTTTGAAAGGTCTTTTTATCCTCCAAAATTCTACTATGTAGTATATATTCTGACAGTGGAAAAAGACCTTTCAGTCCACCCTTCCTACCATGAACAGGGTTTATATATTAATATTTGCTCGATTTTGTTTGAATCCTCTTGTACATCAAAGAAAACTGGGGACGCTATCTTGCGGCGTAAAAAAGAAGAATTTACTATAAAATCCAAATGAGTTTTTTTTTCCCCTCAGTACCTCGAACTAAGACACGAGCCTTGAGGATACAACTACACGCCGTCTGAAATATAACTCTACCTTTAACTTAAGGACCTTATGCACAATGGCGACCAGATGCGCGCAACCTCATGAATCATTCAGATGCCTTCAAGGTAAGTTTTTCTTTCCTTTTACTATTTTCCTCTTTTTTTTTTTCTCTTTCAACCCTCTCCCCCTATTTCCGCCTAAACCACATAAACGTCCACAACACGAGACTTTTTTTTTTAAACTTTCGTGTGACTACCACGGTTTGGTTATGACTGAACGAATCTTTCCTGTAGAATGAAATGCTTTTCAATAATAATAATAATAATAATAATAATAATAATAATAATAATAATAATAATAATAATATTAATAATAATAATAATAATAATAATAATAATGTAGCATTTGAATTTTCGATGCATGATGAAATTATGACATAAAAAAAAACGCGTTAAAGTCAACAGATAATTTCCATACTCTGGTCCAAATCAATGCGATAGAGAATTGAACTAGTGACTACGCTGTATAATGCGTCAGTTTAGCAATATACAATATAGCCGGTGAAGGTTAGGTTAGGTCAAAGTTAGAAACTTGGCCGGGTATAACTGGTGTTGTTTTTTCAACATTCTTTATCACTTTGACTAGTTATTATTTTTTCACCGCTTCTTCCTAGTCGTTTGTGTTATAATAAAATTAGTTTTATTTTCTTGGCATTTTTGGGGACAATCATTTTAAAATCACAAGTTTGAGTCGAAGAAGGAAGTTGTCATTTAAACGTTACATAATGAAATGTAACATATTTGTTAGCAACAGTATCAACCCCATAGTAAGAAATTTGTGAACAATGTGTTGGTTTTGTTGATGGTTTATTGCCCTGAAATAAAAAAATAAATGTTACCACACTATCAAACTAGTTTTCTCATACTGTTTACTATAGCTTCTTAGCTGCTTTTCAGGCAGGTACAACACATTAGACCTCAGGGATACATATTAAAGGCTGTCCAAAATAAAATTTCCTGAGGATTCAAAATGTATCTAAGAAAATAACGTCTGATTTAAAATAAAAAAATGTTGGCTACATCTTTGAGTAAAGCACCATTTTCAAATAATATTTTAGTGCTTAAAACGATGGTAGCCTTTGAAAAAGTGTCCGATTGAAAAAGGTCTTTTTTTTTTCGAAATAGCATCCGATTTTTAAATTTAGAGCTTTAGGCTGATTTATTATCATGTGACACATCATTCCACAGTAATTTGACACCCCTGAGTACGATAATGGAAAGTCGTGCTATTCTTTTAACTGTAAAACTGCTAAAGTTAAAGTAATAAACAACATTTTAATTTAATATAATAATTTATTAACATATTAAGAATACATTTTACTGTTAATATGTTTATCATAACAACGTATCTCTATAAATCTAAATTAATAAATGCGATTTACTCATTTTATATTGATGGATTAGATAGACAAGCTATTATATTAGTTAATCACGGGTTTATCCACTTTTAAATATCATATTCTTTAAATAACATCAAATATAATAACTTGTCTATTTAATCCATTACTTGCAATCCCGCACGGTGTTGCCCGTCCCCCATCTACAGATTCAAAATGAGACGTTATCTCTGAAACGTGTTGTCTTTCTCTATTTTCTCCTTGTAGATTTCATACACTTTTTTTCCTAGGAGGATGTGGCATATTTTTATCACGGTTATCTCTGAAACGTAATTCTAAACCATATTAGAAATATTTTCTTCAAAAATTTGTTAAAAATAGCCTGATTGAAAAGCTAATTAAAAATTTAAAAATCCGGCTTCGAGGTGCCTTCCGTCCACCTATGTTAAAAATTTCAAATCTATGCGTGCCGTAGATATGGCTGGCCATCGCACACAAACAAACAAACACTTCCTTTTATTATTATAGATGATATGTGCATTCGTACAAATGTATTTGTACAAGTGGTAGCAAGAAGCCAACTACCGAGCCCAAGATGGCTGCGTTATCTGATAGCTCGTGATCTGAATTGATCTAATACATCTATCTGACGATTTCCACACGTCCACACAGAATCTGCCTTAAATATGAGTGGAGAATGACCCTGGGAATGAGAGATTCCTGGATACCTCAGGATTCCCGTATACAGGTGTTGTTTTATATTAATAATCATTTTATGTGTAAATAAATTCATCATAAATCGTTGGTAGGACACGTATAGTAATCTAACTGGTGCCCTAATACAAGACAATACAATCTCTCTCCACCGAAAATGTAAAACACGCTTATAAAAAACGATTAAGACGAACATTGAGCCAGTCATGACTTGAACAGGAGACGTCCGGTTAAAATAATCCACGTAGGATTACGATAAAACATTATAATTATGTTTTTTAATCCACGCGCTAGTTAAGTTTGTTAAATAAACATTGGTGCAGGTGATGTTCTGTTAAAATAAGTTTAGGGCATTAAAATAGGTAGTCAAAATAGGCTTTTTACAGCAACATATCTGTACGATCAAACGGCGCCGCGGTGAAGTGGTCAGTACATCTGGCTACGAATCTAGAGGTCCAGGGTTCGATTGGGTATTTTTCCCGAAAGGGTAATAACCCCAACAGTCACCAGGGTTTGGTTAGTTAGGCTTAAGTTAGGTTTGAGTGTTTCCACTGGTTCAACACCCTCATTCACTATCATCATCGTCTCACCTCATCGGAACATGGAAGGAGCCTACACAAAAAGGAAGTAGGATTAGTACATTCGGGTGTTCCCTGGGCAACGGTACATTAGTACCGGCTAATATCTCCACTACTGGGCTACGAATGCAATATATGTTTATACTTGCACGGTTGGACACTTGGTTGGCTTTGACGGGCTGGTCAGGGTTCGATTTCCGACTGGATATGGTGCGAGTATTACTGTTAATTTACCATCTATTTCTCCAGTAGTGAGATCGTGCACTTTCTGAACAGACTGATGTTTTATTCAATGAGTTTTAAAGATAAGACATTGAAACAGTAACAAAAAATTATTAAATAATACTACAAATATACGTATATTGCCATACATTTTTTTATCTTGAATTAGTTTTTTTTTTTTGATAAACGTGTTTTTTTTAATCGCCTTGATCTCAAATTAGTTGGTTTATTCACGAAAATGGCCAGTATGAATCTTCCTACCAGGATATAAAATATTTTTTTAAAAAAGTCCGTGGAAGCATTATATCTATCCAGAATAATAAAAAAGAAACCTTTTAAAATACAAGCCAATGCTGTTCAGGTGTAAATAATCGTGTGTGTATACTCGTCAGTGGAAGAGGGGGAGTATAATAATAGTAATACTAAAAATAATAATATCGTCTTTATTTGGGCCAAGCTAGGGCCAGCGCCTTTTCTTACACTTAACCACTTACAATGTTCATTTAATACTTAAATGCTATTTATATGATAATTGAAAACTAATTATAATATTGGTACATACAGAATAATAATAAAAAATATTGGCCAAATAGTGAATCACAAAAAATGTACATTAATGGACACATTAAAATTAAATACATTTGGAAAGTACCAATAGCTAAATAAACAAACAATAGAGATAAAGAGAAAAAAATTAGTATACACAACCATACCACACACATTCACATGTCATTAATACCACGAAAAACATATCCATGGAGATAGCAAGTAATTTAAAAAGAAAACAATACTGATATTAAATATTTAGTGGCTTCTATTAAATAAATTGTTATACATCATAGCAAGATTATAAAAATAACACTTTTATCTAACGCACATATTCTTACTGTATCACCCGCCTCGGTGGCGTAGTTGGCTAACGCGCCAGTCGTGTTGAGCCAGACCACCGAGGACGGAGAGATCGAGGTTCGAATCTCGGTCGGGTGAACTGGGGGTGGTTTTTCCTAAATATTTCTCCACTATCCCTTCATGCAAATACAAGTTCCCTTCCTCTAAATTCAACCTTTCCAATTCCTAATCCATTAGTGTAATTAGTAGTTAAGCGGATAAATCGAACGGGTAGTAAGATGTGGTGCTAAAAATAATAATAATGAATAATTACTGTATCCTATCTCTTTCTTCACGTCAACGATCAGCAGGTAAACAAGAGGCCACGTAGGCTGAAGTGCTAATTTTATTATTTCTATTTCTATTTTGTAAAATGGCGTCTAATTGTGATAGGGCTTAGTGTGCTTAGGTGAGTCTAGTTAGGATACGACTCACTTCGCAAAATAACTTTGAATTCACCAACTCAGGCAAAGTCGTTAACACTTATGGTTTATCTCAATCAAATTATTTAGACACGTGTACATTAATTACTGTCTATTCTTGCCGAGACATTCTGATATTGTTTCTGTTTAAAGTACGGGAAAGAGCTCATGGTGTTTGTAATGCGGGAAGTGGTGCGGTTGAGCCAGTAGGGTGGGTTGCAGGTTGAAAGGGGAAGGCAGACAATGACTTGCTACTGTAATTTCCTCTTGTGATAAACTGTACGAACGTGAATCTTCTTCGCCGCTCTATGGAATGAGTTCCCCGCGGTAAAATACTAAAAAAAAAAAAAAAAAAAAAAAAAAGAGGGGAAAAAAGAATGGAATTATTTTTTAATAACTCACACTCAACATTTTCACCATCTTTTTATTCTTTCATTCTATTTTGTTTAGTAAAGATGAGTATTCTTTTACTTATCCAAACTGAATCTTGATGGTAAAAAAAAGTGTTTACAGTAATAATATAAATATAAAATATTGTTTGGAGGAAAACATATTAAAAGCGGCTTCCTTATAATACATTATTTTCTGTCAAAATAACGATAAAAAAGTATAATACTAGTCTTATTACCTAGGATGAAATCGTCTAAGTCAACTTTATTGCTTGTCCAAGTCCAAAGTTTTTTAATAAGGGGTTGAAACCACGGAACGCAAAGGGGGAAGGGCGTAGAAGGGGATCTCTAATGTATACATGGGTCTACTTGCGTGAGAGTTGGAATACCAAAGTGTTACGTAACACAGAGATTATAATTTCTTATGTTGAAAAAATATTACTTTTTTGTTTTAGCACCGCCCCACACTAACCATTAAGGTACACGTTTATATACTAATTACGCTAATGGTTTAAGGTAATATGGAGGTTCTATTTACTAGAAGTGTACCAGAATTTGCGTGGAAAACAATTTTGGGGTAACACTCTCAGTATATTCAACCAACCGAGATTCGAGCCTTGATCTCCCCGTCATCAGCAGTCTAGTCTACTGGGAGAGTATCGCCTTAGACGATTTGACCATCGAAGTGGGTTGCAAATTTTTATCCTGTGAAATGTGTATATTGTGACTTTATCCTTTTTCTTGTTGTATGCTTCATTTATGTCAACATCTCTAAAATACCCCTTTTAAGGGTAAGTAAACTACATGTCAGGCTAAACTAAATTTGGTTTACTGTTGAAGGGAATGTCTTGAGTTCGAATCCTGTCTGGGTGCATGATGGCGGTTTTTCCTCGATGTATTTCACTCTCCCACCATTAAAATACGTTTACAATTTCAAATAATCTCCCTCGTCTCTACCTCTCTATCGTAATTAGATGCGAACAGAGCTGTAATACAACAGCAACAAACAACTCCCAAACACAGTTGTTGCATTCAAACCACACAAAACATTATTCATGGTATAAATAGGGCAGCTTGTAACAAGATCTAAATTTGTCAGAGATAGTGTTTAACGATATTACAAATGATAATGACGGCGAAATGGAGTAGAGCCAACTGAAGAGTTTTTCTATTATCATACGTTGTTTCTTAGATGACATTTCGTTGTCTCAAACGGAACCACTAATCACCAAACGTTCCGTCAACTAACTCGGTTTGTCGATGGAAAGTAACAAGACAATGGAGCCTCAAGATATAGCGATGAATCGTCCAGAAACATATTCCCTCTTATCAACGTCTTAATGTTGATAATTACGAGGATAAACCAAAGTTAAATGCAAGCGGATTCAAATAGGTTGGGAGTGTTTTGTCCAAAATAAATAAATAAATAAATATATTTCTCCAGTAGAAATATAAAGTTAATTTTTTTTCATGGTGATATCAACAGTTGTTTTTAAATATCTGTCATGAGTATAACGGTATTGGGTGAGAAACTTTTTAAATTAAGAGAAAAAGTTGTTACTAAATTCCAGGACACCCTTGACAAATATTCAACAACTGTTGTTATCATCCTGTGTAGAAAATTAAATTCTATACATTTCTACTGGAGCAATATTTGATTTCTTTCGACCAACATATATTTTCGATATGAAAATTACAAAAATACTGCCTTGGCTGTGTTTCCTACACTTCTAAGCTAAGGATAAGGGTAAGCAGCTCAAAAACCAGTGCAGGGTGTAAATAAAAATGCGCCCAGTAATAATGTTCCACGGTCGTTTATGTGTCGAAAATCGATCGAGATCGTAGATTTAATGTTTTTCGTCGATGCGTGTGTCATAACTGAACCTTGAGGAATAAAATAAATTTCAAGGTGACCTGGCGGTCTAGGTAGGGGTAAGGTGTCGGAATTATGTGCTTGGTAAAAACGTCCTAATTCTTTGAACATAATTATTGGCAAGTTTTATTTAAGATAAAATTAAATTTAACATATTTATTGCGGTTTTAATAATAAATCATTATGACCTCAAAAAATATGAGAATATTTTTAAATAACAATATATATATATTTATATAGGGCCTATACTAAATAATTCTCGAGCAATTTTTTACTTTAGAGAAAAGGTTTGTTGGTCAAGAGAGAACAAATGGTTTCCAAACCAAAAAAATCAAGCGTACAAAATAATTCAAAACTGGCTTATACACTTGAAGGGGTTCTTTTGAAATTGGTGTCTAGATTCTAGAATTGCAATTAAATGGATATTTAAATTTAGCGGAAGTACACTTAATTGGGATTTTTATTTTTTAAATGTTAAACAACCAGGTTTATTTAAATCTTCTGTTAAAAAACTATACAGGCTGTATGGTATGACAAGAAAAGTATTTCCAAGTAATGAGCTTGGGTCAGTGACGCCAAATGGAGGCGTTGCCAGACGTCAAAGTTGGTGCTGTCTGCATGACGTATTGCTAAAATTATTAAATTAAATTAAAAACAGCTATCTAGGAATTGAACCTTGGCCTCCACGCCAATGGCAAACCAGGCATGACTGACGACATATTCTGGCGTGACCATCAGAGCACTGTGTTATTTTAAAGATATAAGAAAATTAATTAATAGGGAAAGATTGTATTGATTTTATAAATAAACCATTTGTTGGCGATTAACTTCCTCGATTACGCTATCCCTTCTAATGTTTGGGCTGCACTGCCTAGTGAATATGGGGGGAGGGGATCTTGACCATTTTGAAAGCTAATATCGTATCATAGTTATTGACCCCTGGATGTGCAATATCAAATCTTGTTCGAGGGTAGTGGTAGTATGGTTGGAGCGTGTGTATGAACGCACAGGTACGCAACTGAGCTATAAATCGCACCGCTTTGGTGAACAGACCCGGGCATTGTACGACCGGGAGATTGGAGGACATTTCAAGAGTGTCCTCATCTGCATTGCAGATTATAGAGGGGGTCTCTTCCACCCCTCATCAGGGTAGAAGGACGCTAGGGATATTTGTCGTAAATTGGAAACACTGAGGCTACCACCTAACTTTATTTCTGACTACACCTGTAAGTTACACGTACAGTTCAATATCCGTAGGAACAGCCTTATCTGACAGCTTGAAGAGTTACTAGATCTACTTTCAAGTATTCATACGTCCAACCATGTGGTCTGTAGATATATTACTTTATAGATAGTATCAAACCTATAAAATAACAATACTTGAACGCAAACAAATATTATTGTACAGGGTGGGGCAAAATGGTTGACACGTTTAATAACACTATATATTTACTATTTTAACAAATAAATGCTTCAAATTAAACTTAAAATAACAATGAAAGATTGACAATTTTCTAAATACCCTTGAATTATTACTTTACATCTATTAGGCCTACTGTTTCCAGCTGTGGCCCGGGTCAGTTTTTTTATTCAAGCCATATATTTTCCACTACCAGTTGGCTAGGCCTGTCGTAGCTCCATACACTGTATAATATAACTTAAAACAGGACAGGCACAACATCCAGTCCCCGGCCGTTCATTTATAACTATGAAAGGGTAAGCTCACATTTCACCAATTATAAATTTTCGCCATGCCGGAAATCGAACCCGGGACCCTTTGCTCAATAGACAGACATGCTATCGACTGAGCTAAGGTGTCTGGATAGCCTTGAATTTTATTTAAACACTGTTCCTTAAGATGGCTACCTTATATGTATTACCTTTTTGTGTGCGCTTCTATAATCTTGACATGTTTTTGCGCAATGTTTCTTGTTGAATTTCTTCAATTTCCACCCCACAAGAAAGAGTCCAGAGCTATAAGTTCTGGTTAGCGTGGTGGCCAGGCGATGTCCCCAAATCGTGAAAATAGGTGCCCAAGAAATATTTTTGTGAAGCATCTCTATTGATATTTGACCTTATCTGAGCCTTAAAATACAACGTTAAGTCATGGATGCCAATAGCATATGGTTCCAGCAAGAAAGGGCAACGACCCACTCAGCATGACCATCAATTAGAGGTGGTTCACAAAACGTTTCCTGGGCACCTCATTTTACGATTCGGAGACATCGCCTGGCCACCCCAGTCACCAGAATTAAGGGTGTTGAAGTCTCGAAACTTTTTACAGGAATTGAATTGTTGGCTCAAAATAACAGTTTTTGCTGTGTTATATTCAAAATGATTATTTTTAAATTTTTAACATTATTTTAATTTGATCAAATTGAGTTTTAATTAAAGGAATTAGATTAGTAGGTATCTCAAAAACACTTAATTTTAAGCAGAGGATATTTTGGTAATTGTCATAATGACTTGCTATAAATGATCTTGTAGAGATTACAATATTATTTTATAAAATATTTAATATTTATTATTACATTAAAAATTATTTTATATAGCCCTTTGTAATGATTTATTTTCTTTAGATCTTACTATTTAAGATTTTTAAATGTATTCCAAACATATGGTGAATCAGTTCAGAGCCATTAGGTACTTGATTTTTGTCTCTGCGAGGAAGGTATTTTTAATACCTACTTTTCAAACTCTTACTGTCCACAGCTTTGAATCATTACCTCGCTTAACACACTTCCCGACTTTTATCCAGCTGGTTTTGAAAGCTCCCATCGTTTGTGCTACGTTAGTACTGGTTGGGGCTCAATTTTAATCGTTAGTGCTGTAAATTTAAGGCACTAATTCACGATTTAATGTGAATGGCTAGGACGATATCTCCTTGGCCACCCGGTATTAGAAATAATTGAGATAGCAATTTTTTAAACGCTCGTCGTTTGTGCTACGTTAATGCTGATTAGTGCTCAATTTTCATTGTTAGTGCTGTGAATTTAAGGCACTAACTCACGATTTCTTATGGATGGCTAGGAAGATATTTCCTTGGCCACCCGGTATAAGAAATAATAGAGATATCGATTTTTTTAAATGCCCATCGTTTATGCTACGTTAGTGCTGGTTAGTGCTCGATTTTCATCGTAATTAATTAACTCGATGCACCTCTTTTCTTGACTTTTGTAAAGAAGCCAGTTTTTACCACCTGCAAACATCCTGTTGTTTTCCCTGATGAATAAATGATAGCATGTCCCCCTTCTATATTTACTGGACTGTTGTAAAGAAGCCTGTGTTTACCACCTACAATATCCAAGCTATTTCCCTGGTGAGGTGAAATCACGTCTGGCCCGTATTTATTGTGAATACAGTACTTTTAATCATATTTTTGTCACACTACTTGATAAGACCTTTATACCATTAATATTTGCTAATACAACATGGGTATACATAGTTTTTTTTAACCTAAGTAATCAATCTTTTTCAATTAAACTGTATGTAGGCTGGAGATTGATCCAACTTAAAATTGGTTTTTGATCTTATGTTTGCTGAAGTGTGTTTTAAGGGAAATGATTAAGTGGATTAATTGAGAGAAAACCAATTTATCGCTTAAATAGTATTTTCTGACAATGTTTTAAATTAGAAAAATAAAATTAATACCAAGCATTTAAAATTTTAACTGACATCATTAATTTAATTAGTTTCTGAAAATTATTAACTGTGAACTCTAGATTTTTGTGTGTGACATATTAACTTGCTACACATGAGCGTTAAATAGAATTTACACATTAATTTTGAACAACCAATCCTTTATTATTACAAAGAAACCTGTCTTATGTGTTTATGTGTGTCAATTTAATTTTGATCTTATCACATAATAATATAATTTATCTTTAATTTTGTATAACAGCATAAACCATGTATTCGTAAATTCAAATACTTTTGTCTGATACGTACATACTTTAAAATTAAGTTAAGAATGCGTTTTTATAGGCTATTATAAAAAAATTATAATTTTTCTAATTTTATTCTGCTGGCGATCAATATAGTATGACAAGGTATTTTTCTAATTTTATATTTATCTGCAATATTATTTTAATGAGGCCTACTTGTTTTGTGCAAGCAGATATTTTTGAGGCCAGAGATTCTGCCACCACCCACACTCAGGGTATTGACCTTGTGTGGCCCATAGAAAAATACGGCCCTTGTTTGAAAACTTAATATGTCAATATTGATTTTTATCATCGTGATTGGACCTTTTTTGAATTTATTACTTTTATTATTATTATATATAGTAAAACCATGACAGAAATATTGTTTATGTATCTTACTAAAAAAAATGACAAACATTGCTACTGTGGCACTTAATGTTTATTATCCTAATTATAATTATTTAGGTGTTATTATTATATTTGTATTTATTAATGTTGAATAATTATTAGTTTGTGTATGAGTTTTATCTTAAAAACGAATAATGATAGTGTCGGAGTTTAAGAAGCAATATTTCAGGAATGAGTTCTAAGCCCAGTGCTTCTTGATTTAAATTTGTTTGGTGTCAATTCTGCATATTAGGCTTCTTCCAATAATGTTCCCCGGTGCTTGTTTTTTATGTTCCATGACATTACTACATTTGGCTAAATGTGTCCATATAATAAAACCATAAATTTAAAATAGCGCGATATGTCGTCTATTTTAGGAATCTAAATATTAAGATGGAGCTGATGTATGTAGTGTAATTTATGTATGTATATTATCTCGAACATTAATTTTGGATAATTTTAAGGATCTGAATCCAATGTTATGCACAAATCTGTAACAGTAGTAATAGCTATGGATGAGTCATTGCTACAAATATCACCTTGAAGGGTAGGTTGGAAAGCATAATTATAAAAGAACAACTCATATTTGTAGATTTAAGGAACTACATTTGATGAAAAGAGCAGCAATTTTTCTGGTTAGGAGCCGCATATGGCTCCGGAGCCACACTTTACCAACCCTTGATGTATATCAGAGAAAAAAAGATACAATATTCATGTTTACATACTAGACAGTACAAAAAAAATTCAAATTTGGTCAACATTATATAAAATGTTTAGATTACTGCTATCATAGAGAAAAGTATTACTATCCTATTATATCCTTTCTCTATGCTGATATAGACCATCGTCAAAAATATGCTTGTAATATATATATATATATATATATATCATATATAGCTTTGCTTGACCAACTTTATATATTCAAGAATAATTTATCTACTTTAAAAATAAATTTCACAATAAAAATAGAAAAGACGAGACACCTGTTTCTAAGGAATTAACTGACAATAGACGATAATGCCCAAATATACAGGTTATTGATAAAAAAAGTTATTGCATAAGTTTTAATACAAGGGCTATTTTACAAGTCAATCTAGAGCTAGGACCCCCCTCCCCCCTCCAAATGAATCTGAATGAGATTTGAACCTCAACCTTATTGTCATCGAAAAATGTCTATTGGCCTACATTTTAGTTTTCTATGATATTATATCCAGATAATAAAATACGTTTTAGTCCATATTAAAATATATATTTACTAGAGCAACTTCCTATAGATAATTTGTTACTAATTTATAACGACGATAATACACCCTTGCTTGAAAAAAAACTCAGAACGCCAACAATATTATCTTCTACCAGGGTCATTCGATCTGGGAGGGGGAGAATGGGGGTTATTTTACACCAATTATCATTCAAAATTGATAACTTATAATTAATTTTCAAGAAATCGATTTTTTTAAGCTCTTCAACACCCTTAAAGATCCCGTAACTTGTAAGAGCAAAGATTCAAACTTACCACGTACTTAAAACGAGAAAAAATAAAATAACACCAAATATTTTTTCTATGTAATCTCACATTTTCATAAAATAACGAGGTTACTCTATTTTATTTTATCAATTAGTTCTTTATAACTTCAATTACCCACTCTAAATAGCTAATTTAACCATTTAAAAAATTTTCAGTCCATACAATTTTTTTTAAACCCGTGCTATAAAAAAGGGGGGTTGCTTTAAAAAGGTGTGGGCTCATGGCATATAAATTCTTAAAATTGGCCCTAAAAGAACCAATACAACATTAACTATGGGAATACACATATTTTGTTGAAAAGATTTTATTTGATCATAATTTAAAACAAGGGCGTCTTAACGATTTAATCCATAGGTAGGATTGAAACTCTCCCAATTAATTCAAATGAAATTTGGACTTCAACGTCATTGGTTAGTGAAAACAGTAAAATGTATTTTAGTTTTCTATGTTTTCAATAAACAATATATTATGTGTACTAAAGTAGATAACTTCCTTTAAATAATTTGATAGTAATTGTCTTATTTGGTCTTATTCTGAACCAAGAGTACTTGGCTCGATTCCCTGCACGTCCGATAAAATTATCATTGAAAAAATTTGGGATTTTCCTCCCGCAGTGACGATTTGACAGTTGGAGTAAGATAGTTTGTCATTCATGCTCAAAATTGAACTGCAGGTGACTGGGAGTTGGGATGAACCGTACAGGTTTATTGGGGAGGTCTTTTTTCTTTAGTGGTTTTTTTTTACTACTGTTTACATCAATTGGTGTACATTTCACCTAAATTCTGCCTTTATCGTCCCTCCCTCTATTGGCGTAAGTATACTAATAGCCCGAAAGAGCAGTAAGAAGTGGTAAAAAACAAAAGAGCCGAAACTATATTATTCTCGTAAAGGCAAGCACACAGCCGGATATTAATGGACTAATTAAACAATAGCATTTCCCATAAAATTATTGCACGTGAAAGGTTCTAATAGTCAAATATCTGGAATTGTTCCTTATCTGAAACGCGTTAGGAGTGAAAGTGCCTAATGAAACTCTTGCATGTTTCGTCCGACCAGTAGAAGGGAGGGGTTTAATGGCGTTAGATACAATCCAGCATTCTTTGACCCAAGAGGAAAGGAGTGTGGGAGGAAGAGCGGGGGTAGGGATAAGGGGGATACCCATTATGGCATTGAATGAGAGCATGGGGGGGGGAGTTTAAGACCCATCAAGTTTTAGGCTCTATAAAGAATTGGTATTCAACTTGAGGTGCGCAAAGAAAGGTGGTGGTAAACTCTTATTTAAAACTTATTTTTTAATTCTTTATTTTTGGATGAGATCTATAATATATGTGGATTATAGAATATGTATAAATTTAATTTTTCACCAACAAATTTGGGGGTACACGGTTGAAAATATTATATACGTGAACAAAAAGGAGTTAAAGTGTTTCGCACTTTGAACAAACAAATTAGCATTGAAGAAGAAAGTAGGTAGAGGTGCTGTATGAAAGAAACACAATATTGTAAAGCAATATATTTTACTTTCTATCGATACCTCGAAGAGAAATAATATTTTGATCATCAACAAATTTGAACTCGATATTTTGATAAATGTCGATGTTTCTTGACCCCCTGAAACCAAAAACGTTGTTTTCGTGATGCAGTATGTTTATATACCGGCCTAGAGCCGAAACTATCTTACAAATTGGGCTATAACTTGGTATCTGGGCTTTCATAGGTCCCCCTGAAGGGTTTTTGGAATTAGATATCAAACCTAAATTTAAGGGTAGTTTACTGAAGGCGAAAATAGAAAAAAATCGAGTTTCTCAATGATCTAACGGTTTTGATTAAATGTTCTATCTAGAAACTGTGTATTACTTACTATTATGAACAAGATAGGAAATTCTCATTTTCTCATTAAAATGACTTAGAGGATACTTTATGTGAGAGAAATATCCCAAGTGTCATCATTTCTCCGCAACTTTTGTAGTATTATTAAATAATAAAAGTATTTTATTTGAAATAATTTTTATAAAACCAATCATTTCTGAGCTATAACCAAATATATATTTTTTTAATCCAGGTATTTGAAGATGAATTTGATTCTAATGCTCTTTGATGGACAAAGATGTTTCTCTTTTCTCGATGTTTCTGTTAACAGTGTTTCCTAGTTCCTAATGCATAGAGTAAGTAAGTAACAGTGTATATTATTTCATTGATATACTTTTGGAGTAGTGTTTCCACAGCAATGTACATACCTACTATTTCGTTTCACAGATCTTACAAGTTTTAGTAATGTCTATTTTAAGATAAAAGTAAGTCTGTGTGATGCGTCGTACCATTTATTTTAATATGTGATCAATAAGTAAATACCAAGCTTTTAAGAATTCTCTACATGGGTGGTTTGTCTTGGCACTGTATCCAAAGAGATTGTTAAGCAAGTTTAAAGCCCGCTACCCCTGTTTATAAAAGCGTGTTCCTTATAATTAGGGTCTCGATTTGTGGTAGGCCTAAATAAAGTGATTCGATTTAATTAAATAAAAACGTGAGAATATGATAGATAACATATTTATTTTTGGTTAAAAATGGTAAAAAATCCACTATTACACAACACACACCATTATATATATATATATTACAGTGTAATAATATTATGGTTAGCAGTTTTGGTGTTACTAAGGTAATACGTGAGTAGCCGGGAAAATGCCGATAAGATGTACTTAGTCAATACTGACAAAACCCTTAACATAACACAAGTTTAGTTTTTATATACTGAACACTAAACAATTTACTATCAACCTATAGACGCGTGGTAAAAGTTGAAATTTTCACTTTGTAAGTCAAAAAACCCATATTTATATTGCTCACTATGAAAAATCCCCAAAAAATGAAAGGTAACTAACATAGGAGCGTAGAATGGATTGTTATTAATTTTCTTTAAACGCTGAGTTTGACTAATTGTTGAGGTTATACACATATATGATAATCACACTCATGGGGGTGGGCTGAGTAAGGAAGCATTTTAGAATAATCTACTCGCATTAGCGTGAAATGCTGGAAACTATTTTTTCTTTTATGAAAAACCACCCTCAGTAGACCCAACCGGGATTCTAATCCCGATCTCCCCCGTAATCAGCAGGCCAGTCTAGCACTAGAATTATATATTAGACCAGGAATATGTAAACTTACTTATAAAAGGACTAATTAATAAAAATAATAAAAAATTGGTGGACAACTTTATTAATTAATTTTTCTTCAAAATTCCTTTAAAAAAATTATAAGCACACATATTAGATTGACATGAATAAGTCTAAATACATTGAAAATACCAAACAATCATAAATAGGTACCTCAGTGGCTTAGTATGTTTATAAGCTCGCGCAGAAGATTTAAAAATTGGGGTGTGAGATCAGTGAAACTATGAATGTGGTTAGAGCACTGAAAACGACACTACGAACTAATCTATCCCGCGGGCCGGATTGAACACACAGGCGGGCCATAGTTTACCTATCCTTGCCTTGGACCATTTAGCTACTGAAGGGGGTCTTTGTGAATTAATTTAATAGGGTTGGAGGGGTGTTGATTTAATCGCCAATATCAATAAATATACACAGGCCTTTAAGGAAGGACTGAGGACGGTAATTTAGAAGGAAGTGTGAAGCATAACATATATTTCATGTTATCTTTAGCAGGATTTATGAGTTTTAGTGAAGGACGTACTGAAGCGCCACTTGGTCCCACTTTCTAAAATATGGGTACGATACATATTGTTTTTTTTTTAGTATTTACGATCCGTCGCTAATTATAAGTCTGATAGTTCAAATCGTGTTATAAATACAGTCATTGTGATTGCACTAACGTGCATTACAAGTATATCCTTTACTCAAAGAGTGGTGTTAGATTGATCAGCTGATTGCTTGGTGGTTGCCCCGTGCTGTAGACGATTTTCTTTCGAGGAGTTTTATTGGACGAAGTCTCGGGACTATTTAATTGGTTGGCATGGTCACGTGATAAAGGATACGGACGGTGTGGACACGAATACCATTTCTACGGGCCTAAGGATACGGATATTGTATAAGGGGCTTTAGACCAGCTTGTTGATGGTGGAGAGATCGGGGTTTTAATTCCGGTTGAGGCTACTGAGGGTGATTTTTTTTTCCTGAATGGTTTTCTCACTCTTCTTCCACGCGAACATGGTTATATTAATTCTAAAATGCTTCCTTTCTCAGCTATACCCCATCATCATAAATCCGTATTACCTAAACAGGGAACAATTAGTTCTAAGCGGTGATAAAAAAAATCTGTCACAGAAAGAGGGAATGAATTAAATTAACTCTTAGTGTATGAGTGCCATAAATAACTCATCCGCCCCCTCAAAACGTGCGAGGAAACAGTTTGGAATGAAAGTCACAGCTCAAAAATCTGTGGGTTGATCTTCTTGTCTGAGCAGACAGAATGTCTGGGTAGGCCGAAGGAAGCCAGCCCCAACTCCTCCACCCCCCTTTCCCCTTGATAATGAACGTGATCAGATCAGCGGATTGCGTGCCGCACAGTGTGTGGTCGGAGGATATACAACCAGTGCTGCCAACTCACGTTACTCAAATATCGCTATAAGTGTTTGGCATAACTTTTGGGTAGAGTTAAATTAAACTAACTTAGATTATATAGTTTTTCTATGTTTATTTTCTCACATAAAGAGAAAGTATTGTAATCATGAACATTCTCAATTTCAATGTTATGACGAATCTTTACGTGATATATACCCCAAAATTCCCCCAAAAAAGTGGATTTTAAAATTCTGTCTGTCCCCATGTTTGTCTGTCCCTGGGCTGGTTTTCACTATAAATAATGTGAATTTATTTTGAGATATAAATAATTTAAAGGTAGCTTACAAATAACCGATTATTAAAATTTTGAAAAAAAAAAAATTGTTTGAACACTTTTGTTTAAAATATATAACTTATACTGTAAATTATGAAGAGTGTTTACTGTGATTAAAAATATATTTTTGTTTTACTGAAGACAATTTTTATGAGGGTAATTTTTGAAAATTCCCTCCCAAACTATAATACACTATATGAAAAAGTTTGTACAATTGTACTGTACATATACATTAAAAACTATTCAAGGGCACCTTATTAAAGAAAATAAATAAGAGTAATCTTAAAAATGAAATCAATACATGCAAAAAAAAAAAAGATTTGCCGTGCCAAAAACCCTGACTCAAGTTAAATATTTTTGCAAATTAATATTCTAGGTACTTTAAATCTATAAAGAAAGATATTATTTTATACTTAAGAGAAATTTTTATATCCCAAGTGAAAATAGCAGTAGATTCACTAATGTAGAACTAAGTGATTATTTATCTATCTCCCGCAGCTATATTATCTTGAACTCAATAAAACAATGTAATTAAACCTAAAATTATTTTTTTCCGCTAAATATAAAAAAGCTATATCATATTTAAAAAAAATGAAATTCTGCTAACCACTATTTAATTATTTTAATCACCAAACCTATTCTGAAAAATAAAGCTACTCTTAGTGGAAAAAAAGGTAGGTTGGTAAAACTGGATATAACTTAGAGATGTTCTATTTGTGGTTTGAACTGGAGTAGGTGTAAAAGTGTAAGTGCTGGGAGGGCCACGGGGAGAGAGAGAGAGAGAGAGAGAGGAAACGAAGACCACTCTACACGCCCAATCTAAAGGGAGAATTACAAAATACACTTGTGCCACTGAGTGACCCCGAGGCTACCTACCACAAGAGTAACTTTAGCTGAGCGTTACCTATGGAGAGTAAAATAAAATAGTGTTGGTAACTAACAGCTAGCAGAAGATTTCTATTGCAAACATTTGTTGAAAAATACTAATGGGAAAACTTATTAGTATCATTTTCTTAATAATACCTTCTCATCAATCAAAAGTGTTAAAAAAAACTCTTCTAATAATATTTCACTAATGATTAACGCATAATTGGCTTTTCTGTAAATTGATGAAAGAACAAACTATATTAATAAAACTATTTTGGTTGCTTGTTTCACATTTGTGGCAACAAGAGGTATTATAGTGTGTAAAATAATAAATTAAAAATTATTATATTCAAACTTATATCTTCTTATAACTGGCTCCCAAAATAAATAAATGGGATTTCATCGGTTAGAGAAATAGCTGTACAAAATATTAGTTTACAAATAAAAAGTTTTTATTTTGTATACACAAGCGCATAAACACCACCGAGAACGATTTGTATGACGTTATCAACCACCTACGTTTCGTATGGTTCATCATATTAATTTATGAAGAGAAAGTAGCCCTTTAGAATCTTTCGTTTTAAAAGAATGTTTAAATGAACGACAAATGCCGCTTCCAAAGCAAGAAACATTCGAATGATTATTTTCATAAGTTCGTCTTTAAATCATGTAGAAACGGTTAAAAGACAAACATTATTAAAAAACAATTGTTCGTTGTAAAAGTTTCTACTATCAAAAGTGACCGCTCAACGTGTGGTCATATGGTTTTGTAAGTTGATACATTAAAGTAGGTCTGATAGGTTTTGCTAGCTGTAACCAAGCACCACGTGAATAAAATGTTTGTTGGACTTTAGGGAAAGGTAAAATTAATGAGTTACACCGTATTATTTATACCTGGTCTTTATTATAGGAATATGTACACACAATTTTTATAGTTATCGTAATATTCCTTAAATTTATTTTATTAAATTTTACCAGCACTGTTCTATTAGAAACTATTTTCTGTTATAATAAAAACAAATATTTTTGAGCTTGGGATGTACTTTTTACTTTATGCCAAAACTGCTATAGTTCAAGATAGAATTATCAAACACTTAAAGAAAGAAATTTCAAAATGACACTTAATAAAAAAATAAAGGCACAAATACACGTTTAGAAATTACTTGTGTCTGTTCAAAACAAAGCTAATACATCCCTATCTAACTTTAGTGTATTTATAAAATAAATGGTACGGAATTCCGCACGGACTTTCTCGCTCTATTGTTTAAACATGGAGATATTTACTCAAAACTCGTAATATGTGAAACGAAATAATATATATTAGCGAAATCAAGCATAAATTGCACTATATTTATGTAAAACATTATATGAGTCCCGGTTTTAAATTTTATAATTTTATTTTTAAGGAATTAATGTTCTCATTTGTATATTTTGACCAATAGAAAAGATCAATATTGAGTCCACAAGGGTCAACACTTCGTATTAAAATTTCGACTTCTGGTTAAAATTTTCGATATATTTTTAGGTGTTGCATATCTTCATTTCATCGCATTGCTATTAAATTCCTCATTTATAATTTTTGACCAATAAAAAGTGTAAATATTGACTATTAAGTGTAAAATGGATATAGATCATTGTTGTATAAACATTTCTCCTAAAAGGTTTAAGGACAAATAACAAAACTTTTTGATAGACTTACTTATATTTAATTACTCTATGGCATTGGAGAATTATTGCGTTAAAACTTAAGTATTATCTCTTTACAACTAAAGATCACAAAATTGTATTAATATATTTGCCAATATCTGAGAAATTGTTGGTTTTATAAAAATATATTTCATATAAAAGTTTTTTATTTTTCATAGTACTACAATTTTGCAATGATAAGTTGTTTAGTTTCTCAAATAGTTGCGGAGATACGAAAATTTCCGCTTCTGTAAAGTACCCTAAAAGTTATTTTAATGGAAAAATGAAAATAGACAAATTATTTATAATCTTAATCAACGCCTAGAAACGAATTTTAATCAAAATCGTTAGAGCCGATTTTGAGAAAATCGATTTTTTCTCTTTTCACCCTTTATTAAACTACTCTTAATTTTAAGTTTTAATAGACACACAGACAGATGGCATTGCAAAGACACTTTTTAGGTTTCGAGGGGTCATGAGACGTCAACATCCATCAACATTTCAGGTTATATTTTTTTACGGTCGCAATACTTTACCTTTTGTTTGCAAAAAGTTAAAAAATATAGATATTTGCGTATAGCTTGAAAGTTATTGGTTTATAAAAATATGCTTGGGATAAAAAAAAATATTATAAATAGATCTACATATTTGTAATGATAAGTAATTTCATATCTCAAATAGTTTTGGAGATATGATCAAAAATGAGAATTTACGCATCAGACCGGAGCCCTTAAAGTCATTTCGCCGAAATATTGAGGGTATTCATTTTGTTTGGAATATTTATAAATGTTTATAAATGAAATTTAATCAAAATAGTTAGAGCCGATTTTGAGAGAATTGACTTTTTATCTTTTTTCCTTCAGTAAACTACTCTTAATTTTAGGGTTTGATATCCAATTCCTAAAACCCCTCGGGGCAACCCTATGAAAACCCTAGATACCAAGTTTTAGCCTGATCGGTAAAATAGTTTAGGCTCTAGTTGGAGGTACAGATAGACAGATGGAAATTTAAAAAAACACTATTTCGGAATCGGGGGAGGGGGGTCATGAAACGTCGAGATTCATCAAAATCTCGAGTTTAATATTTTTGACGATCACAATACTTTCTCTACCTGTAAGATAGCGAGAAAGTACAAATGTATCAAAAGTAATTTTTTCAAGCTTTATCCAGTGTATTATTTTTATTTTAAGTAATTTTCTCTAATATCTCAGATATATTGGTCGCGGTCTTGCATTACAGCACCGGTGTGCTTAAAATTTACCGAAGTTATAGTGGGTGCCTCAGAACCAGGTTTCGCTTGGGCCCTCCAACTGATTAATCCACCACTGGAAAAACCAAATATAGATAGTTTTAATTAGCTGATAGTGTTGACTGTTGAGAAAAAGTGTAAACTTGTTCAAAATACTCCCCAATTTGGCCAAACCTAGGCTAACAGCACCTTTAGTTCACTTTTAATAGTACTAACCATATCTGATGGTTAGAAAAGTTGCTAGATATACTTTCATGAAACCATACGTCAGGTCATGTTATCTACAGCTGTAACTTCTAATAGATTTATTTTGCTACCAAGTCTTACTACCGGTTTGGGTTGGACTAATTAATTTAATGTGTTAGAGATGAGAAAGTTTGTTTTTAGCACCACGTCTTAATACCTGTTCAGGTTGTACGCATATGTAGACTACTAATTACGCTAACGAGCTAGGGATGAGAAAGGATTTTTTTTTAGCATCACGTCTTACTACCCTTTCGGTTTGTACGCTTATGTACTAATTACACTCATGGGTTTGAGGTTAGGAAGGGTTAATTTAGAGAAAATGCCCCCGCATTTGTGGGAGGGGAGAGCGGAAAACCATTTAGGAAAACCACCCTCAGTGCACCTGACCAGGATCAAAAACCAATCTCCCCGTCTTCGGCAGTCTAGTCCAACACGAGAGTAACGCGTTAGACCACACGGCCACCGAAGTGAGTATGAATTTATAGGAAGTGTACCCACATTTGAGTGGAGGGAGAGTGGAAAACCATTTAATACAAACCACCCTCAGTAAACCCAACAGGAATTTATACACCGATCTTTCTGTCAGCGGCAGTCCAAGCTATTGCTTACTAGAGGAACTTGTCATAGTGTCCCCTTAAATTCTTGTACCCTGTCTCCCCTTCTATCCCCACCACCTCCCCCCACATTCAGTGGTTAAATCCAAACATCCAAGAGAAGACAGTCTTGAGGTGGATAACGTGCACTTAGAGCACTTTTGTACGAATACGACTCTGAGTGCGGACAATGTTGGAGGCACTCCGCCAAGTAATGAGGCTCAGCCGAGGAATGGAGGGCGAAGAGGGAGGAAAGTTATGTACAACGTGCGTGAGGACACTTTTAGTGGCCCTCGTTAGTATTGGCCCCTCGACATCCAATATTTACAAACGTGCAGCGATCGAAAACACGCAGAAAGTCGGCCACAAAGTTAATAGTCTTTTTTGGAAAGATATGTCCCCTGAAAGTCAAGTGTAATAGGATTTTGTAGGAATGATCTTTAAGGAAAAAAGAATTTAAAAAAAAATTACGGTCAACTTTGATAACATTTTATTATATCTTTAGTATTGTTGTCGGTGACCTGGTGGTCTAGGGGTAAGGTGTCAGACTTCTGTGCTGAGGGTCCGGGGTTTAATTCTCAGTACCGGAATAAATTTATCTTATTGCCAAACCCTTCCTTCACCTCTGATAAGACGTGTATTAATCACAACTTGTGAATGTGAGGAATGCCAGGCCTCCGCTGTGGTTCGGATTCCACGTCAAACTGTAGGTCCTCCATTTCATCTCACAATCACCCTACCATTACACATTAGCGTAAGTGCAATGAGAAACCTTTAGGAACTTAAAACTCTTTCATATCCGCTTCGTGGCAGCATGTTCTAACGCGCTACTCTCGTGTTAGACTGGAATGTCATAGATGGAAAGATCAGGGTTCGATTTCAGTTGGGTGCACTGAGGGTAGGTTTTCCTAAATTGTTTTCCACTCTTCCTCTATTCAAATGGGGGTACACTTCCAATAAATATAAACTTCCTAATACCTAAAATCATTAGAGTAATTAGAACATAGACGTATAATCTAAAAGGGTAGTAAAGCTGTGGTAAAAAAAAGAACCAATAAATGACTAAGCAAAGATGCATAGCAAGAAAATATGAGCTAAAAATGCCAAACGAGAAAAAAAAACTTACAAACAAATGTAACAAACAGTTTCTGCAACAATGTATATTATTTTGATACATATGTTCTACGTGCTTTTTTAAATAAATCTCCATTTTTAGGCAATTAGAAGTAAGAAAGTATGTGCGTTTCATCATTCCATTTATTTAGGTCGTGTACTGAGGTAATATTGCGTTTAAAAATTGAACTCCAGAATATATTCTAAGTTTGACTACTTACCTCTTATAAATGTGTCTGATGAGCTAAAGGTCCTTGATTCGATTCCCACGACAGCTCATACATATATCACTAGTTGCAAGTATCCTGCGTTGCACGGGTGGAAAAAGAATCTCTACAATACTAAACAGTAGGCCTACATACTGATAGTGAACAAATTTGTTTTTATTTTCAAAAGAACAAAGTGGTATTCATAAAATTATTTAAGTATTCAGCCTCGTGATATCTGTAAAAGATACAAAATAATCTGGACCATCACTTTTTCCTTAGTACGTATGCATAGTTATAAGTTTTCTATGTTCATTTATTTTAAAATTATTCAAACAACAAGCCACTCAGTATAAGGCGTCATTAAGGCTCACAATATATATGTTAATGGCAATGCGTATAATCCAGGCATTCTATAAAATGCCGAGGCTTTATAATATACATAATGGCAGAGTGGTTTTGGCAAAGTATGAAATAAAATAGTTTTGCTGTTGTATTTCATGCTTTACTTAGGAAATTTATAGAATAACCAGTCATTATATACTACCGAGAAAAATAGCTAGCCTAACCTAACCTAGCCTCACCTAACCTAGCCTAACCTAACCTAACCTTACCTTACCTAACTACCCTATTCTAAAATAACCTAACATGGCCAACTTAAATCCTAGAAATTAGGTGAACCTGCAAGAAAACGACGCAAGACCTACATAGAACTGGATAAAATAATTGATAACATATTCCAGGACTTTAAAAAGACAAAGGACTTGAAAATAAGTAAGAAATACAACAGTAAAACTCGTTTATTTCATACCTTGCAAAAACCACCCCGCATTGCCGGTGACATATACACTATACAGAATGGGGCATTTAAGTTGAGACACTAGAATTTCTCGGATATGAAGCATTTAAGAGAAAATCTTTTGAACAAAAGTTTATTTGTTTTTAAGGGGGAAAGAAAATAATACTAGCTAGTTATTTTTGGTTTGGTGGAGGTTTTCAAGGTTATATCAAGGTCAACTTGTTTTTTAATGAAAAACCATAACGTTTGAAACGGTATTTTATTCTACACAAAAAAAAGTTTTTTTCCGAAACTTTTTTATTTGACATTAATTGTTGAAGATATTTATTTAACTTGTATTTTTTATAAACAAAAAAGTGGTTTCTTATTTAATTTTAAATCAGTGATACCAGTCATGTCATGTCCGTCGGGTTCAGACTAAAATAAACTCAATCTCCCAAGTATTTCGGGACATAGAACTGTCTAGCCCTCAGTGGGTACTTGTCTGACAGTGGCTCACCAGTGCGTGACGGGCTGCGTGTTGACGGTATGTGGGTGTGATCAATAATACCTGACCAACTATCTGTCTATGGCGACGTATATTCTCATGTTTAGGTCAGCATATCGGGAGTTCCCCTTACGAAGAAATTACAGCGTCAACGTCGAGTGGAGAAAGTGTTAGTGATATTTCTCGTTTAAACACTACGCTAAGGGTTTTAGGGCTTAGGGAGGTGAAATTAAAAGGAAGTGTACCCACATTTGGGTGAAGAGAGAGTGGTAAACAATTTCTGGAAAAAACCCACTCAGTACACCCAACCGAGATTCAAACCTCAATCTCCCCGTCATAGGTAGTCTAATCTACTGCGAGAGTGGCGCGTTAGACCACGCGTCCACCTAAGTGGGCTGGTTTTCTGTTGATGGGGAGGTTAGGATTTAAATCCTGGTCAGGTGTCTTAAACATGTTCACCCCTCAAAGTTTTTTTTCCAATTTACCTCTATGCAAATGCGGGTACACTTCAAAACTCTACCTAGCTCATACATACCCAATCATAGTAATTAAAATGCGTAGGATATTTTAGAACATATGATATATTAATGAAGCTTATTTTGAAGAGTGGTGCAGTTAGAAGATAAAAGTATAAGGAATTTAAGAAATAAAACTCAATGACGTTAACCCACAAGCGAGCTATGCTGACCGAGTGACCACCGCCGCTAGCGATTATAGTGGCAACATTTGTAAATAGAGGGTGTCATGTGGTCATCCCATCGAGCCCTCCAGCTGTTAATCTCAGTTTTATAGATTGGAGTTGATACTTGTTTATTCAAGTAGCTCCTCATTTGTCCACACGAGGATGAATTTAGCTCCTTTCCTAACGAACAGTCTCATTGGAAAGTTCTGGAAGCGCTGGGAATCGAACCCAGGACCTCTGGATGTGTAACCAAGAACTTTGACCGCCAGATCACAGAGGCGGTCAAAGGGTTTAAGAAACAAACTAAAACTAGGCCAATACTAAAATTGACTGATCATCCTGTGAAACAGCTTCAGATAGACGTAAGATCACAATGGAAATTATTATATTATTGATGTTAATATTGGAGATACAAATATTTAGAAAAACCGTATGAAAATAAAAACAAGGCAATAATGATTGTATCCAATTTAATAAAGAAGCAGAGGCACAGGATTCCGATTTTGTTAGTTTTAAGTTGGCAAGGATCTGAAACAGCTGAATATCAAGTTCCTTTCGGATTCGTCACTTGCTCCAAATATTAAATTTTCTCTGCAAAACAAGAAAAATTCTGGTGATATTTATGCTTGTAGTAAGGAGTAATTGATAAATGGTTTAAAAAAATTTAATTTAGATTTAAAAAAATCAAAATATGTTGCGTTGTATAAAATGCACCACAACAGATTTTATAATCCTAAAAATGTTTATCTTGGAGGTCATAGTGAGTGAATCCTCGATTCTCCTATCGAGTAGAATATTACATTTACATACGAGATTAAATAAGGATGTTTTGGGAGGGATGAAACATAAGAGAAATATGTAAATTTAACAAATCAGTTTAATTAAATATAAACAAGAGAAATAGAATTACATATAAATTTAAATACATTATTGATCAAACAGTCTATTGTTATTAAAGATAACTTTATTCAGTTACCATAATCGTAAACTTCATGATACGCAGAAATGGAAGTAAACACTTTGGTGAAAAGGCACTAACAGAAGTAAGAAAGTATATACCATAGAATAGTTTAGTAACTCTTAAAATGAGTATCAATACTCATTCTTCAACGAAGGAGCGTCTGCCTCAACATATCGACACTCAAAGAGAGGCAAAATAATAATATATGGGTAAGCCACAATACATGAATATAATCCAGCCTAGCTAATATCAGACTAAGACCAGATAGGTATATTTATGAATAATAGTTAAATTATAGAGTCACTACGAGGATGGATATACAACTAAGCTAGCTAGCTTGAGTTAACTCCTAGAGAGTTACAAGAATCTAAGGTTATTTTCCTTGAAGAGGAACCAGCATTTTACAAATAGTACATGGTGAGCAATCAGGCATATACACGGTTAACATAGGTCTACTATGGCCGGTCACTTCCTAGTAAGTACTGCCCAGACATTCAATAGTACTGTTATACTTCCACCAATTACTAGGGCACACAATAATAAGTACTAACAATACACAATATTAGTATAACTTGATACAAACGACTCCTACAGGGACCGGAGACAAAACATTATTCCCGCGGGCCACGACTACCAACTAGTAGGGCTCCCACAGGTTGCTCACCCAAAATAGATATACCACAAAGAGACAATAATCACTGATATCTATCTCTGACCTAACTAGGTCATAAAATAACACGTTAGATAAACTGATTTCCGTCATAAAGAGATCTTAATTATGGACATATCGTTTAGGTAGTAATTATTATTTCCTAATATAAAAACTATGTCTTAAGGACTTAGACAAAGAAGTCAGACACACAGACATAGTAATTTAAGACGTATGGTCCATGATAAATAGAGCATTAAACCCTTCATTCTAAACTACGCCATATGGGCATAAGAAAACATGTCATAACGTAGACCACATGGACATAGAAAAAAAAAAAAGCTTTAAGACTAACATTCAAAACTATACATTATGGGAATAGAAAATAAAGTCAGACATCCTGACACAGAATTATGTCTGATGGACATAGCTTTATGTATCAGAATGTCTGACTTTATTGTCTATGTCTTATGGACATAGCAAAAGAGGAGTTTAGAATCTAACTCAGATTCTAAATTGTAAGATACTTAAAGTCTCAGAAGAGGCTTCCTCCATGACAGGGTGGTGAGACCGACGCCTGACACATCCTAGTAACTCGTAGATACTTCGGCGATGTAGGTTTACGTCCAAGTTATTCCTCCGTCGAATTGATACAATAAAATATATATAATGTGAAGTGAGGGATGACGCTTATAAAGTTACGGACTTGACGAACTCGATGACATGTTATGATCTGGACATCTAAGGGGGAAGAGGGTTAAGTTGCGAAATTGTGCTGAGTGACCACTAGCGCTCTTTGCTGGTGTGGCGCCCAGAGAAAATTATCTGCCTTTTTTTTGTAAGCGTGGCTTGAGAGTAAGACGTCGATTTGCTGATGGTGTCGGCCCGATTAACAGGGGCAGCTTTCCTGGAGCATTGGCGTTTCCCGGCAACATAATTCTACAGTGAGTTAACACCTGCCACATATTATTTGAATATATTAGCACTTGTAATCACAGTGTTAGTTATATTTATAGTATTTTATGTTTACATGTAAAACCGGAGCTTTTACATGCTACAATAGAAATGCGAGTATTGAGCAAAATCACTAAAAAAACCACTACTAGACAGAGAAAGAAAGAGATCATAAGAGAATATTGTCAAATCATCTCTATTCCCGAAGGAGAGAATGGAACCAACATAATGACAGGTTGCAAGAAGAGAGAATTGTCCAGATAGCAAGAGACGAAATAACTCCAGGGATGAAAATACCTGGAAGACAGAGGCGAAGACGGAAGGACAGCCTTTAAAGCCCCGGCCTGGCCCAATGGCCTGGATCAGTTATCAATGCTGGATCAGTTATCAATGGATTTATTGTAGACTGGTGTTTCATATTTTCTTGTTTTATGGTTATGAAAGATTTAATTTAGAATAAACATCAAAATTTGCTGTTTTTCATGCATGCGCCACAGAAAATAGTCAAATTATATAAAATGCATATACGATAAACATAACATGGGACTTTAAGTGGATAATAATTATTATGAGTAAGCATATTTGAGGCTATGACATAAAGCGTATAATAAGTTGAAATATTAATCTATTATAAATATACTGAACTTGTGAATGGCAATTAGAGTGGAAAAAGGAGGTTAATCAACATATTAAGTACATAAAGTCAACAACATAATCGAATAGCAAGTAATAATTTTACAATGTGGTAAACTTGAAAACTGAGCTAATAAAATAGATTGCTATGTTATACAAGTATTTTTCTTCTTCTTTCTTCTTTATAGGCCCTCGGCTTGTTCTATTCCAGGGGATACAGAATACTGGATGCTTAAGGCTCCCTTAACTTATCAAAATAAATGTATTCAAACTTTCCACGTGCTTACACAAAGAAAACACAAACCAAATAATAGTTAAAAAATAAAAATATTGATATATTGATACAATTCTAGAAAATCATGAGTCTGATGGATATTTTCCTTTACACAGTATTTTAATTTTCCAGTTAGTTCTTTATATCCACCCCTAATTAGGTACCAAATGTAACCAAGCTTAATTTTTTAAATTAACGCAAAAATGTATCGAAATATAACATGTTACACAATATATAGGTATGTTTTAATGGGTGGGGGAATGGGTGAGCGGGTGGGGGAGGGTGGGGTGGTGATAAAAAAAAAGTAGGGCACATGTCTTTCAAATTCCTTAAGAGAGCCTTGATTCTTTTTTTTAGCACCATGTCTTACTACCCGTTCTAGTTATAAGCACTAAATTAAGATAATGGTTTTAGGGATTATGAAAGTTACATTTATAGGAAGTGTAATCACATTTTCGTTGAGGGAGAGTGGAAAACAGTTTTGTAAAATCCCCCCTTAGTTATACACTCAACCTAGATTCGAACCTCGATCTCCCCGTCATCAGCAGTTCAGTATATTGCAAGGGTAGCGTGCTAGACCATGAGGCCATCGAAATGGGTCGTCCTGATTCTTAATTTTATGGACTACAATAATTACACTTTCGTTATAAATTAACTATTGTTGTGGTTAAGGTTTACTATACAATATTTCAATATCCAGTTTAACAAATTTTAAGTATAGTTCAAATTTGCGGATGTGGATGCAATTTTGATCCTCGACTAAGGGCTCCAATTATTGTGCGCCCAAGAGGGACTTTTTCGATCCAATCCGAAGTTTTGAGTGGCGGTTACTTTCTTCGGCGGCTTCAAGGAAACAAAGGGACAATGGGAAGGTTTGTGTTCCGAGAATACTTCTCTGGCATCTTTGCTTACAATAGCACGACGCCGGCGGACATCAAGCACAGAATTGCGTCACCAGGGGCTTACAAAATATCCTCTACTACAAGTGTGCGTCGGGGCGTCCAACATGTGTTTACTCCTATTAAATATTTGGGTTAATTTACTTAAATAAATACCTTCTCACTCCAAAATATTTTAGAAAATAGTATCTCTTTTTTGGTATCTCCACCTAAACGTTTAATTTAATGACTGATATTGTAGCAAGACGTGGATTTGTCCTGGTTGAACACAAATAAAATCTAAATAGTTTGTTAAAAGACAAGTATTCAGTTAATTATGGAGATAAGAAAGAATATAAAATGGGTAAATGGCCTAAATCGGTGTATCCAATAACATTGTCACATGAAACTTTTATTTAACTCATCTAATGGTACTTAATGGCTTAAAACACCTACATTCAAACAACGACTTTACAAAATAAACAATCATAAATTAACAGTCTTTGAAAATATACCAATAATTCACCTCAACACACTAAAATATGAAAATAGCCTATCAGTACCAGCCCTGTTTTCCATAGAAGCTAAGGCTTCATCAGGCCAATCTTAAGAAGATTAGCACTTAATTCATATCCTTTTTACCACCTATTTTTTCATATTTATAATCTAATAAATATGTCAACTTTCTATCTTTAAACTAAACATTCACACTTTAGCATAATATAACCATAAAAAAAACATATCATCACATCACTTATTTATGGAATAGATCTAGCAAACTAATATCAATCACCGCCCAAATACTTATTTCATAACGTAATACAGCCAGTTTTTATAATTTAAGTGAAGGAATAACATCAATAATAATTACAAGCAAGGTAATTTTAAATATATACGTATATATGAATTGATCTTTATTTTTATTACATCCTTATCTGTTTACACTGAACCATCCTGGTTTTACATATCATATGTTTCTTCAATATATATTTCAACTTCTACTTGCTTAGTTGCCTCGTTTGTTTTAAATATTTATACAACATCTATTTAAATCTGGTTTTATAATTTAATTTTCAAGATGGACGATGATAATAAGATTTATGCATTGAACATAGCAGTCAATATTCTCGTTTAGAAATGCCAACGTGGCTGCCAAATTAAAAAATAAGGTGAAAGGTACCTTCAAACTTATTCAAAGAAGAGATCATAAAATAACTTACAAAAACTCTTAATTTAATCTTTTTTCTAATTGTTTGACTATTTATGTCTCCCATCTCATGGATACATTTACAAATTATATTTTTTGGGAGAATTTAAATCAAGTAAAACAACTTTATATATTCCTTCATTACCTTTGTGTATCTTTTTTTTAGCTTTATGTAATTGCTCATAAATTAACTTTTTATTTTTTAAATTATTCAATTTTCAATATTACATTATTATTCTATCTTATGAAACAATATTTTATTTCACTTTAACTTACGATATTATTTAAACCTTTCTTCTAATTAGTAATTTTTATTGTGTAATTACAATAAATGTTTTAAATTTTATACCACCGTGTATTTATTCCAGTTATTCATTAATCGTTGTCAAAAGTTTGAAACAAATTGCATAATTGTACCACTTGATCAATTCAAACTTCTCAATCTTAAGATATTATTTGCAGAACGTTTATTAAATGCTTACACTTCGTTTCATGCTAGGTTTTTTTTTATAATGGTTTTGGTTAATAATTTATCACTTCACATCAATTTAATAATTTCATATATGTATTTTATTTAATCAACTCTAAGATTCACAGTTTTAAAAAAATATATTATATTGTAAAATATTACACCACATATAAAATCTGGTAACAAATTTGATGATCAGGTGTTGAAAGCCTAAAATACTCAAAAACAGATCTAAATACACTTTATATTCTTTCTTATCACTTTAATTAATGCTCTTCCTACTAAAATTTTAATTTGTCTCTAAGCAAGTACTCAGACTTTACTCGTATTTTAAAGTTTCAAATGCACTAACTAAATATAGACCTAGATGTTATTTTCACTAAAATCTAATTTGATGATGTGAAAATATGGGTCCTTATAATATAGCCTACTCTCGGCAGTCAACCAATATCCCAATATTCGAATAACCAGCAATAGGCGTATATCGCCCGAACGGCTGGAAAGACGCGGTGTTAAAATACTAACAAAAAACGAACAAGCAGTTCAGGCCGTATTTGATGTTATGCCCTTTGCTTGACCGAGATGGTCCTCTTTTATCAATGTTTCTGTAACAGTGTATAGTAATATGGCAATAATATGATGAAATGCTACATTTGGAGTATGCGTTGTATGGAGCAGAAACTTGGACTCTCAGGAAGATGGAAAAGAGATACTTGAAGAGTTTTGGAATGGGGTACTGGAGAAACTGGATCGGACATATCCTTAGGAGGAACTGACTACTGCATGACGTCATAGAAGGAAACGTTGAGGGAAAGAGGAGCTTAGGAAGGAGGAAGAATCAAACGATAGATGACTTGAAGGAAAGAAGAAAATTCTGGGAGCTGATGGAGGAGGCAGAGGACAGGGTGCATTGGAGGTCAAATTCACTGACAAAGGGAATTGACCTGTCGTAAGACAGAACATATAATAATAATAATTTTATTAATAAATAGTTATCTTTTAGGTTAAAAATAGTAACAAATCAACTCTTATTTAAATGGTATGATGCATCAAAAAGAATTATGGTTAAAATTTGTATGTGTTAAAAATACCAAAGGAAAAAAGTATTGCAGTAGGTGCTATTTTTTTCTGGTAATTTCATGCAAAGGACAATATCGTCATATACTAAATAAAAAAATGTATAGTTTGAATGTTGTTAGCTATCATTAAAATCGAGATTCAATTTTGTTTTATTTCACATTTATATATTACATTAAAAGGACCGGATTCTTGGTATAATGATTAGGGCTCCTGTAAGCTGACTTTGAAGTTGCGGGTTCGATTCCTGGCTGGTACTAGAGGATTTTTCTCTATAGGGATATAATTACCATGGTCATTAGATTATGATTAATTAGGCTTAGTTTAGTTTAAGATATTCATTGGCTCCAACCCGCAATATTCCCTATTATAATCCCCTCATTTCAACGAGACATGGAAAGAACCACAACGGAATGGATGAACGATTAGTACATTCGGGCATCTCCTGAGCAATGGTACATTAGTACTGGCTAATCTTTCCACAAAATGAGATACAGATTGGTGTAGCCTAGACACGCCATTATTAATAATTAATTAAAAAATGCTACAATGAACTTTACAAATCTTTTTATACTAATTTTAATGTGCTAAGTAAAAGTTGTTAAAAAGACGTCTCGCGATATTTCGGTGTACCTCAGTATGTTTGTAACCCCTGCCTCGGGTCGTGTCAAGCAGGTGTTTTATGAGAATGTCTCTCTTGTGGGTTCGGTTATTAATGTTTCCTGGACGGAACGCAAATTGAAATTCCGTTGGTAAATCTTCTACGTTGCTGTGGGAACCCTTAGTTCCACCGAGCAGAGAGGAAGAGATTTTACCAGGGTTCCCGTTGAGGTCTATTGGAGAAGTTTGAATTGTGCACAAAATTTCAATTAAATAGGACAAGGTAAAAAAAAATCAGTGAATCGTTGGAACAATTTAAATTAATTATAATAAAAATCTAGTAGCCCCAGTCTAGAAAACTAAGATTAATGGCCAGAGGGTTTGTTGCACCTAGTACGTAACACCCTCTATCCGCAAATGTTGGTACTATATTCGCCAACAGACGGTGGCTGCTTGATCGATATGGACCGATTATGGATTATGGACTAACTCCATGGAGTTTTAAAATGTTTAGTTGGAGTTAGAACTCCAGTTGAATGTATTGAGGTGTTTCATCTAAATGTTTTCCCATTTCCCCTCCACAGAAATGTAGTAAGAGTAACTTTTAAGTTCTTCTACCTTAGTAATCTCTACCCTATTAGTACACTATATGCGGATTAGCTCGGGTCTAGGGATAGGGGGTGGATTCACAGGAGGGCTGAGGGGGGCTATAGCCCAGGGCGGCAAATTAAATTAAAAATATTGAAATAAAAGCCAGCAGCTGAAGAGTAGCTGAACAAATCAAAATTAGGTTTGAGTGTTTTTAGTGATCATTACTATTAGAATCAACTCAAGGGTATGTTTAGGCTACATGCAGGGTTATACTATCCCGTAAGTTTTTTATTAGTTAACACTATCATTCATATATGACTTTTCTCTATGGTATTTAGTCTATAATTTACACAATACGGGGGTCTGAGTGGTGGTGGGGGGATGTAGGAAGGGGGTGGCAAGATCTGTGTAGCCCCTAGGCGAAAAAAAATAATTAAAATCCGCCACTGGGGTGAGGGCAGGTGGTAGTAATTTCACAAAGGATGGTGAAATAAATAACTTTAATAACAAACACCCTATAAAACAAATCGTAAATATAAACTGCATTAATGCCTCCACGAGACTTGAAACCACAAATTTCAACTCTCGCGTCATGAAATAGCTACTCGTGTATTTAAGGCGATGCTTGTAAAGAAATAAAACACTCCTCACCAGACGTCTTCGCCCTAAAAACGTTTCTTCTAGTTCTGTTACTTGGCCCTTTTGACGTCATCAACAATTCATAACTCCATTATTCTTAGACATTCTTCTTCTCGCGTTACATTATTCTACCCTTATCTTCCTCTCAGGTTGCTTGAATTCAGAAACTTTTCTTTGCAATTATACTTAACGAAAGTTGGTGGCTGAGCCACCGGGTTAAGATATATCTGACTTCGTCCCTCTTTACACCTCCATATACTTCACTCTCTTTGGTTCCTTGGATTCAGAAACTTTTCTTTTCAGTAATAACTAACAAACTAACAAAAGTTGGTGGGTAAAGCCCCAGTTCAAGTTACATTATTGGCTTTTAATTTTGAAAACGAACACCAAGTCATAATCGAAGCAGAATTGTTATTTTTTTTTTAGTACGTTAGTTTAAAAACTTTTACCGACTTAAATTAATTAAAGAAGATAAGTGATAATTTTTTAAAAATTAAAGTATAATTATGTAATTGCTACAAACGATATTTTTCTCCGATAATTTATCAAGATTAATTTTAAAATATCACTGCAAATCATTGATTAATTTTATATTTAATGGTTTTGTTGTAAGCACTACCTTATCAAGTACACATAAGATTTTGGCAATTTTGTTGTATCTATCTTGCTTGTAAGCTAATATAAATTTTAGCACATAATTATCATCAAGTTTGACATGATTTTCATTTGTACCTGTATTGTGTGTATCTTTTACTTTATATTTTTTAACACATATCATATCAGGACAAGGCTACATATTAACTTAAGAGCACATCTTGAGGCCGATTATTAGGAATATTAGATATAATATTATGTTTTTTTCCAAACCAGAAACTGGATCTAAGTGCAGTTCGCTCTGCATTATTTAATTGACGACAGAAAAATTGGGATCCGTACTATTCACATATCTATTTTTTTAAATTTAAATATTTTATTTTTATTTTTTTAAATGTTTAGAAATATTTTCCTTGGTCTCAATGCCATTGGGTTTTCTTTTAACGAATACGCCAGGTGATCACAATTTGATACAGCGCCTGGATGATAGCGTGCTATCCATGTGGTGAGACGTTCTCTTAAACTAGGGTAATCCGCTTAGTACAAAGAAAACCTGATTTGTTCCAAATAACTTTATTTAGGTATATAAATTGGAAACCAGGAGTTAATACACATAGAGCAGTTGAAGTACCTTGGAAGTCTACTGGCAAAGAATGCCTACTGAACCAAGGAAATTAGGTCAAGGAGTGCCATGGCCAAGAAAGCTTTCAACAAGAAGAGGTAACTGCTGACCAGCAAGTTTAATTTGAAACTGAGGAAGAAACTGAATAAATGTTACATTTAGAGCATCGCGCTGTATGGAGCAGAAACTTTGACTCATAGGAAGGTGGAAAAGAGATACTTTGAGAGTTTTGAGATGTGGTGCTGGAGAAACTGGATCGGACATATCCTTAGGAGGAACTGTCTTCTGCACGGTGTCATAGAATGAAAGGGTGAATGAAAGAGGAGCTTAGGAGGAAGGAGTATTCAAATATTAGATGAATTGAAGGAAAGAAGAAAATTCTAGAAGCTGAAGGAGGAGGCAGAGGACAGGGTGCATTGGAGGTCTAAGTTCACTGACTGAAGAAATGGACCTGTCATGAGACATAACACATAATACTATTTTTTTTAGGTTAAAAAATTGTAATAAATAAGCTCTGATTTGAGTGGTATGATGAATTAAAAAGAAAAATTATGGTTAAAATTTGTATATGCTAAAGATACTAAATAATAACATATGTATTTTTTTGAGTTGGATATTTTTTCTTCTCTATCGTAAAATATTTGCCTTTGGTCACAATATGGTCGTTATAATAACCGGTTCAAACACATATTTTACTAGTATTCTTTTGAATGAGGGAAATAAGTTTTCTAGACAGAAGGAACTTTTTTTAGTTAATGGGAATTCTGTTATCTTTATTCCAATTAAATCAATAAATTTGACCATAATTAGCAATTAAAATGTCAAGTGGTAAATTTATCTAAAATATTTAGTTTGGTTTCATTTCATGCATGTATATATAGTAAAAATATGCTACAGATAACTTTAAAACTATTCATTTTAATCTTTCGAGAAATTTTGGTGTGTTGGGGATTGTTTGAAAACTTTATAAAGACCGCTTTATTTAATAAATGGTTTTATATTTTAATAAAATATTCATGTCAACAATTGTATGAAAGGTATGTACATGTTTCTGACCAGTTAAATAATCTATTTAATTTTAAGTTCTATAGTAAATTTGTATGAAAAGTTAAAAACTAGCTCATTTTCAACCACGTTTAAAGTGAAAATTCGTGCTTAGGAGATTTAATCAAAATGTTAGAAACTAAAATCTAACCTTCTTTTTTAAAAAAAGAGTCATGTTTTGATAGGGTCATAACAGAAAAGATCCAGCTAATTTGGTATTGTTTTAATGGGTTTCATGTACCAACGCTTTTATTTTTCTCCTGTAAAGTAGCCGCCTCGATTTCCTCTCAAATGAAGAAATGGAAACGAAAGAAGAAAATTAAGCCAATATAAAAGAAGTACTTTTTTTTCACCCGTAAAATTGAAAGATAAATTCTTACCTGCCCATCATGATGTGAGATGGAAATGAATGCGTAAAAAGGTGAAAGTGTTTTTGAAGTTTTTAGCAAACAGATTTTTTTAGTCAAAATAAACGAAACATTGCCCAAGTAGAAACACAAAGTTTAATTTTATACACATATTAATCTCTACATTTTTTAAATATTTGTCATGATTAATTATAATTGTATTAAACGGTCATTAAAATTTTGGGACACCCTTGACAGATATTCAGGAATTGTTGAGATTACCATGTGTAGGAAATTTAACTCTATGTTTCTTATGGAGGGTTATTTGATTTATTTTGCCTATAAAAGTCTCGCTATAAAAACTGCAATAATACTACCCTTAGCTCACAATCTCTAGAATCCCACCTTAAGTAGTGGTTTATGAATTGAATGATATGGGTATGCCATATACAAATAGTAAATATCTTGTGTCAAATCGAACCAGTATTTCCATACACTTTATATTATTATTGACACAGCCCTGCTTTTATGGTGAATAAAAAAGCCCAATTTCGTTTTTAAGTGTCCCAAAAGCGGTGAATAAGCGGTGAATTACAAAAATCCTATTTTTGCGACGAAATTATCGAATTAAGACAAAAGCCTTAAAAAAAGTAGTTTTTACCAAACTTTCGTGATTAAGGTGACTTTGTTGGGTTGAAACTAGACTTCCAGGACAATGTTTGAAACAGGTAAACTAAACATATTGAATTGAAAACCAAAAATTACATTTTGTTTGAACAAAACGTTAAAAAAACACTAGTCAGCAAAAAAATGTGCTGTCAACTTATTAAAAAAGTAAGATTTAGCGGCAGCTGGTCCAGGAAAAGTATGTACAAGTCACAAAGACAAAATATTACACAAAAATCATCTTGTTACTTCACAAAAATTGTGACTATATTTTTAAATCTCAATTTAGGCTAGAAAAATACAAAATAACTACTCAAAATCACCAAACTTAAAATATTTATTTTTCAATATCCCAAAATATTAGCGCGAATGCCGAAAATCGCGACTAAATCGCGATTATCACGAACATCGTTTAAAATCGCGAATATCGCGCTAAAACGCCGATTTCGCGAATTATCGCAACAATTCTGAGCATATATTTGCAATCAGGGTAACCTGAAATGTGAACATCTGAAAGAAAAAATGCCACTTCTAACATTCGCGAATTATCGCGATCTCCACAAACGCAGGGCTCTGATTATTGATAAAGTATCATCCATAAACCACGTAACGCTGTTGGGGTAGAGAGATTGAGGGGGAGCTCCAATGCCTTCATGATGCTACATAGGGGGAGGGTAGGTACATCAAAGTGTTATGTAACACATATTTTATAATTTATAATGTAGAAAAAATAATATTATTGTTCATGTATTCACCGTTTGTATATATATTCATAGATAACTTCTCATCTAAGTAGCATCATAAATGCCAATCAACTCTGTGAATCCACCTCGGTGGCGTAGTTGGCTAACGCGCTAGTCGTGTTGAGCTCGACTGCCGAGGACAGGGAGATCGAAGTTCGAATCTCGGTTGAGTGAACTGGGAGTGGTTTTTCCTAAATGGTTTTCTACTCTCTCTCCACGCAAATGCGGGTTCACTTCCTCTAAAGTCAACCTGCATGGTTAGTAAGACGCGGTGCTAAATAATAATAAAACTCTGTGATACAGTTTGTTTGAACTCGTAAATCTACACGAACATTTTTGCACGTGGATCATTTTTGATTGAACATTAGTGGAGATAAATAGTTAATAGAAGTTTCAAATACAGAACATTGGTTAAATATTAAATGGTATTTGGATAGATAAAAACTGTATTGACAAGGCCGTTTTTGACCATTTTAGAATGGCTTCACAAATAAGAACTGTGCACAAATCTTTAGGTATTCTATCATAATAGGGATATACTGTAGTTATCAACAAGAAATTTTGTCGTTCTGTCATCGTAACCACTAAAAATTCAAAGTAATTCTTCAAAGACGAATGTACTGCACAATTTGGGTATTTTCTTTTCCCTTTAAACTTCCATACTTCGCGCGAGCCGGGAGCTGAGTTGGGCCTGATTTGATGCACGATCTTGAGCAGGGTCTACACTTGTACGACAGTACAACGTATTGTATCCCGATCACGAATAGTGCTATAGCGTGTTTACGATACACGTGACACTTTAGAGACAAAATTTTGGCAGAGCTGATCCTCGCTACGTCGCGAACATTTTAGCATTCCATACTTGCCATCAGTCGTGTGTTGTAGCGGCGGAATACATACGTCAGGACTAGGTATAAACTACAAGAAGCTGCGGCAGCTTATGTACATTATGTGACGAAGAAAAGAAGTAAAAGAAAATGCTACTTGTGTACATGAAGGTTGGAATGGGTTATTTTACATCCGATACCGTTTCCAGCCTATGGTCTGTGTCAGTTTTTTTTATTCTAGAGGTGACCTGGCGGTCTAGGGGTAGGGTGTCGGACTTCTGTGCTGAGGGTACGGGGTTCAATCCTCGGTCCCGGCACAGATTTATCTGATTGCCAAACACTTCCTTCACCTCTGACAAGACGTGTATTAATCACAACTTGTGAACGTGTGGAATGCCAGGCCTCCACCGTGGTTCGGATCCCTCGTTAAACTGTAGGTCCTCCATTTCATCTCACAATCACCCTACCATTACACATTAGCGTAAGTGCGTATAAACCGAACGGGTAGTAAGACGCGGTGCTAATAATAATAAATAATAATAATAATAATATTTTTATTCAAGTCATATGCTATATTTTTCCACCACTCGTAACACAGGTTGGGGGTGAGGGGGGTGAGGCTAAATGTTTCCATGATGTTACAAGGAGTGGGGGGTCAAAAAAAGGTCAGAAATATTGTTACGATGTTTATGGATGACCCCTAGTACCAGTAATACGAAGTGGGTATTTCTAGAGTTAAGAAATTCGTTTTAGCTTGAGATAAGTTGGGGAAAGTCACATCGAATCTCTTCAGTGCATCCGGCGGTAGATTCAAACTTCAAAGAAATCGTCACCGGGAATCCAGTCCGCTACAAGCCTAGAATCACATCGGTGGACATGGGGACTAAACGTCAAGCTCGTTTGGTTTGGTTTGCCGGTGATGACGAGATAGAGTTCCGAATTCCGTCCGGATGTACTGAGGATGTTTTATCTTAAACTAGTTGAAGTATTCGCCATTTCCTGGGAAGTTTTTAGCTATTTAAAAAAGAATTACATATAGAATTTTAAAATTCCTGCTTCAAAGTGCACATATTTGTGCATAGAGCTACTATTTTTTAAAATTTTAGACCATTGCGTGCGGTAGATATCGTGCAATTCTCATGAATAACAAACAAGCTCTACATGCTATTAGCATATAGGGTTTCCCATTCCTCCTTCACGCAAATACGGATACATTTCCTCCAAATTCTACTTTTTTCGTATCTACCCCATTAGTATAAATGTGTATGGTCAGGATGAGTAAATAGACGTTGTGCAGACATTCCCCCACCAGAATGATCACAATAACCACGCGTCTACTGGAGATACTTGTGGTTGACTGACTAGCCACAGAACCACTGACTCGATCATACATTGCCTGTGTATGTTTGGGTATTAACTACACTTAGTACACTCAGATTAAAATAAGAAGAAACTTTGTTGAGCGTTACAAACTTTACTAAAACTATTTCCATACATTTTACGCCAAGTCGTCTGATCTGCAACCGTATAAAAATTGATAGACAGCTACCAATAAATTAATACTGATTGACTCAATGGAAGGAGGTACCGTTTGGTATTTCGTTTGTCCGTTGACTGGATGATTGTTCCTCGATTACGGCCAAATGCGAGGACCAATTTTATCCAAATTTGCCTGGAACACACTTTTAACTCAGGCTGCACGACTTATGTATATAGTTTTTTTGATATGGCTACCCATTTAAAGATGGCTTCTATTCAAAATTTATTTGGTTTGTCATTTATTTCTAGCCCACTTTGGAGGTAGCATGGGCCAAGCTCCTGAGGAGTGACGCTTGCAACTGATTGTAGTGCCGATAATGAGATTTGGGTTTGAATTCCAATTGCTGTTAACTGAATTGTTTTTCATTCTCTTTCCACAAAAATGTGAGTACATTTTCTCTAAATACCTCATTCTTAACACATAAGCGTAATTAGTTCGTATACGTACACTGCGAAAGGGTATATATATTTCTTTTCTAGTAATAAAATAAAATTGTAAGATTCAAAAAATATGTTATGAGAATTTACATAAAAGTTAAAATCTAACTTATGCCTGAATATGTTAAGGAAGTATCAGAGATAAAAAGAGGAACTTTCCGGAGAAACTTGGGCACATTAACCTAGTTACGCCACTGAAACCCCATACTGGTGGTCGTGGGGTATGAGGGGTCAATATTGCGATGTAGTTTGTTGCCAGTGAGTGGAAGATTGAGATTAGAATCTCATTCAAGTCATTAGGACGAAGGATGGTAGGAATCTTCCACATCGTGTTTTTCCCTTCCTCTCTCCAAGCTAATGCAAGGCTACGTACTCTAACTACTCTCCTCATGTATTGAACCATTAAGGTAAGATGATAGGAAATTTCAATTAAGTTACGTATTTTTACAGTTTTTATGATAATTTTTTTTGTTGCCAAAATCAAATATTGCTTCAATAAGTCATTTCAGTTTAATTTCACACAAATATTAAAGTGGAATGGAAGGGGATTCTAGAAAAACCCAGTTATTTTGTAGTTTGTTAGTAGTAAATAAAATATTGATCCAGTACAAACGTAGAATTTAATTTTCTTCACACAGTGACTTCAAAATTTATTGATTAACTGTCAAGGGTGTCCTGGAATTTAGCGACAACTTTTTCTCTTAATTTGATAAGTTCCTCATCTAATTCCGCTAAGCTCATGACAGATATTTAACAACTGTTGATCTCACCATGTGAATAAGATTAAACTTCATGTTTGTACTGGAGCAGTATTTTATTTATTTAAGTCAAAAATATATTTTGCCATAAAAACTGCAAAAATACTGTCCTTTTCTCACATCATCTTTCATACCACCTTAATCAATAGTTCTTGAATATCTATCATGGGGATAGTGACATTTGAACTTTTTAAATTAAGATAAAATCTCGTGCTTAAATTCTACGACTAACCCTCAACAGATATTCAAGAAATGTTGAGATTATTATGAATAGGAAATTAAACTCTATATTTCTACTGTAGAGATATTTTATTCGCTTCACATAAAAAGGATTTTTTGTATATAAAACTTGAAAAATATTGTTTTAAGCTAATCCTTTACGTCTCACCTTAAATAAGGTTTGTGTAAAAACATCAAATCTTAAAAAAAAAAGTCACTAAATATCGGATGAGCTGTGTAATTCTCCGAAACTTGTCTGTCTGCCTGTCGACATTATGTGATGTGTATTACTCACTTGTACGCTATCCCTGTAAATCTCTGACCTCATTTCCTCTTCCTCCAGACTTTTTACTCGAGCTATAAACTCTTCGTCGGCTGCTCAACTAACCAGCAAATCTCCCCTTTATGGGACCACAAAGAAAACAGGAGAGATTCAATAAAGTCTTACATTTTTAGAAGTTGTATGTTTGACAATGATACATCAAATAAAATACATACACGCCTTTCTCGTATGTGAAGTTAAATAATTAACTCAACTTGTGTCGGTTTGTGTTTGTTTTTGGCACCTCGTCTTATTGGCCGTTCGGGCTATACACCTAGATACTAATTAAATTAATGTGTTAGGTTTTAGGAAGGTTTTATTTGGATGAAGTGCACCTGCATTTGCGTTAATACAGAGTGTAAAACCATTTTGAAAAAAAAAATACCCTCGTTATACATGACCATGATTCGAACCCCGAACTCTCCGTCTTCGGCAGTCTAATCTATTGCAAGAGTAGCGCCCTAGACCATGTGGACACCTAAGCGGATTAAGTGTTGTTTAAGATTATTTAAAAAGTCGTACATCGTATTCACTTTCAACCCACAAAAAATTTGATAGTTTTACGTACATTAAAATATGTAATTGATATATATTTATTTTAATATGTTCACATAAAAGTATATATCGTGGATATATTTATAAGTTTTACATAAATACTCTTAGACCTATTTAATTTCCTATCAAATTATTAAAATTTATATTTGCCTTAATTTTTTATTTTAGCTTATATTAATATCAACTTTAATTTATTTCAATTGGCATTTCATTTGTTATGTTTAATTTTTCATAAACATAACTTATGTTATACAGCATAAATTTATTCAAATAAACTGCAACTAGCCTTCATATTTCTTATTATAGCCCCCATATTTTTAGAGAAAAAAAATTTAACTCAAGGTGTACGGAGGGTAGGTTTTACACAATGTGTTTCCACTCTCCTAGAAAATACAAACTGGATTGTTTTTAAATGCCTAAAGCTATTTGTCAGAAAACAGAGTAGTGAAGGTAGTGAATTTATAACTCACCTAAATATGAATAATTTCCCTACAATCACATTATAATTATTTTTGTTTGTGATTTTGATTAATACAATTATTGTTTAGGGTTTGTATTTTTGTAATTACCAGTGGTACCAACTTATTATACAAGTACATGATATAACTATTCTCCAACCCAAAGTTTAATCCCCACGTATTTATCTTTCATCTGGAGCAGCGTGTTTACGCAACCATTCATTTGGTTAGTGTCACACGCTCGTACCATTTGCGAGAAAACACATATACTAGGAAAGTCCTGAAACTGAGGTAGTTTCTGTACATAATTTCTATGAGCTAGTAAGAAAGATCCTTTAAATTCTACTGGAGATGATTTCATCCATCCTCCAGGTATATTTACATGATACAACCGACATGCTCCAGGTATATTTTACATGATACAACCGACATGCTCCAGGTATATTTTACATGACACAACCGACATGCTCCAGGTATATTTTACATGATACAACCGACATACTCCAGGTATATTTTACATGATACAACCGACATGCTCCAGGTATATTTTACATGATACAACCTACATGCTCCAGGTATATTTTACATGACACAGCCGACATGCTCCAGTATATTTTACATGATACAACCGACATGCTCTAGGTATATTTTACATGATACAACCGACATGCTCCAGGTATATTTTACATGACACAACCGACAGCTCCAGGTATATTTTACATGATACAACCGACATACTCCAGGTATATTTTACATGATACAACCGACATGCTCCAGGTATATTTTACATGATACAACCTACATGCTCCAGGTATATTTACATGACACAGCCGACATGCTCCAGGTATATTTTACATGACACAACCGAAATGCTCCAGGTATATTTTACATGACACAGCCGACATGCTCCAGGTATATTTTACATGACACAGCCGACATGCTCCAGGTATATTTTACATGACACAACCGAAATGCTCCAGGTATATTTTAAATGACACAGCCGACATGCTCCAGGTATATTTTACATGATACAACCGACATACTCCAGGTATATTTTACATGATACAACCGACATGCTCCAGGTATATTTTACATGATACAACCTACATGCTCCAGGTATATTTTACATGACACAGCCGACATGCTCCAGGTATATTTTACATGACACAACCGAAATGCTCCAGGTATATTTTACATGATACAACCGACATGCTCCAGGTATATTTTACATGATACAACCGACATGCTCCAGGTATATTTTACATGACACAACCGACATGGGGTCCGACCGTTTTATTCACCCTTCGAAAGAAGTTGCACTACGGATTCTCATCTCTAGATTAAAATCAACAGACCTGAGCCGGGTTTGAACTGGTAAATATCGGGTTCTAAGACGTGGACTCTAAGCCCAAAACCACAGAGATCAATACGTGACCTGTAAACCTATTTTCTAAAACAAACTCAACACATTTTTTTAGCACCTTGTCTTATTTCCAGTTTGGGTTAAAAGTCTATGTATTGATTTGTTTTGATTTAGCACCGCGTACTAATACTGTTCAGATTATAATAATATGTTTAAATTACGCTAGTGAGTTAGGGATGAGGAAGATTGAATTTAGAAGGAGTATCCGCATTTGCATGGAGGCCAAGTGGAAACCATTTTATATAAACCACCATAATAAACCCAACCGGGATAGAACCCATATCTCCCTGTAATCACTGTCATAAGCAGTCTAGTATAACACGAGATTGACGCCTTAGACTATGGGGCCACCTAAGCAGGTAAACTCTTTAATAACCTCAGGGTTAAACGTACTAATCGATTAAAAAAAATATAACAAATTAAAATTCTATCTACTAAAAATAAAACAATTCACATCCCATCATACCGAACGTTGATTAAACAGTTGGCTAGGATCGTAAATACTCCTCTATCCGCCCGTGATTCCCCCTCAGCCACCACATATGTCGTACAAGGCCACATAGGAGGACCATGTGGTGTAATGTGTGCCAGTCTCGACACCACTGTGACCCTTGAAATTCCGAAACAAGCGCCGACATAAATTCACCATTACTCCTAATGTGGATCTAGTGTAAATATGCAAAACGCGTTTAAATGTAACGTCAAGCTCTGGGATGCAATCGGATATCCTGTTTACTTTACTAGTGTACACTCGAAAGTAATAAAATGTTATCCCGTTATTTTTTTTATTTTTTTAGTAACGTGTTTTACTACCCATTCGGGCTATAGTCTACACATTTATTCACTATAATGTATTATGAACGAGTAAGGTTGACTTTAGAGGAAGTGTATTCACATTTACGTGGAGGAGAGTGGAAAAAATTTAGTAATAAGCATCCTCAGTACATCCGACGAGATCTAAACCCCGATCTCCCCGTCATCGGCAGTGTAGTCTAACACGAGAGTGATGCCTTAGACCATGCGGTCACTGAAGCAGGTCTCATATTTTTTTTCATGGTGCTATTGCAGTAAGTATGAGTAAGGTTAGTTGAGATGAAATACACGCCATTTGATTTAAAGGAAGTGGGAAACCATTTATAAAAACATACTCTGAGTACATCCAACTGGGATTTGAGCCCCAATCTCCACGTCCCAGATAATCCAGTCTAATTGAGAGTGAAACGTTAGACCAGTGATTCACAACCAGAGTTCTACGAGCCCTTGTCTGGGGTTCCCAAGAATTTGCAAAATAGTGTGAGAAAAAGTAAAATCTGTATATATTTTTATTGAGTAAAATAATTAAAATTATTAGGTTTTATCTGCTGGTTTAAAAGTTTAACTTGGTTAGATATTCACGGAATAGTTAATATTTAATCTGCTAGTTTTACATGAGAGAAAATATTTTGCCGGGAGGGAATTAATTTTTTTCGGCAAGGAATTCAGTTGGCAGTAATTAACGTTGCCAGCACTTCCTCCTACTATTCACTACAGTAACTGTCAAATAATAAATTCAAAGTTTCACATCAAGCTAGGAACCAATTAAAATCAATGTAATTCTATTGAAACTTGTATTATTTTCAATATTGTGAATGTATTATAAAACAATAAAATGAAACTTTTTTGTCTTCAAAACTTTATAAAAAAAACAATTAATTTAACACAAAATAATTACAAAATTGATGCGTAATATTTATTTGTAGCCTGTAAGCCAGAAGTAAAGTAAAAACGTTTACAACTTTTTTACTAACAATAATTATTAATTAAAATAGGAATAAATACTCTTGAAATATGTAATTCAAAAGTATGAGTTAGTTAATTATTATTTACTAACCCTACTGCTTTACTCGTCTATTTTTGTAATTTACCCTTTCGAAACTAATATGTGTCAGTCAAATATTATTTAATAGACATGAGATACGGCCAGTGATTTTCTAATTTTATACAAAAAATTTTTTTGTCAAAATAAATCAAATATTGCCTTAGTACAAACATATAATTTAATTTTCTTCACATGGTGACCTCAACAGTTCTTGAATAACTTAAAGGTTGTCTTGGAATTTCATGACAACTTTTTATCTTCATTTAAAAAGTTTGTCATCTAATACCGCTATGCTCTGACAAGATATTCAACAACTGTTGATACCATCATATAAAGAACATTAATATTTATGTTTGTATTGAAGCTATATTTGATTTATTATGGCCAAAAAAAGTTTTGCTATGAGAACAGCAAAACCACAGACTTTTTAGTGCTTTGCTTACATCCCGCCTTAAAAGGTTCCTCCAAACAAAAAAGTTTGAGAATCATTGCGTTAGACCATGAGACCGCCTATATTTATTTTAATTATCTAGTCAGTGTATTTACAATTGACTATAATTACACATGTATTGATACTATACATCATACTCATCATATATATTATATACATATATACCGGTGTATATTTATATATATATATATAAGTTTGCTATTAGTAAATATTATTTTAAGGCCATCTAACCAACATAACATAACAGTAATAGAAATTAGTTTTAATCATATTTGTGGATTAAGCATATTATATATATATTAACATTTTTGTAAACCAATGATTTTAAACAAATTAGAATGTTTAAGTAGACTACTATATATATAAATGAATTGTAAATTTTAGCTTTGCCTACTACAGTAATTTAATACAGTTATGTTTGAAATTTTTATTATTATTTATATATTATTACACTGCTCTTTAACCATTGGTTTATACAATTAGCAATGTTTAATGTAGGTGACTTTAATTAAATGGAGGACCTAATTTAACGTGGAATCCGTAACCTAAGGTAATTCCTTACATCACATTTGAAATTTAAAAAAATAGAAATAATTTTTTAAAAGTATTCTCAAAATTAAAATTGCATGTTTTTCTATGATTTCCAAGCTTTTTAAGCACCACGTCTTACTACCCATTCGAGTTATACTCCTATGTACTAATTACGCAAATGGGCTAGGGTTGAGTAAGGCTGAATTTAGAGGAAGTGTACCAGCATTTGTGTGGAAGTAGAGAGAGGATAAATCCCCTCAGTACACCCAGCCGGGGTCGAACCACGATCTCTCCATCATCGGCCGTCTAGTCTATTGTGAGAGTAACGCTTAGACCATGCGCACTGAAGCGGGTAATTTCCATGTTAAAAGAACCAAGTATAAATAATCTAATGTATCATTGACTGATGTATAGATTATATGTACCATAAGCTAAAGTGTTAAGGAAGAGGAAGATTGAGTTTAGCTAAGTCTACTCACATTTTCGTGCATGGAGAGGGGAAAATAATTTTAAAAATAAACAGCCTTGGTACATCCAACTGGGATTCGATCCCCGATCTCCCCATCATCGCAGCCCAGTCTTTCGCGAGAGTGGTGCCTTAAGCTTAAGATTTGGACCATTCGATCAATGAAGTAGGTCATGGATGGTGTTACCAGGGCAGGCCTGATAATATAATTATATTTAGTAAAGGGAAACCACTTCGGTGACCACATGGTTTAAGACGTCACTCTCTCAATAAACTAGACTACGATGATGGGGAGATCAAGGATCCAATCTCGATAGGGCTTACTGAGGTTGGTTTTCCCTAAATAGTTTTCCACTCTTGTTTTCCGCAAATGTAGCCCTTCTCCTAAATTCAACCTTCCTCATCCAAAATACATTAGCCTTATTAGTAGATAGGCGTATTATAACCTAATATTAATAATCAGTGATAAAAAAAATTGAAAATCAGCATCGGTGTACAGCACGGAGTTACTGAGGTGACTTTCCTAGATGATTTTCCACTCTCTCTCCATGCAAATTCGAGTAGACCTCTTCTAAATTCTTTCCTACTTCATCTTTACCCCACTAGTATATATATGGATATCCCGAAAGGTTAATATGACGTGGCACAAACAATAGACATAAGATAATAGTTATGAGAAAGTTTTTGCAATATAATAACTTTTATTTTTTTTTAGAAAATATAATAGTTAAGAGAATTGAATCCAAATTTTGTTGTATTCCTGCCTTACAGAGAAAAACCCCCGCTTCAATTTTTACTACACGATTTGCTCCATCATCAAGTGACGCTAGATTATTTCACATCTACAGAGGAGGGAGTATACGTGTAACTGGTGAATATATACCTCTTTTCACTCTTGGGACCTTGTTCCCAACCGTCAGAAACGATGTATAAATGCGTCAGGATACCCACTGGAAAAGAAGATTGGGGAATAGGATGATAACGTAAGGGTGTGGGGGTGTGATAGGCTCACAAACTATTCCTTACGATCCCACGGAATTTGTGTGTAGTCAAGATTGCAGACAAGGCTATTGATGTAGAAACTATAACTTAAGTAAGCAACAATCCTTCAAACAACAACAATAAAATAAAAAATATGCACCTCTTACATATTTTATTAGCAAACACATTGTCTTTTTAAAAGAAAATGGTTCAACACAGTCATACAAATATGTTCATAAAGGTTGGAAGAAAATTAAATAAAAGTTTACGTTATACTACCCTTACAGTAAATAAGTTGTACTCAGAAAAACAAAAGAGCATTTTGTTAAACACAATAAACATTTTACATTCTTCAATTTTAAGACAAATTTATCAAACTTTTTTTTGTAAAAGCTAAAATTTTCAAAAATCAGTTATTTTTAAACCAACCTCAAATTAATCTTGAAGGTGATTTTTGAAAAATTTCAGATTTTCTAACATTGGTCATAAAACCTTTGCATTTATTTATTTAAGAAAAATAAACATATATTATTATTTGTCATATAAAATATTAAGAATATACTGATTATAAACCAAATCACTATAGCAATTATTTTTAGTCCATTTTTTAAAAAAACAAGTTATAGTTGACATTGTTAAATTATTTTTTATGAGAAAAACAAATATATAACGTTATTTGAATTGTCAAACACCATATACGGTACCGATTTTGAACCCAAACGAAAAAGCCATTTTAAAATATTTCAAATAAAAAACTAATCAGAAAACGACCTCTAAACGATTTTTCCCGTGAAAAACAAGTATATTTTTTATTTGTCTCTCAAACACTCTCCAGATATACATTTTAATCAAAATTGCTAGAGCCGTTCTCGAAATATTTCAAATGTTCAAAAATCACTCACCAGAAAACCACTCTAAAATGATTTTCTACCCGAAAACCCCTTATACAGTATAGTGCTATTTGTCAAGATCAAAACGCCCTACATATCAATTCTAAACTAAATCGTTAAAGCCATTTTAGAAAATTTTTTAATATTTGAAAATCTCTCAGCATTAAAATACTTTTAATTTAAGGTTTAGGGTTAAAATAAATAATATCCTATGATACTTCTAAATATCAAGATTGAACAAAATCTTTCTAACAGCTCAGGAACTAGGCCACCAGATAGACGGACACAATTTTAAAATCCACTTTTTAAGTTCAGGGGGGGCATAAAACGTAAAGATTAATCATAAGCTTGGGGTCGAGAATTTTTACAATTAAAATATGTTCTCTTTATACGATAAAAAGCCTGTATTTTTTAATTTGAAATTATGATGTGTTTTTGTTTTTCCTTTAAAAAGGTGTGCTGTGGTTTGTTTCCATAGTTCATGTTGCTTGGTAATATTTTTTATTTATTTATTTGGACTAAAAAAACCCACTTTGTTGGCCGCACGGTCTAACACGCTACTTACGCAGTAGACTAGACTGTAGATGACGAGGAGATTTAGGTTCGAATCCCTGTCTAGTGTAATGAGGGTGGTTTTTTCTAAAATGGCTTTCCACTCTCCCTTAACACAAATTCGGGTGGACTTCCTATGAATATAACCTTCTCAATCTCTAAAACCATCAGCGTACGTAGTAAAAAAGAGTATAACACGAACGGGTAGTAAAACGCGGTGCTGAGAAAAAAAAATTGTAAATAGGTAAATAAACCGACGAATTATTTTCCAAACGGGTGAAATAAATTAAAATCTACTGTCTCTATGCATGTAATACTTTCTATATTCTTCTGTGCAATCTAAACAGTTCGAGGAAGATGTTTGTTAACACAGCGTCTTAATATCCGTTTAATTTACAGCTTTCGTACTAATTACGCTAATGTGTTAGGGATGAGGAAGGTGGAATTTAGAGTAAATGTACTCACATTAGCGTAAAGGAAGAGTAGAAAGCCATTTAGGATAAACCTACCCTCAGTATACACGACCGGAAATAAAATCCACAATATCCCTGTGGGTTTTTTTGTTTGTTTTTTAAGCACCACCTGATTACCCGTTCGTGCTATACGCTTACTTACTAATTACTAATGATTTTAGGGATTAGAAAGGTTATATTCATAGGAAGTGTCCCCGTGAAAAAAACCAACCCTCAGTACACCCGACCGAGATTTGAACCTCGATCTCCCCTCATTGGCAGTTTAGCTTATTGCAAGAGTAGCGCGTTAAACCACGCGGTCACCGAGGCGGGTCAATCTCCCTGTTAAAGGGAATCCAGTCTAATGGCGGAGGAATGCTTTAGATCATGCAACAAGAGATTATTTAAACAGTTAAATAAAATTATTATTATTATTATTATTATTATTATTATTATTATTATTATTTATTATTATTATTATTATTATTATTATTATTATTATTATTAGCACCGCGTCTTACTACCCGTTCAGGTTATACGCACTTACGCTAATGTGTAATGGTAGGGTGATTGTGAGATGAAATGGAGGACCTACAGTTTAACGTGGAATCCGAACCATGGTGGAGATCTGACATTCCACAAATTCACAAATTTTGATTAATACACGTCTTGTCAGAGGTGAAGGAAGGGTTTGGCAATCAGATAAATATGTGCCGGGACCGAGGATTTAATCCTGAACCCCCAGCACAGAAGTCCGACATCTTACCCCTAGACCACCAGGTCACCGAGTTAAATAAAAGTTTCTTTTAAATCGACGACTTCTTACTACCTGTCCTGTATACACAGTATAATTACGCTAATAATATGGGACGATTAAGGTATAATCGTAAGTTAAATGTATTTACGTGGAAGAAGAGTGGGAAACTATTTAGAAAATTCCACCCTCAGCACACCCGACTGAGATTCGAACCCTATTCTCCCATTTATTCTCCGCAATGCCTCTTTAAATGTAAGAGTCTCTATAGATGATCAAATGAGATTTAGTTCTTTAAACCGATGCTTATATAATGCAATACGCTTCAGTGGCAGAATAGTCAAAGTCGTCATTATAGTGTTGGCCTGGACTGCTGATGACGGAGAGATAAGGGTTCAAATCCCGGTCAAGACAACTGAGGTTGTTTTTTCCTAAATGGTTTCTCACTCTCCTTCCACGTAAATGCGGGTAGATTACCTCTAGCATGCTTCCTTCCTCATGCCTGTCCCATTAGAGTAATTATCATAAGTGCGTAAAACCTGAACATCTAGTAAAAAACGTTGATACTTTTTTTAATGCATTTTAATTTCTTTAAATGCGGATATTAATCTTTATAAACACACATACTATATCAACACGCGACCTACAAACTAATTTGCCTTATAGAAGCGTGTCTAGCCCAAACCTATTGCCCAGGATTTATTTATTGGATAGCAGGGCTAATCTTTAAACTAATACATAATATATCTATCGGCACCACCCGTATTTAAACCGGGTCCTCTAAACTACCAGTCGGCCACGGTAAGAACATAATCACAGGTACTGGCTAAGAAATAAAGGTAAAATTGCGAACCTTATAGAAGATAAAACTATTGTTAGTAATAAGTATTTGGGATATTTAACGTGTTATTTCTGAACCAGCTTATTTTTATAGCAACTACTTACAAACTAATTAAATTTGAGTAAAGATCCATCCCACAGTCACCGAGCCATTAATTTATCAGTTTGAAATAACAAACCTAAATTTCACCAATGATAAATATGATCGTCTATGTCAGGTGTTTATCATAGGAACCTTAGTTCGACTTTAATGGGAATTAGCGCTAGTAGCTTGGGTGAGGTATCCGACAAAATAACGGTCTAACCAAGCGGAGACTATTTGAAAGCACTTATAGCTTCACATGTCTTCTTCGTAAGTCAACAACCCGGCGGTTGATATGATGTTGTTGCTATCCATCCGGAACTGGGAATGCTCTCAACTAGAGGTGTTCCAATTCAGTAAAATCGATTAGCGATACTGATTAACGATTGTTTAAAATAATTGTTCATGCTACGAGTAATTACACCTATTAATCCCGACTATCGATTATTTATTAATAACTATTGGAACATTACAAAATAGAATGATAACAGTTAATGTAATAGATACAAAAAGATTGTATGCATACAAAAATATATTTTATACATAACCAGCGAATGTTGTAACTAGATTGTTAGTTTTATCAGTGATATGAACTTACATTTCTTTATCTTGTTATGTAATCTTTGCATAGCCCACAACTCAGATTCAGTGTATATATAGGTTTGTTTTTGCTATTCTGATCACTAAACTCCTACCTAGAATATTTTGATTTAAATTTTACTTTTAAAAAAATACGACTAATCGACATAATAATAGCCGATTACGATTAATTACCGATGCACTAATAATCACCTGATAACCATTCATCGGTATCAGCATTGGTACACTCCTACTAGCAAACCTTCAGCTGGTTATTGCTGCCTGCACCATCTGGTAGAACTCCCATGTACTATGAGAGTTAATAAAATATTATGGCTCCCCCTTGTCTTTCACACTGAATTTCTATGAGCGAGCGTTATGGACTTACTTATTTTGCCGGAAAGGTTTTCCACATACCTTCCAGGGTTGTTTTCCATGCCACAATTGACAGGAGACCAACGGCTTTACTGCCCTTCCGAAGGAGGTTGTGCTATGATTTTTCATCTCTAAGGAAGAAATCCGTTGACCTCGACTGGGTTTGAAGCCACGTATAGTACATCTGGTTTTTGAGGTGAGCACCTTACTCCAAAAACACTGAGGTCGACAACCTCACACTATACTTTATAATTCAAGAGCGTGCCGAAGAAGACACGCCATTTGACTGTCTAGTACGGTCGATTGACCTTGAGAACATAATTTAAAGTATGGTAGGTATAGATATTGATCACGATCTGCGACAAAGTGAAAAAGCTTCAACTTGTAACGTAGACTTGACATGGCGTGTGTGGACGAAGAGGAAGTAGATAAGGGGAAGGAGAAAAGGAACCTCTCATAACAAATAATTGATGAATTTCTGAGGTGACTAATCGAAATTATCTTATTATTATTTCAACTAGCAATCCCACAATCGTTGCCCATGACCCACTGTGATATAAGAATTAAATAAGCCCCCCCCCCTACCAAACACACACAAAAATGTTTTAGAATTATGGTCGATTCGTACTTTTTTTTTTCCGAGGAGGATGCTGCATATTTTTTTTATCACAGTTATCTCTGAAACGTAATTCTAAAAAAGATTAACAAAAATTTCTTCAAAGATTTGTTAAAAATAGCCTAATTAAAAAGCTACTTTAAATTTTAAAAATCTGGCCTTTAGGTACATTCGGAGCCCCTTAAAAATTTCAGATCTCTGTATGCCGTAGATTCTGCTGGGCATCGCAACAAACAAACAAACAAACACACACACAGACAAACACATCCTTTTACTATTATAGTTTAGTTTCAAAACAAATCTACGCTAGCGTCACACTTCCTGTTATGGCTGTACGCCTTAATTACTTCTGTAGGATAGGAATGAGTAAGGTAGATTTTAAAGGAAATGTGCCCACATTTTTGTGAAAGGGAGAGTAGAAAACCAATTAAAGAATAAAAAATAACTCACTCTACACGAACCGTGATTCTAGCCCCCCATCACCAACAAACTAAACTAAAAGATTGAATTAAGTGAGAAATGACAACCTAGACAAGGGATCGAATCTGATACCTATGGCTTTGCGCACTAATGCTCTACCAGTGAGCCACCCTGGTTCGTCTTGTGTCTACGGCAACATTTCACTAAGTCGTTGTTGTATTGAGTAAATTATGTGGTAACTGGTAAATATTACCGTGTCCAAGCTGTCATTTTTCACTTTTTTATTTTAAATATTTTTTTAAAAGCACAGCGTTTTACTGCCCGTTCGGTCTATACGCTATTTTTCATTTATCGAATTTGATTCATTTATCAGGACTGATCCTATGGATACCAATCACGGTTTCAGTTTGTGATACACATAAATTAATAAACTAAATGAGACTAATATTTAGAACACGTTCCCACAAGTGCGGTCTATTTAAGTTGGGGATGTACGGAACGCGTGAAAAGGGTAGCGTTTTTTCTTCTGTTTTTGTAGCAAAAAATTATTTTTTTGTCAAAATGAAATGAAATATTGTTTCAGAACAAACATATAATTTTCTTCACGTGTTTTTATATCACCGGTTCTTGAATAATCTGTCATGAGTATAATTGGCAATTAGATGAGAAACTTTTAAATGAAGAGAAAAGGTTTTCACGACAGCCTTGACAGATATTCGGGAAATGTTGAGTTTGATGTCACCGTGTGCTAGACTTTGTTTCTACTGAAGCAATTTTTGATTTAGTTTGACAAAAAAGTTTTGATACAAAAAAAACTGTAAAAACACCTTTTCTCGCATGTATGTATGTATATGTATGATTATGTGTATTTTATGTATGTATGTATGTATGTATGTATGTATGTATATGTATGTATGGTATGTATGTATTATGTATGAGTATGTATGTTATAGTATGTATGTATTGTATGGTCTATATGTAGTAGGCTATGTTGTGTTAAGGTAACAATCTCGCAATAGATTTGAATGTTCTATAATGGATTGGTGGAGGTTCTAATCCCATCAAGTATACTAAATTATTAATTAATGGCGTGTCTGTACTGTAGCAAACTATAGATCAGTTCGTGGAAAATTAGCCAGTACTTAACGCATCGTTGCCCAGGGGACGCCCGAATGTACTAATCGTACATCCTTTCCGTGGAGGCTCCTTCCATGACCCGATGAGATAGTGGGTTTGACGGGGTGGAGCCAATGAGGATCTTAAACTGAGTCTAGTTAACCAAACCCCGTTAACCATTAAAATTATTCCCCTTTCCATAAAATGTCCTTGTACCGGATGGTAATCAAACCCGGGACCATTAATTCAGCAGAGGCCGGATGCCAAGCCTACTAGTTTTATACATGCGATTTATCAACTGGTTTTGCCACCTCCCCGCTAATGTTGGTTTTACTCAGAATCATTTATATTTTGTTTTTTTCATCACTGTGTCTTTATATCCATTTGAGCTTTACGCATTTAATTCCGTTAATGGGAAATGGGTGAGAATACAGAATTTAGAGTACATTCATCCTCATGTGACGTGGGGAAATAAATGGTACAGTGCATAGCACAGCCTTTATATCTCTTTATCTTAAATAGAGACATTTACTAAAAGCTCGTAAGATTTGTGAAATGAATTAATATTTATATTGGAGAAAGCACATAAGTATCTGGGAAAATATAGGTTATGTAATATTTTAAATATACGTTGGACCTAATGAGTTTAAATAAATATAACAAAATAGCTATTATGGAACTTACATCGGTGGGCATGCAGATTAAACGTCATATTATTCTGGTCTAGTATTACGGTGTTAGGTAGGTCATGGTTTGAATTTAAACTGGATGTGCAGGGGTGGTTTTACGTATATAAATTTCCCCATTCCTTTCTCTCAAATGAGAATTACATTTCCTCTACATCATATCTTACTCATGCCTTATTCTCAATCGTGATTTAAATTTATATAGTCTTACAACGGGTATTAGGAACACGCGAAAAACCAAAGCTGTGAACCGCAACACGTACCGAGCTTGTGAATTAGGACCTTCCAACCAATTAAAGTTTGAGACCACTGGTTTAGCGGATTAAGATCGTTATATAGGTTATAGGTACCGCGTTTTGATTAGTAAAAACTAATCTAATCTTATATTTAATAAGTTTGGGTGGAAACAGACGATCTATGCTGAGGAAAGTGATGGACAACCTGTTGAGGTTTGTCTGACGTCCAGTGAATCTCACCTGTATGACGTTATCTTCAAAAAGTGGAAAAGTATAGTACTTAGTTTGCTTTTATTTAGCTAATGAATATTTACTTTTCAATTAAAGTGTTAATCTTCAGGTTACTAATCGTCTAACTGTATTTGGCCACACACTGTATTATTTTATTACATAAATAAAAATACATCCTTTCTTTCAATTCCTCTTAAACCGCAATAAACAGGCAAACTCGGAGGAAAAAAACTTTTCTAATAAAGTATTGAGTTCGGAAACACAAAGGAGAGGAAGGAGGGGAGGAGGGGAGGAGGGGGGGAGCCAATCTTGTTTGCCTTAAGCTCGCCGCCTCGAAGCCTTGCAAAGTTTGTGCTGATGACGCCATTGACCTTTTATTCTGTCGCAGCATTTCGTGAGGTTTGTCGTAACGAGGGGCTCAACAAAAGGGGGGCTAGAACCCCCTCCACTCGTAAATGAACAGATCCATTCCTAAGTGGTTTCTTATTTACATAATTATACATAAGACCATTGGGATCTCAAAAACTACATCGGCTTGCGACCCACTAAAATTCCGATATATATATATATATATATATTAGAGGTCCTACCAAGAATTTATAAGTTGTTCCTTTTTCTTTTTTGTATTTTCTCTTACAAAATGTTGAAAGTTTTTCTAGAATTTTATAATATTAGCAAGATAAATAAGATTGTTTGGATTCAGAAAGTGAATCATTTTCAATTGTGGATTAATATCAAAGTAAAATTATTTGAAACCATTTATATTCACAATTTAAACTGGATTCTGAGTGATATTTAATCCGAGTCCCTCTTTTAGTGTCACAAGAGGTCCCCTGTCAAAATAATTATGTGAAAATATACGTAGCACTGGTTGAAGAGGTAGGGGCTATATATCTATTTGGTGTTGACATGGTGGTAGAGAGGACACAAAATCAAATTTAAAAAAAGCGTTATGTGGTTTATGGATTACCTCTTAGACAAAGAGGGTCTTGCTCAACAAATTAAATGAGTGAATGGATTAAAAATGACATCTAGACACGGGAATAGAGCCCGGGATCTTTGGCTTAGTGCACCAATGCTTTACCACTGAGCTATCCAGGGAATGTCCCGTGCTCAGGCCTCAGGGTACCTCTTAACTCATATTTTAAGGCAGAATCTGTGATGGACGTGTGAATATCATCGGCTATTAAGATCTGTTTTTGATCTCGCATCGACTCGGTTTGGCATTATGCTGCCAATAGTACAAATACATTTTACTTTCCAAGCGAATCAAGATGGAATAAAGCAACTCTATACAATTTAAGTACATATGATTGATGAATTATTTGGGTTTTTTTTCCTTTCATACTTAAGTTTATAGCTTTGATTTCTTCCAAATTAAATACTGCTTTACCTGCAAGTTTTTCACCTCCCTAAAAGAGTGTCCATGAGCCACAGATCGGGAACCATTGTGTCAGGCTATTAAACGTTGCACTTCAGCAGATCAGCTAACCAGCCTCGTAGTGTTGGGGTCACTGCACCTGTCTACGAGACTAGGGGGTCCCATGTTCAAGTACCAGCTGGTACCTTAGATATTTTACCCGAAAAGGGAATTAACCCTACGGTCACCAGGGTTTGGTTAGTTTGGATTTCGGTGTTTCCTCATATTAACTATCACCTCATCTCATCAGGACTTGGAAAGAGCCTCCACGGAAATAATGTACAGTTAGTACATTCGGGCATCTTATGGGCAAAGGTACATTAGTACTGACTGATCTTTCACAAAAATTGGCTATTAATGATGTAGCCCAGACGCGCAATATTTATATAGCAAATAAACTTTATACTTTACATTTATATTGAATAAATATTAGACCTAATTCGAAATGGTTTTGAAAAATGATACAAAGCACATTAGTATAATATTTCTTTATACTGTTCATAATTTTGTTTCCCCCCCCCCCCTACTTCTTGCTAGTCACGTGGGCTATTTTATCTTAGCCACGTAAATAAAGTAGGGATCAGCTATTTATTTTTAGCATAGTGTCTTACTAACCGTTCGGGTTTTCCACTTATGAACTAATTACGCTATTGGGTTAAAGCTAAGGAAGGTTGAATTTAGACGAAGTGTACCCTAATCTGGGTGGAGAGAGTGGGAAACCATTTAGGGAAAACCATCCTCAGTTCACCCGACTGGGATCGAACTCCGGTCTCCCCATCATCGGCAATCTAGTATATTGCGAGTGTAGAGCCTTAGACCATGTGGCCACCGAAGTGGGTATTAGGAGTATCGATTGTAAATGAAATGTACACGCATTTGGGTGAAGAGGGATTGTGTGGTAATTTAGTAAAAAATCACCCTAGTAAATCCCGTTGAGATTCAAATCCAGTCCTATCTCCTCCTCTCTCCTCTACTTCAAACTAAACTGAATATCATCGCCGAGGGAACTGCTTGGTTACTACTGGAAAGCAGCGTTGTCATTTTCTCGTTTTCATGTGGTCAATCTCCCCTAGAATATAAGACAAGTTTTGCAACCCTGCTTAGTCGAGGTTGCCAGTAGCTCCTTCCTACCTTAACACACCACCTACCAACATAACTGAAAGTGAGGAGATTTGGCAACCGTCAACTGAGAGAGAGAAGATAGGGTTTTTCTCTATGAGACCTGCAGCTCCTTCAGTAATGATTGGGTGTAATCTAGTTTGACGATTAGACTGCTTGCCCATCAATGCTGGTATACAAAATAAAATATATAATGTGTTATATATGTTAACGCAAACGATGTCATGAAACAATTGAGCAACCAAACTATATAATTTGTTCATTACATTGTGCAAATTAAAAGCTCCTGAAATGTAAAGTTTGGTTCGAAAAAACTGCTTTGCTGTTAGTAAATTCAATGTTTAGAGTATATCTATCTCATTTATGAAGGTATACAACCAATATATAAATGAACCACTGTGAGGTTTATTAGACTAAGTATGATAAAAAGAGTTAACTATTTTAGAGTTTAATCTTCACTAATTAAGTTATAACCCCGTTTTATATGTCTGAGACATATCTGTTAGTTGTTAACGAACCATTTAAGCATCTTGAAGTAATTTCCAATATTTTCTTGGTTTTTCATCTATATAAAAATAATAAAATTTGACTACACAGGCGTGCTTAGAGTAGTAAAATACAATCAAAAGCGAACAAAGTAATTAAATTCGAATTATTGAAGATATATAAGCTCATCAATTGAATCGTGGTCTTTAGGCCTTAAAATTGGGGAAACGGTAGTGCGAATTGTCTAGATGCAGGTAATAAAACTTTTTAATTATATAATTTGATGGTAGGAATAAGACGTCACTGGTTTCTGGCATTTGTATTTTCCATCGCGCTAAAATCCCAAATCTCAAGGACAAAACCGTTGAAACTTTTAAGTCGAATGGGAAAAACGACTACTGACAAAAGTAATGATGAAAGCTCTTTGCAGCTTGACATTCCTTTAAACAATTTCAGGTGCCAAATAAAAAAAAGAGTTCGTAAAATGAGTTGGGAGGGAAAAATAAAACAGATTGACCTAAAAGTCTCGTCTTTTCAAGCATGGAGATTAAACATTGGAAGTTGGCACCGTAGCAAAGAAGAAATCTTAATGGATAGAGAGGGAGAGGGGGTTTCTTCCAAGGGATGTCGATGGGGGTGAGACTGGCTGGAAGTTAATCAGGGGGTGCAAGAGCATGTGCCATTAGAGACTAATGGAGGTGGCAGCCCCCGCAGGGCAGTCAGTACTTCTCCATCTTCACAGAAAAAAAAACTTTGTTCTTAATTTACTCGTTGAAACACACTTTAAAATTCTTTACAAGAGTATTTTTCTATTTATTTTGCTGTTCCTTCTTGAAATACCCAATAAGTTTTCCTTGAGCTGACATTTTACATCTCCAACATCGTTCTTCTTGTTCTTTTGGTAGCGTCTAATGTTTTATTGAGTCTTTCATATGCGTCTATTATAATAATTAATAATAATAATTAATAATAATTATTATAATAATGAATTATTTAATAATAATTAATAATAATTATTAAAATAATGATTATTTATTAATAATTAATAATAATTATTATAATAATGAAATTTATATTTAATTAATAATAATTATTATAATAATATTATAATTAATAATTTATTATAATAATTAATATTAATTAATTATTAACAGTAATAATTATCATTAATTAATTATTAATCAATAATATTATTATTTATTATTAATAATAATTATTATTAATAATAATAATATTAATATTATTAATAATAATTTATTATTATTATAATATATTAATAATAATAATAATTATTATTAATATTATTATTATTGGCCGTCTAATGTTTTAATGAGGCTTTCATATACGTTTATATGTAACACAAATCTTATAATTAAATTTTAATTGTTGGGAAAATAGTAAAATTGTTCAGGTTTTCCCCGTTGATAAACACTACTTATGGATAATTTCTAATTCTGGGTAGTATTAAATCTGAACCCCTCTTTAAGTGTCACAAAAGAAAGCTTCCCTACGCAATAATTACATTTACTTTGATATTAAAAGTTACGTAACAGAGGTTGAAGGTGGGATGGTTTAGGCCAAATGTTTACTTTGTGTTATATGAACAGGGGAGGGGGTTAAAATAAGGTATGGTAGGGTGGCTTATGGATGGCTCTTAAACCCTGGGAGCACCAATTTGATTTCCATATCAAGTATATTTTAGAAATTGTATTGTTTCCTTACTTTTCCTTTAATATGAGCTAAATTTACTATTTTTTTTACCTATTTAAAATAAAATTTCTGTATTGAAAATAGTCCATGAGTTAAGCAAAACTTAACAACTCTTAGCCGGCCCTTTCCTCACCATAGGGTGGTTTTAAATACTTTTAACAAAGTGTTTTATTGATTTTAAAATAAGATATATTGGTTGATTGTTAATGCTACTAATATTTTTACTTATTGTTAAAAGTTTTAAAATGTTTCGATTTATAGAGAACCAGGAGAAACTAGATTTTAATTAAATATTTCATCATGGTAATAAATTCTTACTTTAAAAACTGGGTTGTCATATTTAATCGTTATTTGATCAAATAATAATGAAAAATAATAATAATAATACCGTACTGACCTTTGTTGTTGATTTCTAAAATAATCAATTTCAAATAAATTTTATTCTCAGAAAGCGCACTCTTCAGTATTATTTATAGTATTTATATTATCTCAAAATAATATACTTGGAGTATGTGTATGGACAGCGAATTATAAATAATATTATTTAAAACTAAGGTGTTCATCTTAACATAATAGTAATAATAATATATAATATAATAGTTTATTCACATATTTTATATAGTTGATGTTTTTTTTAAATAATTCTAAGAACATTTTCTGAACTTTACATTAATTAAAACAACCTTCCACAGATAATTTGTTCCAAATAACTGTTCCTTACTTTAATTTAAATTCCATCTGATGACATATCGTTTCCGACAGTGAATGTTTTGTTCATGCACTTTTTTTTTAATGCTTGAATGAAACCTAATTATCAAAAACCTTGAAGCTACCTATTGTTGTTTACTGGTTGTAGTTCCCATCGAAACTCGATTAAAACAGAAGAGGTAGGCGTGTAGTTAGGGTGCTTTCTTCTACTCATTATGTGAGTTGGTGCATGTTTATAACATTGTTTGTGGGTGGTTTGGAACTAATTAGATGTGTGTAACTCGCGAAAGAATAATTGTTATTGAACAGTTCTTTTAACTGAACTAGTTGAACTAGTTCACCTTCTCGAAGTGGTATAATATAAACTCAGAACGTTAACCCCACGAGTTGACGCAATAGAAAAAATCTCGATCGGATCTCAATCACAAAAAAACCAGGAAATATAAAAATAAAAATAAACTAACTGAGCTTCTTTAATAAGTTACGATCTTATGAGACTTTATAGAGTTGAAAAAAGAGTAAAGTTTGTTTAACTTTTCCCTTACTCATCAAAGTTACCTAGCGTATTCCCACAGTTCCTAGCAATTATCAATATTGTCCAAATATCCATAGTTAAATTTAAGAAATGTTGTGAAAAAACTCGTATTGACAGAGTCCGTAATGAATGGGTGCTGAAGGAGTTGGTTGGAAAGGGAATCCATGGGATATTCGCATATTTAACTAAAGAAGCAGGAATTAGGACTTTAGAATTTAAAGGTAATTTATTCTCACTCGCGTCGAGGTAGAGTGGGAAATGATTTAGGAAAAATCCACCTCAGTAAAACTTAACCGGAAACCGAACTCTGACCTCATCATCGATAAGCAAGGCCAGATGAGTCTGACATTTATTCCCGGGTGGTCCCTTGACGAGAATTTCCAAAACCATCTTCTCGGCGTAGAGGCTTTTATATAATTTGACAAAGTGGCAAAGTTTCCGTGGTACCCCTTTCCCCTTCATATACCTCAGGAGGGCATATCTTAAAACTCCCCTTCACCGCTCCACGTCACCGCAAAAACTAATTAACTACGCCAAGAAAGTTAAGCCACTTAGGATATATTAACTCACTGTTGAAAGAACAATATTTGATGCTAGACATCGTAAAAAAAAATATCCACTCGTATAGTGAAATATAAAATTATTTTTTTATGATTAGTATATAAATGTCAAGCACAGATATTCAAATATATTTAATTTTTATTTATTTATGTTAAGATGGAAATGTAGATAACGTTCAAATATTCAACTAATTACGATATATTATTAATTATGTATTCCTATCTATTAAATTGCATACGCATAAAAAGAAAATCCCAACTAATTCACTAGTTGACTTTTAATAAACTGTAATCCGGCATTCACTAAATAAAAAAAAATTAACATTATTTCTAGCAGGCGTGACATCATGTATAATTACAATTAATACTACATTGTTTGTTTTAAATTACATTCCCTCGCAGACATTAATTTCCCAACTCGAAATCAACAAGTCCAAATTAGTTCGTCGTTTAAGTGATAAGTGAGTTTTCATGTAAGATTAATGTCGCTGGATATAAATAGGTTTTCATCGCGTGGGGACCAAACACATGAACAAATTCAAAACGGAGGAAAGAAGGTTAAAAGGGTGAACTACCAAAATTAATCACGGATTACTTTTTTACTCCTCCCCCCCCCCCCTTAAATGGATGAAAAATGTCATGGTACCGTCTGTATCATTAGTCGAGTCTTATTTGCCTTGCACGCCAGTTATTGCTGGCAATTCGAATCGTGGGAGGGGGTGGTATTGTGAAAGAAGAGGTAAAGAGGGAAGTGGGGAAGGTGGTAGGGTAATGTACCGGAAGTGGAGCAGTCTGTTCCATAGGAAGCTTCCATGCTCCCAACGAGACCTGTTATCTGTTCTAGGGCGAAACTTTCCCCCTCCATCAAGCTCATCATAGCAGGCTAAGTCTAGCACTTGTCACCAGCAAAGGTTCCACTGTTCCAAATATTCTTCTTACACATAATGCCAAAAAAAGTTTATATATGGTAACAAAATTAATTGTTTAGTGTGTAACAACAAACATAAACATTATTACGCATTAACAAATGCTAAATATATAATTATATATATATAATAATTTTAAATATATTTATTTATTTAGTGTTTGCGAATGTATAGTAATGTTTATGTTAATTGTTACATATATTTATTTATATTATATATCTTAAATATTATTGCACGTTAACTAATTAACCCCTAACACTAACTCTTAGTTTTTACATGTCACAACCTCGTTCGGTGGCCACTTGGTCTGAGGTGATAATCTCGCTGACTGACGATGACGGTGAGATCGTGGTTCGATTTGGTTAGGTGTACTGAGGATGGTTTTCCCTAAATATTTCCTAACTCTATATATATATTTCTTTCTCCCTCCCCATGCAAACGCAGGTACACTTCCTCTAATTCGAACCTTCCTTCTAACTAACCCATTAACGTAACTAGTACATAGGCGTATAACCTAATGGGTATTAAAACCGCAATGCTAAAAAAAAAATACATGGCACAAAATTAAATTTGCTAACTTGTAATAACGTTTATATTTTTAAAAGGTTTTCTATTTTTTTTATATGGAACGGAAGGACAAACGAATAAATTGAAGAAGCTTTTACATTAATGTATTTATATTAGAGAAGGGACGCTTTAAATCTGAATACTAAGGTATATTAACTATGCTAATGTGATAGAGACAAAGAAGGTAGAATTTAAAGGAAATGTACCCAAGTTTGCTTGAAGGAAAATAAGGAAACAATTTACCAAAATATATCCCAGATTATAACTCCAACGGAATACCAGACTATATGAACCTTATATTTACCCCACGTACCCACTGACACAATCATAAATACTTTATTTTTATTTTTAAAAGTAGGCCTAAATGTCCTTTCCAGGAGAACAAACACACTCGTGTTATTTCCTGTTTACTGAATATGAACGTAATGTAATGTTTGTTCCAATTGAAATAATCCCTGTTGTGAGGGTGTCAGAATAACCTATTCGTCATGAGTCCTTTCAGACGGATATCCGAATGTCACAAATTCCCTTCGTCGGTCACGTTATAAAACCTAGCTACATCCCAATAAAGTCACGCGATGCTTTACCACAGCAACAGGAAACATTTAGAAATATGGAGCAGACTGGACTTTAGACTTATAAACTGAGCTTAAGAGAGGTGACCGCTGTCTCAGAGGCGCTTAAGATGGATATGTTAGTGAACGCGAGGAAAGACCAGTGTTTTTGCAGTGTTTATAGCAAAACTTTCTTTACAAATTAAAATATTGCTCCAGTAGAAACATAGAGTTTCGTTTTCTTCACGTGGTAATATCTTTCTAATGTTGAATATCTGTTGTCATGAGCATAGCGGCAGTAGATGAGAAACTTTTTAAATGAAGAGAAAAAGTTGTCATTAAATGTCAGGACAATCTTGAGAGATCGTCACCCGAGAATGTAAGTGTTCTAGGTCCAATTTTCCACTTTTGTTTAAAAGAGCATTGAAGTTTGAGCTTGTGTATAAAACCAATGTTGCTAGATGACAACTCGAGTTTGTATCCATACAACAGTCTCAAACTCACCGAAGGTGAACCATGTGTGCTTTATAAATACAAGTAAACACCAAATATCTCAAAGTTAACAATTTTGGAGATAGAACCCTTGCATTCTCGGGTGACGAGATATTAAATAACTGTTGAGGTCACTATGTGAAGATAATAAATCTTTGTGTTTGTATTGAATGATCTTTGATTTTAGTTAGAGAAAAACAATATTTTGAAATAAAAGGAGGAACACACAGATGCTAATCCATGTTGTGTTGTGACCAGCATATTAAACTATAGTAGTATATAATATAGTAGTAATATGAGGTGCGACAATAATATTTATCATTCGATTCATAAAGATCCATTACAAGCTCCTACAACGGTTACCTCTCGTTTACCGGTCATCAAACTAGCCAGGTAGATAATTTGACTTTTCAGAGTGGGAGATTTCAACTTCTAAACTGTCTACAAGTTTATATAATGTATAGGATGTATAGGGTCATAAGAAATAGTTTTGTTCTCATTTCAGTGAACGTCAAACTCTTGTAAAGATAGAGATTTTGCCAATCTGACTGGCAATTTCTAGCTGTTATCCTTATGTTTCGTAATACATTTTATTGTTTTGGTTTTTATAAGCCAGGAATATTAAACGTTTTAGCACAAATGTTCGAGTCCTTGTTAAATTACATTAGTTTTTTTTTAAGAAAGTCGTAAAACACCCTTTTCCCGTGTAGTGACAACATTCAAGAAATGTTTCTCCTCAGTGTTTGCTGTTTTATCCGTGTTTCGGAAGACAGTAAACTTCTGGACACTTTATAAAAAAAAAAGGGTAGTTTCGTCTACAGGATAAAACCATTCAAAGCTAAATGCGGATTGGTAGACCTGGCTTCCCCACCTGGGAGAAGGAAGTCTGAAAGGAATTTGATCCGAATACCCAGCCCAAGTGATCATTATTTTTTTAGCACCGCGTCAAACTACCCGTTCGGGCAAAATATTTATATACAAATTACGCTAATGTGCTAAGGATGAAGAAGGTTGGATTTCAAAGAAGTATACCCGCATTTGCGGGGAGGGATTATGGAAAACCATTTAGAAAAAAAACACTGTCAGTACACCCAACCGGGTTTCTAACACCCATCTCTCCGTCATGAGCAGTCGTCTATTGCGTGAGTAACAAGTGGGTGTAACACCAAGAATCCGCCAGACGAACGAATAAAACTGTTAGTAACCCGCTCTGTGGGCCGCATGGTCTGACGCTCTACTCTTCGCAGTAGACTAGACTGCCGATGACGGAGAGATTGAGGTTCGAATCTAGGTTGGGTGTACTGAGGGTGGTTTTTCTAAAATAGTTTGACACTCTCCCTCCACGCAAATGCGGTGCACTTCCTCTAATTATAACCTTCTCAAATCTTAAACCTTTAGCGTAATTAGTACATAAGGATACAGCCCAAACGGGTATTAAGATGCGATGCTAAGAAACCGATAGTTTTTAATTAATAATGAATATCTCTCCACAAAGAGCATTAGGTTTTCTAGCTCAAGTTTTTTTTTTTTGCACCGCGTCCTACTACCCGTTTGGTTTAGACGCACCCATCCCTGGTAAACGTTTCTATTGCGCTCACTAAGCCAATCCTTTTCTCTTATCTCTACCAAAATATGATCCTGAAGGAAAATACGAATATAAGATATAGTTCCCCATTCCTCATTTATTATGACATTCTAATGGTTAATTTCTAACGGTAAGAGACATATGGAAATTAAGAACACGCTAGCAAATATAAGTCTAGAACCTTTATTGATATTTATTTTTAAGTATATAGGTGTATACACTGTGTTGACCTTGAAAGGTAGCAAGCAAGCTTACCTTGCATGTGTACACTATGGTGTAGCTTTTAAGATAGAGTCATAGTGTAGTCCTTCAAGGAATGACCACTACCTTTCAGGGTAAACGGATTGCACAGTACATTCACTGGTGAGACATATTTATATCTGACTTATAATAAGCTATATATATTTATAATAAATTAAATTTATAAGTGTATATATAAACATTAAAAGTAATAGATATAATGCATATTTTAAATAGATGTAATATGTATATAATATACACATTTAAATTATATATAAATATGAATTTATAAAATACAGGTCTACTAATTTTAAATGATATATTTAATATAGCCTACTATGCATATTGTACGTATATAATTGTTTAAATAATTTTGGGAATCCTCACTAGAAATTCCCTCAACCAATAGTTAAGTTTTGATAATACTGTAATGGTGTGTTTGCCAGGGCTTACCCCCTCCGCCAGATCTTGCCGCCCTCCCCCTCCTGCCCGCCACACACACATGCACCAGAGTACGGTCATATCCATGTGTGGAGAGGAGGGGAGATTACAGAGGAGAGGTTGCAGCAGTAGAGCTTGGGAGGGCGTGGAGGGGAGGTTTCACACCTACTTAACCCCGCAACTAGCGAAGGTCACGCGGCGCGTGCAGACTTGCGGAATTGAGCGATTATGACGTGACAGCGCTACTGATGTGTGATTATTTAACTGGCTCACACATTAGGGAAACATGGATGAAACGAGATGCAATTTATATTCTTAGATTTAATGCTTATGAGATGTATTTAGCTATAGTAATAATCCATACAGATAATAACACTCTAATTCTGTCAATAGGTTAAGTGTGAAAGAAGCGTGTTACGTTGGTTTGGGCATGCTGAGAGAATGAGTGCGCATCGAGTAACATAGCAAATATATGAAGGTAGAGTGTGTGGCTCAAAAGGACATATATACATACAAACCATGTAAGACATTGCTGAATATTGTAGACGAATGTGTGAAAAAGAGAAACATTAAACGTTTTAATAATAAATTAACATGTATGATTCGGTGTATGGATGTTGTTGAAGCGAAGGGAGTATACAAGGGTAGAGAAGTATGGAGACAGTTGTGAGGATAGTTTAAGTACGGAGTTCTTATATGAGCTATATACAAAGTTTCTTTCCTAGCCCGTAAGGAAATGGAGTATTTAGTATGTATGTATGTATGTATGTATGTATGTATGTATGTATGTATGTATGTATGTATGTATGTATGTATGTATGTATGTATGTATGTATGTATGTATGTATGTATGTATGTATTATGTATGTATGTTGTATGTATGTATGTATGTATGTATGTATGTATGTATGTATGTATGTATGTATGTATGTATGTATGTATGTATGTATGTATGTATGTATGTATGTATGTATGTAGTATGTATGTATGTATGTATGTATGTATGTATGTATGTATGTATGTATGTATGTATGTATGTATGTATGGGATGTATGTATGTATGTATGTATGTATGTATGTATGTATGTATGTATGTATGTATGTATGTATGTATGTATGTATGTATGTATGTATGTATGTATGTATGTATGTATGTATGTATGTATGTATGTATGTATGTATGTATGTAATGTATGTATGTATGTATGTATGTATGTATGTATGTATGTAGATGTGATGTATGTATGTATGTATGTATGTATGTATGTATGTAAGTATGTATGTATGTAGTATGTATGTATGTATGTGTATGTATGTATGTATGTATGTATGTATGTATGTATGTATGTATGTATGTATGTATGTATGTATGTATGTATGTATGTATGTAGTAATGTATGTATGTATGTATGTATGTATGTATGTATGTATGTATGTATTAGTATGTATGTATGTATGTATGTATGTATGTATGTATGTATGTATGTATGTATGTATTCATAATTAAATACAACTATGTCACCTCCTCCCTTCGTGTGCCTAGTCTGTCAGGATGTGGTTGCCACCGGGATAAAGGTGCTGACTGTATATATGACTTTTTGGGTTCCTCATTGATGCGCGGCTTGGGTTTTAGGATTTATTGTACTACTTTGCACTACTACAAATGTGATGTTGTTAAGATGTTACTAAAAATATATATTAAAGTATTTGAAAAAAACATACTCAGGAGCTAGTGCCAGAACAAAGTATAGTAAGGAATGCTTAACCAATGGCGTGACTGACACTCTACGTGGTCTACACTCTTATGAACCTGTACCTTGGGTATGACGGTAGCCCCCAATAGCCCCAATACACGTACTCGATGATACGACGTCCTAAGCCGCGTATCCGCCAAAATGGGCAGAGTGACCCCCTAGAATCGATGGTGAATTGTCAGCCATGCTATCTCGAAAAATAGCTATATTTATACCACAACTTGGCCTAATTGCCAAAAGGAAAGCTGACAAGACATTCTGGCCGTCAGAACTTGTCTACTGTTGTTTATTCACTCATCAAAACACGTTGCTATAATAGTTCTGTCACTTGCAATTCACAACATTACATCTTTAATATAAACAAACACCCCAATTTTAGGGCATGTCGATTGCAACTTCTATTAATATAGTTATTGTCTTTTAACTACGAATAGAAATTAGTTTAGCCTCTTTTCCCTACTAGATTAGGTCTTTAAAAATAATTTCAGTTGAGGGTTCACTCTAAAAATAACGTTAAATAAACAGTATATTGGGAAACATAAAATTAATCTAATTGAAGTGCTCCCTATGCCATTAGATACAGTTTTTATTTCATTTATTTAAAACTTGATTAATATCTATAGATAATTATATTAATATAATTAAGAGTTTGTTTGTCTGTTATGGGCGTTACGCGATATCTACAGCAAGCAGAGGATGGACATTTTAAAATTATTACCCCCTGTGCACTAATATGTGCACCTCAAAACTGACATTTAAAATTTTTTAATTAGGTTTTCTCAAAAATGTAATAAAAACTGAGCCAAAAAAAAATGTAATGTTGTTAGTTTGTTTGAAGCAAAGTAAAGCGTTTTCTGGGATATCCACGAAACTCATTGCGTGGTTACCCTGGGCAACGCTGAGTACTTATACTACTACTGTATAGTAATAAAACTGTAAGGTCTGAATGTACAGTACACTAGAATATTTTATGGAGTTCCTATTTGTTTTTCAGATATTATAAAGAATAAGAAAACGAAGTAATATTTTTTTTCGATATTTATCTGTCCGTTTGTTGCCAATAAACTCAAAAAGTATTCATCGTATCGAGTCGGAACATTTTTCTGTTGTACTCCTTATTTTTACGGAAAACAGGGCGAGCTATATAAAGAACACATTCTAGTGGATTGTGACACCAAATCCCCCCCTCCCCCGGTAGCTCGCCGAGGGAACTATCTAGCTTCCACACATATACAGTAATTCAGTGAATTCTCCCTGCGGCTCCCCCCAATCCACTGGGTGCTCCGAGCGGCGGAACTTCTGGCGTCCACAAAGGGATCAAACACCCCGCCACGAGGTGCCCTATAACTTCCATGTCTGTAAGCTAAAGGTAAGCTATATACCAGTATAGTACAAAGCCAAAAGAAAATATTATAAACCTATACCTATTCTTTTGTCTGGGATCATATATTTTTTTATAACAGCGTTTTTACTACCTCTACACGTTATACGCATTTCGAATGGTAAATATTAATTATAATATATTTATTAAATTTGCATTCATTTGCATCTAATTAACTAATAAATTGTCAATCTCGCAGATAAATTTAACTTTTACAATTTCTGTTAGCTAATATAATTTTTACTAGCAATTTTATACATTATATATATATACATATTTATTTATTTATTACCCGTTCGATCTATACGCATATGTACTAATTATGCTAATGAATCAAGAGATTAGGAAGGCTATATTTTAAAGAAGTGTATCCAGATTTGTATGGAGAGAGAGTGGAAAACCATTTTAGAAAAAATCACCCTCAGTACACCCAACCGAGATTCGAACCGCGATCCCTCCATCACTGGCAGTCTAGTTTATTGTAAGAATGAGCATGCGGGTATGATCTTATTGACTTATCAGTTATAACCTTCAAACCTAATTACTTTTAACTTGGTAGCAAGGTCTATGACGTAGAACATATTTCTCAATTTTTTTATCATTATTGTTTTACACTTTCCTTCACTCAGGAATATATATCAAATTCAACTATTTTTCCCAATGTTTACCCGATTTATTTGTCAATTCAATTGCTCTGAACGTACTTCAATAAATTACTATTCTAATAATTCCTTATCCAATATTATAATGCCCCTTACTACCTTAATCTAGAATGTTTTCTAAAATGATAACAATAGGATGTCTACCTCTTGAAAACAAAAAGAGGGTTACACAATGGATGTTTATTTTTAAACAACATTTACCTAATGGACGACCCCTTGTAGCTAAGGACAGGAAAAAAAAACAACACACGAGACCACCTTTAGATATTTTTCCCTCTCAATTTTATTTCTAGGAAAAACATTCCTGCAACGTGTGGTAGGAAATATTTGATTATTACTGTGGTCATTTTTAAACCACCTCTTCAGGTTGTTTATTGTATATTGTATATCATATATCTACATATATGGATATAGAAATATATATATTATAGGCCTATATGCTTTCACATATATATATACATATATACATATATATATGGATATAGAAATATAGTATAGGCCTATATGTGTACGCATATATATTTGTTTATATGTTGATATAATTTTTATATATTTACATTAATTAATCTAAATGGGGTAGGAGTAACTATCGTGAATATTAAAGAAAATATAAATGAATTTACGTGGAGGTAGAGTAATAAAGCGTTAAGGATAAACTCTTATTCAGTACGCCTAGCCCGGATTTGAACCCCACCCCCCGCACCTCCCCGTAACAGGAAAATTGTATAAAATGAGCTCGACATTTAAAACATGTTCTCACCGTTGTGGGCTTAGTAACATGTTGATTGAGTAGATATTTACATTTATATCTAAGATCTGTTGTTAATGACTGAAAAATAACATTTCACCACCCTGTGTTTTGATGCTCTCTACGTGATGGAAAAAAAAAGGTCTCCTTAATTAATGAATTTTTCTTCCAACGTGAAGAGTCTTAAATTCATATTCTGGTTTACTCGACCAGCTAAGTATCGAGTGTGAAAGAAGTCCAAGTGTAAAAATTGTTAAAGTGCTGAAACTGTCAAACAGTTAAAATACCAATATTTATTTATTTGTGTACACAGCCAACAAATTGTCTAGACACTTTTTTGTCGTTACAATGTGTTCAATAAGTTTTAATGTAAGTTTGTACACGACAAAACTGTGTTTCAGGAGTTGAAAATAGTTGTGGTGCTTGGACCAGCCCATGACGTCAGTCTAGTTTTGGAACAAATATCGCATATAGTGTGTATCTATCGTTCGATCACTCTCCTCCAATTGGTGTACTGCCGGGAAATTGACTGTCCAACTAGATCAGGGGTCGGCAAACTACTGCTCGCGGGCCATATCCAGCCCGCCGCCTCTGTTTGTACGGCCCGCGAGCTAAGAATGTTTTTTTAATATTCGAATTCCATTCTAGCAGTGTTCTTCGGATATTGGTGCAAGCTCATATTTCAAAATCCATTTGATTGTACAATTGAGAAGCTTCTCTCTAACCTTCAATTGGATATGATTAATCTGCAGTGTGAAGACATGCTAAAAGGCAAATTTCAAGAGAAGAATCTAACATAATTCTATAAATGTCTTGCAAGCGATGAATATGGTCATTTAATATCATATTCTCGGGGTTTTATATCTGTATTTGGCATCATCTACCTGTGTGAAAAAAACTTTTCAAAAATGAAATGCGTAAAATTTCAATACAGGTCAGCATCAACAAAAGAACATTTGCAACCAATTTTGATTATAAGGAGTACTAACTGAACCCAAAATTGATGAAATTTTATCTTTAAAAAATGCAATTCCATTCTTCTCATGGGTAGAGCTGTATTTAAAACAATTTGTAGTATAGTTATTATTATTATTATTATTATTATTATTATTATGTTATATTTTGTTCAGTAAATTTTTGAAAACTTTATTTTTTCCTTGGTATTTAAGTAGGTCTACCTACACACAGTAGCCCCATGGCTTCTTTGGTGCTGACTGACAGTTCACAGCTGACTTAAGACAGTCAATTTTGACTGTCAGCAGTGACAGCTGCTAAACATATGTTTTTTCCAGATCATATGGTTCGGCGTAGGGATACATAATTTGGTCTGGTAGATTTCAAAGCCGTCAGCTGTCAGCTGTGAGCTGTCAGTCAGCACCAAAGAAGCCATGGGGCTACTGTAAATATCCTCGAGTTTACCTCTTGGCCCGCAGCGCCTAAAATACTTACTATTTGGCCCTTTACAAAAAATGTTTGCTGACCCCTGGACTAGAGCAGAAATTTCATCAAAGCTGGAAACACTCATTCTATAGTAGGGAAAAAAACTTCTCGGAATAATTCCTATAACACTCAAAACTTGTATAAGACTTTCCAAGGTAAATTATATCACTGTAAATGGGGTGTACCCAAGATTGACTTTCGTATCGTCGTCGTTTTCTATCACAGGCTACAAGAGCAAAAATAGCACCTACTTACACTACGTCTATTATGATAATGGATGTAATTAATATAAGTTTATGGAACTTTTGTTTTTCCTGGCAACAAACATGTTCCCTATGAACACACACACCAAATATGTGACTTTTGTCGTTCATCTGTTGTTTTGCAGTTTCTAGCCAGAAAAGTAGCAACAAAAAAATTGTTTGGACAATTTGTTGCCCGTGTAGACATGGCCAAACTTTCTTAATCCTAATAAATACACAACACCTGGTCCACCATCCGCTAACTGATCACAATATAAGGGAGAACCACAATTTCACCTTTGATAATTATTTTTGTTCATGTCTAGAAGTGAACCTGGGACATTTTGTTCAATGGGAATACTCACTACCGACTAAACTAAGGTACCGCACAAAGGCAAATGATTCATAGATCGGTGAAATTGATGTTCCATTTAGTTAAAACAGCGTTCATGTAGAAAGCTTATAAAAAAACACTACAAATAATCCCAAATTGCCTATGTTTTTAAGTGCGCCACCTACTTACAAAGAAATATTCCCACACTGTGATATTTATTATTTGATGACAGTTGTGAAGCTTAAAACCACTAAATAAATACCATATTATTTTAAAACCACTAAATAAATATCATATTATTGTTGTCACTTCAACATATGTTTTTTTAAATATATAATACATTAAAAGTTAGAGTAATTGATGATTTAATCCAAACGGTAAGGATTAGGTAAGAAGTGGAGGATGACTTAAAAGTAACGGGGAAACTACATTAAAAAATCATCAACAGTTCATCCGGCCGAAATTCTAACTTCGCTGACAATTTATTTTATTCCGAGCTTGGCGCCTTATACCGTGTAACTATCGGTTATGGGTGGTAGATGTTTGGATCTATTTAAAATGATCTAATTTAGTTAAGTAGAGCTAAATCTATTTACCTCACAATTTAGTATAATCTCGTAGCTTTGATATTTATTGTAAAATGTCGTTAATACAAGCTAATTGTTTAGATTTCTATACATTTCTAAATTCTCTTATGGGGAAGAGCATTGTAAGCGTGGAAATTTTCAGCCTTGAGATTTTATTTAATCTTGACCTTTTATGTACCCCGTAAATCAAAAAAGTGGGTTTTACAAATCTGTTTGTCTATACCTGAACCTAAAAAGCCAAAACAGATAAGTGTATTTTGTTCAATGCTTAGAAAATACATGATCATACCAGTATTGTTTTTATAATTTATTTTTAGCCCTGAAACTTAGGGCAGTTTACAAAAGAGTGACTTTTGAAAATTTGAATTTTTTCTAAAATAGCTATGACGGTTTTCTTTAAAATTGATGTTTGGAGAGTGTTTGGCATGATAAATAGTACTGCGTAAATTTTTTAGAAAACAAATGTTCTTGGGGGTAATTTATAAATGATTAATTTTTTTGTAAATTAAAAAAAATTTGAAATCACTATAATTTTTTAATGGATCTCTAAAGAGTGTTTTTCATGATAAACAAGAATGTGGGTTGATTTTCTAAAAAATATTATCTAAGTGCAGTCTATTGTTTAATGATATCCGAAAATTTTGTTAAATTATATTAGATTATGTAAGGAAGTGTGTACAATTGTGTGGTAAGATTTATTTTTTAAATTCTAAAGCTTAAAATATATGTTTTTTAATGCTATATGTTGATACGTTCCTCCTCCATATTTTAAAATTTTTAAAATCACATCTAAATTAATACGGAATTTCTGACTTGTCTCTAACCCCGCTCAAAACTAAAATAGGAAACCCCCCCACTACTTCCTCCCCTTATACTCCTACATTCTCTTTTTTCTTAGAGATGTTCAAACGGACAAACATATCATGTTTAAATTTTAATTATAAAATAAATATAGAATTAAAAGAGATCCAAAAAACCTTGTTTGATTAATTTTGTATAAACCTGTTGACCATTAGTATTTTTTATTTCGTTCCATATTTCATATTCATAATTGTGATGTTTAATATGGGATATTTGTTCGATTTACTGAGCATATATTCACTTTGTGTATAATGTCAAAGTATACCATCATTTAGTTAAACAAATAAAATAAGTATCACAAATATTAATGTTAAACAGCAAAAAAATATTTTTTTTTAATCAACAAGTAAATAGTGATAGGAAATAGACACCTAGTGGAATTTGGACTACCCCTTTCAAAGTGAATAACCAATGGCTAGGTTTTGTGTTTACTATAGAATTAAGTTAGTTTGTAAGTCGGGAAAGGATATAATAAGTATGTTCAGAAAATTAATTTTAAACACCACAATAACAAAAATATGCATATATTTTCCTGTTAGGAAATTATTTTTATAAATTACAAACCTTTTTTTTGTCAATATTAATATTTTACTATTTTATTAATATTATCTCATTTATCAATAGTGACAGTTTAAGATCACATGACTTGATGGATAAATACATTAAAATTGTTTTCACAGCTCATATAACTGTCTAAAAAGTTCATTTTTTTTCCTAAATCTGACTAGAGTAGAACTCAATATATCATATATATATGTTATGTTTATGTTATATATAAATCTTTTCTACACTAATGGATTAACTGCACAAATTTTTTTAAAGCCCCACGTCTTACTACCCGTTCTGGCTATTCTCATATGAACCAATTGCACTAGTGGTTTTTGGGATAACGAAGGTTATATTTATAGAAAGTGTACCCGCATTTGCGTGAAGGGAAAGTGGAAAACCATTAGGAAAAAAAACACCTTCAGCACACCCGATCTAGATTCGAACCTCGAACTCCCCGTCATCAGCAGTCTATTCTATTGCGAGAGTAGCGCTTTAGACCATGCGACCACCTAAGCGGGTAACTACATAGTTTAAACACACACAAACACACACATGCACACACTGAACTATACTAACCACACTACCTCGGTAAAACTAGATTTACCTTCTCTATTTTCACGTGGTTTATGGAATGCACCAATGAACAAATTTCCAATTACTAATCGTTCTATCACTTAATTGTCTAAACCAGTCAGCAGACCTTCCAAAAGGTTTAGTTAGTATCTGTTGTGGTCAGACGTGGCTATAGCAGGACTTCAGTAGGAAGAGGCTTAATGAATACAAACATGTTTTTTTACGGTTGACATTGATAATAGTTTACAATTTTATTAGTATTATTTTCTAGAAATTGAATATTCTTTTGTTCTAATCCCACTCTTTACCAGCCTTTAGAGTAATACGCATATATTCCAACTAAGCTAGTGCTATATGGATGAGAAAAGTTGAATTGAGAGGAAGTGTAACTACATTTTCTTGCAGAGAAAGTGGAAAAACCTTTTTTTTAAACTCCCCAGTACATGGGACTGAGAATTAAACCCCGATCTCCCTATAGTTCAGTCTATTGTAAGAATGATGCCTTAGACTATGAGGCCACCAAAGTAGGTCTGTATAAATTGACACGATACGATCTCACGTATGAATATATGAAACTATTTTTAGTTACTTTTGTAATAGTCATATACTGTTCTTCCTACCCGATCCATAAGAGATGTATATTGAGAGCTTATAGCAGAAAAATACACACCGGTGAGCACGCGGACTGAGGCATCAGACTTGTCTAGTCTGTCTTTTACGGTGATGAAGCTCGGGTTTCGAATATTGGCCAGGTGTTATGGAATATTTTACCTCCATAATGGTTTGCCCCTTTCCCTCCGTAGAATGGTAGCATTTCTTCTAAAGTGTTACCTTTCTCATGACTACTCTATTAGTGTAATTAATATGTGCATAGCTCAGATATGTGTAGTAAGACGTGGATCACACAAAAAATAAATTGTATGGCCCATCGCACAGACTTTCTCTCGCTTTTATCATTTAGACATTTACTAAAAACTCGTAAGATTTGTGATATGAAACGAAATAATAGGTCTATACATTATTGTAGGAACACTACACCAAAGATAATAAATGAAATAATATACGCTGTTACTTACTCCATGATATTAGGAACTAGGAACACTGTTTCAGAAATATTAAGAAAAGAGAAACATTTTTGTCCACCAAAAAGCATAAGAATTAAATTAATTTTTAAAGTCAGAAATTAAAAAGTATATATATTTGTTTATAGTTCAGAAACTATTGTTTTTATAAAAATATATTTCAAATAAAATTTTTTATCTTTAATAGAACTACAATTTCACAGCAATAAGTTATTTCGTATCTCAAACAGTCGCTGAGCAAAATTTGAAAATTGGAAAATTTCCATATGTAAAATATCCTGAAAACCATTTTCGTAAGAAAATTAGAGTTACCATCTTGTTTATAGTAATAAACGGTGTTTAGATACACAATTTAATCAAAATAGTTTGAACGAATTTTGAGAAATTTGAATTTTTCTCTTTTTTCCCTTCTGTAAGCTACCATTAATTTTAGGGCTAGATATCTAATTCCAAAAACTCCTCGGGGAGACCTTATGAAAACGCCAGATACCAAGTCTTAGCCCGGTCGGTAAAATAGTTTTGGCTCTAGCCCAAGGTACAGACAGACAGACAGACAGCACCGCGAAAACCACTTGTTTGGTTTCAGGGGGTCATGAAACTTCAACATTTATTAAAATCACGAGTTCAATTTTTTTTTTTAGGATCACACAATACTTTCTCTAAGAGGTGTCAAGATAAAGTAAAAATACAATGATTTATGAGCTATTATTGGTAGACAATGAGTAAATGAATTTCGCTATGTATTAGGATGTTGTTTTTAAGATTCTTTCAAGAACTTTTATGATCCAAATTATGAGCCATTCTCACTACCGACTAACCGGGATTTGTATTTTATCACCGTGTATTATTCCCCGTTCCGGGTATACTTATGTTTGGTAATTACTCTAATGGGGTAATCTACGCGCATTTGCGTGGAAGGAGAGTGAGAAACAATTTATGAAAAAATACCCTCAGTAGACCCAACCGGGATTTAATCCCCAATCTCCCCGTCATCAGGAGGCCAGTCTAATATTAGAGTGACGCCGTAGAGCATTCGACCACTGAAGCGGGTAGCCGGAAAATTAGAGACAATATTTCGGGAAATCTGAACAGGGCTTATTCTGATCATTTAAAAAGTTCGTTTGGACAAATTCTTAATGCCCAAGACAAATATTCAATAACTGTTGAAACTACTGTGTATAAAAATAAAATAAACGTTTATACTGAAGAAATACATATTTTTATTTTGCCCAGTAAAATGTTATTTGTTAGAAAGACTGTAAAAAAAACAACACAACTGACCTCAACTAACGTTTTCTTCTACCTCACCTCAAGTCACGTGAATAAATTATTATTTAGCACCGCGTCTTACTACCCGTTCGGGCTATACGCTTAAGTACTAATTACACTAATGGATTATGAATTGGGAAGGTTGAATTTAGAGGAAGTGAACCCGCATTTGCGTGGAGGGAGAGTGGAAAACCATTTAGGAACCCCCCCCAGTTCACCCGACCGAGATTCGAACCTCGATCACCCCGTCCTCGGTGGTCTGGCTCAACACGACTAGCGCGTTAGCCAACTACGCCACCAAGGCGGGTCACGTGAATAAAGTTACGGATATAATGGCGCAGGCACTTGTTTCGATTCCAAGATTTCGTTTATAAATATTTTATTTCTAACCAATTATATATTGGGAATGGATCTTTATTTCACTTTGTATCCCGACACGTTTACGGAGCGACAATGTCGCGTGCCTAGAATGACCTATTTAGCGACAGTTTGACATGCAAAGATTGTATTCTCGACAAAACCTCGAGAAGTAATTGTATTGGGGGGGGGGGGGCTTAGAGGAGGGTCGATATAGCAATCGATATATGGCTTCAAAGATAGTGTGGTTATATTATCATGTTTTTTCATCAACCCGTCTCTTTATTTTTCAACTATCACAAGTACCCAGTGCTACCACAGATAACGCTTTTCTTTTCTTTAAACAGAAATTTTAAAAAATCTTCATTTTATTTCTTAGAGCCCAGTTTTTAATTTTAAACAATCTAATCAATATTGCTTCCTCTACTATCTCATGTACTCCAACATCCTCATTACATGTACCGTCTAAATATTGCTTCCTCTACTATCTCATGTACTCCAACATCCTCATTACATGTACCATCTAAATATTGCTTTCTCTACTATCTCATGTACTCCAACATCCTCATTACATGTACCGTCTAAATATTGCTTCCTCTACTATCTCATGTACTCCAACATCCTCATTACATGTACCATCTAAATATTGCTTCCTCTACTATCTCATGTACTCCAACATCCTCATTACATGTACCATCTAAATATTGCTTCCTCTACTATCTCATGTCCTCCAACATCCTCATTACATGTACCATCTAAATATTGCTTCCTCTACTATCTCATGTCCTCCAAAATCCTCATTACATGTACCATCTAAATATTGCTTCCTCTACTATCTCATGTCCTCCAACATCCTCATTACATGTACCATCTAAATATTGCTTCCTCTACTATTTCATATCCTCCCTGTACCCTAACTATTGCCCGAACATCTTCATTTGTAATCCTTTCTCTTTTTGTGATGTATGTGCTTTATTAATATGTACTGTACTATACTGTACATTATAAATATGTATAAAAATTTATTTTTACATTCTTGTTATATCTTTAAAAAGTTCACCGAACTAAATAAAAGCTACGGGCTTGGGAAAATATGTAAAAAATATATAATTACAACAAACATTTCATTCCATGTATGTGTGTAGCAAGACCTGCTGCTGTAAAAGAGATATATGTGGGTGGTTGGGGGCCCCTAGAGAATCATGGCATGAGTAAAACTGCCCCATCTAACCCACCCCTTTACTCCCATCTCTAGGCGGCCTTGAATTTGTAAAAAAAAATCTCTGTATTTGAAGGAAAGAAATTTGTTAGAATTATAAAGAGCTCTTTGAGCTGAAAATATGTCTTACATGAAAAGACAAGTTAAATTTATTTTTTGTTTCACAGTTATTTACCGACTTTCAGTAGGCTTATATCTGGCCAGGATTCGAACTCTGACTTAATCATTATCAAAAATCCGGATTGGATTAGTTCGGTGCCGATCCTGAGTGCCCACAGGTTCAGGTAGATTGTTTTATATAGTACAACTTGCAATTCAATTAAATTATTGAATCTACTAGCGGAAAATAAAAATAATATGAAAAAATTATGAATATTTTGTTTATAAGTATTGTATTTATTTTTAAAAGATCAACCTAATATTACAAAAAGTACAATATTACGTTAGATTAAAATGCAGCTCGCAACAGCCCTGAAGGGCTTTCGTGAACTAGCAGTGGTTGACAAAAAATAAGAATAAAAATACGGCTTCCTTTCAGGCTGAATAAACACTTTTATAGGCCCCGTTTCAGTGGCCGAATGGTTTATAAACTCATTCAAAGCAAGTGCGGGTAGATTGCCTCTAAAATTCTTCCTTCTTCATCTCTGCCCCTTTCGAGTAATTATAATATATTGGTATAACCTGAGCAGGTAGTAAGACGCGGTAGTAAAATAAACTTCTATAAGGAATGGGGTGAGAAAATAATTTTTAAAAACCACCTCATATAGGCATAAACTGACATAAATAATAAATCACTAAAATAAATCCCCCTTCAGAAGTGAGGGGGAACCGTAGATAAATAAAGCTAATCAAAATTTAAAATAAAAAAATAAAATAAAAATACTAAATGAAAAATAAAAACCGCTATATATGTATTATTAAGAATAATAGCGGTTTTAAAATGGTAATAAAACCACTTACAGATATATAATCCTCATATTAAGGTCCCTCCACTATCCCGAGTCCTCATGACTATTACTGATCGGTCCATCGAGAACAATCGTGTATCGCTATAGAAGACGAGACAATTGTTCCGCCAAAATCCATGTAATCAACATCGTACAAAGACGTGATCAGCGTACATTCACCATTGTTCTGATTAGTAACAATACCGGGGCAAGCGGTACCAAATCGCTTTGATCTGTGTGTTCACAAGGAATAATAGCTTCGGCGATACCTATTGACTGTGTTAATGGTGTTCTGTTAATTATTCTGTTACACGTAACAAACTATATAAGTCAAATAGGGGATGGTCGTTAGTTATCTATGCAAAACATTGTTCGTTTAACGTTCGTTATATAGGCTAAGTCTTAAATTATGTTTATTTCATATAGTTAAAATTAAATTCAAACTAATATTAAAAATAATATAATTTATCTACTTCGTTACTTGCACAAATATAATATTTTTAATTAAAAAAAACTTGTGTAACGATAATGCAACCCGCTTCAATGGCCGCATGGTCCAACGTCACAGTAGACAAGACTGCCAATTATGGGCGGATCGAAGTTCGAATCTCAGTCGAGTGTAATGAGAGTGATTTTTCTAAACTGGTTTTACACTCTCCCTCCACGAAAATGTGGGTACACTTCCTATTAATATAATCTTCCTAATCCCTAAAACCATTAGCATAATTAGTACATAAGCGTATAACCCGAGCAGATAGTAGGACGCAGTGCTAATAAAAATAAAATAGAAGGTATTTATTAAATGTTTTGTATCTTTTCCAGGGTGTGTAGAAAACGCGAAGAAAGACCAATCTGTTTACAGTTTTTATAACTAAACATTTGTTCATCCAAAGTAAATCAAATAATTGTCTTGTATAAACATATAGTATAACTTTCTTCACAGGCTGATATCAACAGTTTGTTGAGTATCTTTCATGAGTAACGAGTATAGTGGCATTAGATGATAAACTTTTTTAATGAAGAGAAAGAATTTATTAAATTCTAGGACACCCTTAACAAATTAGAAAATTAGACTATGTTTTTACTAGATAATTATTTAATTTATTTTGATAAAACAATTTTATTATTTATTTATTAATATTACTATTAGTAATATTAGTATTACTGTTGTAACATGAACTTATAGTGAAATAACTTTCTTCAGTAGTTTAAGGGTCTATGTTTTGTATTTAAACCTTGATGAAAACTATTACCTGGACTTCTACAATATTACGTACACGTTTCCATGATAGTTACTTATTCTGTTTAATAGCTACCATGATATTTGTTTGTATACATGGTCCACTTTTTTTTTTGTGTGTGTGTACCACATTTTAATACCCGTTGTAGCTAGCTATCCATGTTTAATTATTACTAAACTAATTAATTAATTAAGTGCAGAAACATCATCCGTGTGTACGGGACATTAGGCAGGCATCATTTGGGGTCGAACCTGGAACTAGAGTTTGACCCAATTCCTGATTGCCTTACGAATATCCTTATTTGACAAATTGGAAAACCTACCAGATCTGCTTTCATGTATCCATACGCCAAACGATACGATCTTCAAGCCCACAATGTTAGTTTTAAGAAGTAGATCAAAATCACTTCTACAAGCAGGCCCCCTCCATGTGTTAAAACTGAGCGCCTGTACCAGGGTAAAACGCAGGCCCGCCTCTCTTTGAACCACTCGACTTTAATGCTGGTGGAAATGCATTTGTTTAGGGGGCAGTTATAATTAAAAAAAATCCAAAGGAAGACTTGGGTACCCTCCCATGTCAACATATCTAGAAAATATTCAGAGTGGTCCTTATCTATTTTTTTAAATTATACTTTTATAAGCTATTTGGAGTGGTCCTCCCCAGTAAACTTTTTGAAATTGGGATTCCCCTGTACGATATTTAAAGTGTTTTCAGCTTTTTTTTACTATACTGATTTAAAATGGTATTTGAAGTGGTTCCCTCCAGACAAATTTGAAATTTGGATGCTTCTGCAAGGTATTGAAGTTTCTTCCCTCGGCAAATCATTGAAAATTGTATACCTCTAGAAGTAATTTTGAATGTCCTCTCTTGTAAAATGTTTGAAAACTAGATTCTTCTAGAAGTTATTCAGAGAAGTTATCAATTTTTTTTTAAATTGAATGTTCCTTGAAGCTATTTAGAGATATCTTCACCTGTTACAGATAATATTTAAAGTGGTCTTCTCCTAGAAAATATTTGAAAATCGAGTGATTATAGAAGCTGTTTGGAGTTTTATTCAAGGTTATCATTCAGCTTCACATTATAGAATATCAGAGGAGGGTGAAATAAATTTATAGGGGTGTAAACTTATTCTAGTCAAGGGGGATTCATATTATATGATATAAGAGATATAATTACAATTTATTCCCTCTCCTTATTTGAGCTTTAGTCTTCTATGACGACATATTTCTGTGTTATATGTTACACCATCTTCAGGTCTTATTTATGATGACGATTATTTCTTTTAAATACATATTATCGGAAGGTTTGTGAAATTTTGAAGTATTACTACTTTTTTGTGAGATGAACAACACTGACAACAAGAAGATTGTTGTTCATCTCACAAAAAAGTTTCTTAAACAGTAATACTTCAAAATTTCACAAACCTTCCGATAATATGTATTAAAATAAATAATAGTCATCATAAATAAGACCTGAAGATGGTGTAACATATAACCCCAAAATATGTCGTCATAGAAGAGTAAGCTCAAATAAGGAGAAGGGAATAAAAGAATAACAAACAAGATTTAATTTTATCATTTATTACTCCTTACCAAATAAATATGATCATTACTAAAATTAATATAAAGGGGGGGAGTTTATTATAGGTGAGGGAAGAGTTTATTCCAGTCGGGTTGGGGGGGACAATTACTTACAGGGGAAATACCCCCTTCACTACTCTTCCCCTGATAAACTAAGGTTTGCATATTTTTATAAACTTTGTTTTCACTTTGACAAAATAAAAACTGTGAATGAAAACTATTATGTAAATGATAACTGAAATATTACGCACTTACATTTAAATAGGATTATATTTAGTGCCTGACTCTCTTTGTGTGCCAAAACTAGTTTCAGTAGAAAACTTGAAACATGAAGCCGTGAAGCTTCCAAACACTTTGAAATGAAGGACAAGAATGGACCGAAGCAAGGATGTAATAATTGTAATAAATGCTAGTAAATTCCTTCGTGGGAAACCGCAGTGGAAGGGCTGCCTATTCCTTAGTATGTAGAGGCAATTTTTTTTTTTTCATCTTTCGATTTTTTTTAAATTTGTGAATTTGGATCTCGGGCCTGGGCCCCTAGGAGTAGCGGGGCCCGATAGCATGGTACCTATAGTCCCCACCTACCCCCTTATGGTGGGCCTGTCTGCAAAGGTTGATATTAGTAACTTTAAATCACTGTTTGCAATTAACACTATTTTTTTAGGTGTTTTGAAAGGGTATTCGGAAATAAATTGTAGTATACGTAGCCAAATTGAGCCGTGGGGATTGTTCATAGATTGAACTAAGTTGCCAATAAATAATAAATTTAGCGTCGTTATGTGATTTCTTTGGAAGTTATTGGAGGAGCAACCGATCTTAGGTACGCGTGCAACAAAGTTGACACGCTTAGAATACACACAAGCAGCACGCAATTCGTGACTTATTTCGCTACCAATCAAAATCACCGACGTTGCATGGCATGGTTTCACTTTTAAACTTTTTAAAAAAAAATTAAAATGTCAACCTTAAGCTCAGTACACACGATCGCCATTTATTGTACATGATTTTTTGGGCCCCCTATGGCGTCGTGTAAATACCAAAGATCATACAAGATCTCCTCTTCACAAGTTATTTCATGCAATATATTGTACCATGGGGCAAATAAAACTATATATAAACTATAAAAAAATAGATACCACATGGTCTAAGGCTTCCCTTTTGCAATAGACTAGACTGTCGATGAAGGGAGTTCGAAGCTCGAATACCGGTCGGATATATTGAGGGTGGTTTCTCCTAAATTGTTTTTCACTCACCCTCCACGCAAATGCGGGTACACTTACTTCAAGAATTTAATCTTCCGTAGCTCTAACTCATAAGTGTAATCAGTACATATGCGTACAACCTGGACAGGTAGTATGACGCGGTGATAAATATATGTAAGTATATATTTACAATATAAAATAAACGAAATGTATGTATCAGCTATTTTTATTGTAATCATAGAGAATCCTGTCTTACTGATGTGTAGACCTACTTTGTTTTGAGATATGGTAGCATATTTATTAACATTTAGATAACTAATCAAAACAGATATACATTCTTTAGATTGAAAAAATTACAGCTGTAGATGGGACTCGAACCCCGGTCATGTCCTGTGTCCAAGTGTCATTTTTCAATTATTTAAAGTACATGATACTTAGATGAGGCTATAGCAATACTAAATCAACTTACTGATTACTAAATTTTTGCGTAGAATGCGTGTATTCTGGATAGTTAGTAAGACGCGGTATAAAACGATTGACCTTGGGATACATTCAACAACCTCTCGGCACCTAAATCAAGGGGGGCTGGGAAATAGTTGAAGGCATCTGCAAACCAAAGGGGTAAAGTACAAACTGACTCTAACGATCCTACCCACGTTGCCAAGCCCACCGTCTTACGCTGTCTTTACAGTCGTTTAGTACATATGAGTCACAATAATTTAGAACATCCTGTTAGTGATGAATTAAAAACAAGTGGTCCATTGTCTGCCAAAGTTCCATATGGATTTCATAGCTGAGGATCTAAGGCTGTAAGGCCCTTAGGGGTAATAGGCCAACACGGAGTATAACTGTAAATTGTTCGAATCCCGGAAGGGTTTATTGAGGTTGTTTTTCATTAAATCTTGCCCCCTCTCCACAAATTCAAAGGTGCTTATATATCCTCTAAATTATTCTTCATTCATTCCAAAAGCCATTAGTATATATGTGTTAACGGCATGAACGGATGCGGTGAAAATTAGAAATTAAAATACTGTAATTGCAAATAAATAATCTTAAATAGAATGTATCATGATAAAGTACTCACTCAGATTCGTTATCATCGAAAATTAGTTCTCCTTCTATTCCCTCGTACTCCTTTCCCGCCTTGGCTGTACCATCCTGCGTGAAGAATCTGATGGCGACCTTCCCTCTCGCCCCACTGTAGCGCACAACCTTCAGATCGTACTGCCCCACAGACTCCACCAGTTCTATGTCCCTTTCCTGGAACCCGAACACTCCACCATGATCGTCGTCCAGGATCATGATGGTCGCTAGAGAGGGACTTCCAAGTTGAGGGACCGTGGGTGAGTAGAGAGGAGGTTTGGCTGAGAGCCTCCTTGGGGGTGCCGGGGCGGCGTCCCCGTTTGACTGTCCCGTCCTCAGGTTACTCAACCTCACGTAGAAGTGTTCGTCTTCCTCGAACACGTCGTCATCGATCACCTGCAACCGGAAGGTTTGGACGACCTCCCCGGGATGGAAGACGAGTGTGCCTCTCGCACCCACGTAGTCGGAACCTGCGTTGGCCGAGCCATCTTCCGTCCCGTAGTCCACCATGACGAGTTGGCCCAGGTCACCCCCTTCCCTCACGACGCGGACCTCGAACTCCCCCACGTTCTCCATCACCGTATAATGGCCGGGGTCGAAGTACACCTTCATCCCGGCGTCTTCCTGACGCTGAAGCTCAGCTTTAACCTCTGACAGGTCACTTTGAGCTCTTTCCTGTATCTTTTTCATGATGTTCCCACCACCCACCATCTTCCTGGTCGCTTGGATCCGATAGAACGCCCGGCTCTTAGGGCCTTTGTTCAGCACGTCTTCCTGAGCCATCACTTCTATCTGTTCTAGGTCCATGGCGGGGTTTTTCTTGCGGAGCTCCCTCAGGGTATGGATGTACTCACGTCGGTGCTGCTCAAACTCTCTGACCTCGTCACTCTGGGCTTGTTCCTCCAGGGACTTGAGCGCACCGTCCACATGATTGAATTTGTTTGACATCTCAATGTCCCCTTCGGTCTCCACGATAACACCCCGCTTGTTCATACGGTATCCTTTGTGTAAGTACTTGTATATAAGAAGTCTGCGGTCCGCGATATAAGCAGTGGCCACGGTGGCGGGGAAGAAAAGGAAAGTCAACACCGCCTCCCACACGTCGACCACTTCTGGGCTGATGACAGCAAGTATTAAGTAAAGCCATACATAGGCGAACACTGACCACGTCGCTGTCACGAAAAACACGCGCAAATGTTTGATCTTACGCACCTCCCCATCAGGGATCACGATGACGCAGATTGCTATGATGACAAACAGGTTGTACGCAGCAGATCCAACGATGGTGCCGGGTCCCAGGTCACCGGCCTCGAAGTTCTTTGCACCAATCTCGATGATGGACAGTAAGATCTCCGGAGCTGACGATCCGAGGGCCATCAGCGTCAGATTAGCCACAGTCTCGTTCCACACTCGGACCACCAATATCTGCGTTTCCCCGTTCTTCTTTTTGACGGTGATCTCCTTCTCCTGTGAGGTGATGACTTCGATGGCTGCCATAAACCTGTCTGAGACGATCGACACCCGATAAAGAGGTATATCATGGCGAAGAAATAGACAAGACCTCTCGCTATCCGGTCTCCAACGGTCAGGTTCTCCTGCGGCATCCACCGGGGCAGCAGAAGGCCATCCGAACATTGTTGCGTGTAGTTTTTCTGAGCGGCCTCGACTCCTGGACCCCCCGCGACCACCGTGATCAGCAGCAACAACGTGGTTCTGAGCGTCGTCTTCATGGTCGCAGTGGGCTAGTTGATTAATGTGTCCTCCTCACCCCCTCAGACACGCACCATGGTTTCTTCTGTCGGTCCGTTGCCCGCGCTCGTCTCGAGGCTACTAGGGGCGCAAGAGAGGTGCGGCGTAGACCGCGCCGGGGCAGCCGCGCAGGTTTGACCCCTCCCTCTCTACCCCTCTCCCCCCCGCGAGCAATCAATGCCGGTCCATCACGATACATCTCGCCTCGTTACAGACACGCACTCGTGCTCTCCGAGTCATTACAAGACAGGAAGTAGAATAGTGCGATGGGTCGTGTCTACGCGTCAACATTAAAAACTAACTGCCGAGTCAAAGAGATCTTGGTTCAAGCCCTTTGTAGTTTCTAGCACATTTATATAATTATTAAAATAAGATGTTCATAGTTCAGCCGATCTGAGGGTCAGAGGAGAGCTTAGCGGATAACGACACCACCCCACCCCCCCAAACTAGCCCAGTCAACCAACCGGAACTTTATATTATACCACCAGTGGTTCGGTTTTATTTGGGCCATCATAACGTCTTAAAACTAAAATAAAGAGTCATGCATTAAATTCCAAGCCAGTGATTTAATTTAATTTGATCGTAATCAAAATTTATAGTGAGTAAATCTAAGTGTGTCTAGAGTACAGAATTTGTAAAGGTATATGATGGCATTAAATATAAGACTGTACCGTTTGTCGTTTCTTGTTGTTTATAAGCAAGTTCTTAAGCTAAACATAAAAATCATTACTTTAGTGAATAATGACTATAATCTACAAAAGTAACACGTGAAGGATCATTTTACAAACTTAAATATATCAAAAATATATTCATGTCTCAGTTATTGTCTAACAAGTTATAAGCATTTTTGCTTGTGTTAGTAAAAAATAGAAGCTGATGTTTCGGCATGGCTATCGATAATGTATGAATATGAAATGACCTCGAGATTAAATCTACTAATTATAAAAATATCGATACTTCGCCACACCATTTCACCTTATAACTTCATTAATATTTATGAAAGTATGTAAAGGGCCTTCATATTTGTAGTCCCGGAACGTTTCGAACCTTCCAGTATACCCCTGAATATTATATTAAATATCATTATAGCCATAATCAGTCAATTTTGTCACTTGAGCGGTTTTAGCACTATATTTAGTGACTTTTCTAGTCAATGTTGGTAGTAAAAAAACTTGAGAAGAATATAATGTTTCTTTTCAATAGGTTTTCAGCTACAACTAAATTTTATTCTTTGGTTAATTTTTCTGAAACTTTTTTTTTGCGAAAATTACCTCTTGAGGCTCATATAATGAACTCAGAATTATGTTCAGACGCTCTAAAAATTCCCTCACACGAGGTTTAATTCCCGAATTTTTTTTCTATAGGAGGAGGAGGTGGTGCCACAACCCCGGCAGATAGGACTCCAATCTGACCCCCCATATGGAAAACCCACATGGGTGCCCTTGCTCAGAGAGTACAAACAATGGTGAGATTTTAATTCACTTACCTTGTGGGCTTGTGAGCTTCTGATATACACAATTTCTACCCGTGCGTTTTCAGTACATATTCAGTCTAGAAGGATATTTATATAGCCATCTAATTTCAAAGTATAGTTGTTGTGATTAGTATCCCTCCTTACTACCCCCTCAAACTATTCGTATTTAACTACACTAATAGGGTAGGGATGAAGAAGGTTGATTTTTAAAGGAAGTGTACTGGCATTTGTATGAAGGGAGACTGGTAAATAATTTAGAGAAAAATGCCTTGGAATACCAATCTTCCCCGTCACTGGCAAACTCTATAAGATGAACTTGACACTTTAGTCATCGAGCCCACCGATGCGGGAGTGTATAGTACATCACTGTGAAGTGAGACGCATGGTTACATCTTCTTTAAAACTGTAATCAGGATGAGACTATATGGTCTGTGTAGGTTGGAGTGGAGGGATGGTAAGCTTCAAAGGTCAGCCGATGGTAACTTGACCAACGCTCACCTCCATCAACACTCGATGATTGATAACCTTCGAGGCGTTAAGTTTCACACCCTAACCCTCAGCAGCGGAATATTAAAACACTCGATAAAACTTTAGATTAGCAAGGGATGTAAAAAAATAAAGCTGATAGATTTGAAAAGGATGATGTATCAATTTAACACAGGTAGCTAGAACCTGATGTACATAGGTAGGCACGCGGAGTAAACGTCAAGCTCATTCACTCTGGTTTGTCAGTGGTGGGGATCGAATCTTAGACTGTTGTATTAAGGGTATTTTTTAATAAAATAGTTTCCAACTCTCTTTTTATGCAAATGCTGATATATTTTATCTAAGTTCTAGGTTCCTCATTCTTTACCTATTAGTCTAATTAAATACAACTAGACCGAATTAGTAGTAAAACATGTTGGGGGGGGGGGGGGGGGAGGGAACATGGCCGAATAACTTAATTCTATAAAGAAACAGCAGTCGTACCCAGGATTGTAAATTTACGAACAATTATTTTAATTTGTTCTTTCTCCAGCAACTTCTTTATTCAAGCAGTAAGGATTAGGAGTGGAAAACAGAGGAAATACATCCGCATTTGTATTATAGTGGACGTTAAAAACAAAGAGATAACTTACATTTATAAAACTACCCCCACTCCCAGTGGACCTAGCCTAGATTCAAACCTCTATCTTCCGTCAACGTAAACCCAGTATATTGCAAGCCTGACACCTTAGACCGTGATACCACCAGTACAATTTTTAATTTACCAACTAAAGAAAGGAAATAAATAATATTTCGTAGGTTACTTATTCATTTTTACATTTAACGTGAACATTTTGAAACAACTTATTGTATCACCACATGAATTACAAACTAACTTAATCTTACAACACACACAAAACAATCAGGTTCTCAGTCATTAACTTATCCCTGGGAAAGAGGAAATCCTAAATTTAGCCAGGGATATACTAATTTACCGTTTTGGGGTTTGAATGCATACCCCTAGCTAAATATTTTACATTTGAACAATTTTAGCCCACACCGGGAATCGATTTTGAGACGTTTATTCAGTAGTAAAACATGCTTCCAACTAAACTAAGGTATACAGTCTTAAGCTTATAATTAATTATAAATAATATAGTAATTCATATTGTGTAGCCATGTTTATCGAAATTATATTTTACTAATAATTTAATAAGTAAACATTTTACAAATTATTTATATTCTACACTGATGATGCGCAGGTACATCTTTGACTTTTAGTTCTTTTAAACATATCATTTTTGAATCATATTCAATAATTGGTGATTACTATTTGCTAAAACATCATATGAGCTACATAATGAGATATTCTTCAAATACGTTAAATATAAACTATGGGCTGGAGTTTATCAGAAAACGTGGTTTACATCAAATGAAAAAACAAAAAAACAAAATATGAAACCTAATAAAGACAAAAATATTCCAAAACAACTTTTCAATCTCTTTTCCAAAATCTAGTTCCTAAACAGCACATCCTGAGAAAACGAAGATAATACAACTAAGCAATCGGTTTTAAAAAAAAAAGCAAATAAATGTGTCATAGTCTGTGGTTCATTAAATTCTGATGTAAGACTTTTTAAATGTTGTAGATAAATGTGTAAACAAGAGAAATATTAAGCACTTTAAGTCTAAAAGAGCCTCTTTGGGTCGGTGTATGGATGTTGTTGAAGCGAAGGGCGTGTGCAAGGAGAGGAAAGTGAGGAGAAAGTTAGTGAGGATAGATTAAGTAAGGAGTTTTTTTTGAGCTGTATGCACAGTTTTTTTTCCCGACCCCGTAAAGGAACGGTGAGATTAGGTAATGTAGGTATGTATGTATGTATGCTATGTGCGTTATTCTTATCTTTAAACTTTAAAAATTATATTTCTGTTGTATGAAAGCTTGCTTTTTCTCACAACTTTTATCGTCATGTTAATAACTTTTAAAAGTGTTTGATTCTTTCTCGCCTTAAATAAGTTTCAAGTGAAACAACTTTCCTGCAAAGAGGTGTAACAGAAACCTCAAAGTGCTCTAGACATGCCACAAGACAATTTGTAATAAAAGTTGGTAACACTAACAAATTGTTAATAAATACACTGGTGTTGTACCCTACTTCAGAAAATAGTACAACACATAAGGCCAACTAATTTAAATACGTGTAGAAACATCATTAACACTTAATACGTTTAGTATTGTTATTATTACGTGTTCTGTCTTACGATAGGTCGTCCATTCCTTTTGTCAGTGAACTTAGACCGCCAATGCGCCCTGTCCTCTGCCTTTTCCTTCAACTCACATTTTCTTATTTCCTTCAAGTCATCTAGCGTTTGATTCCTCCCTCTTCCTAAGCTCCTCTTTCCCTCAACGTTTCCTCCTATGACGTCATGCAGTAGTCAGTTCCTCCTAAGGATATGTCCGATACAGTTAACTTTGTACCAAAAAATCACATCGGAAATGGTTCTTTTATCACCCAATTTTGTTAGGACTTGTTCATTTGTCACCCTGTCTGTCCGCCTGATATTTTCAAGTCTTCTTCTGCACCACATTTCAAAGCTCTACAAGTATTTATTTTTCATCTCCCTAAGAGTCCAAGTTTCTGCTCCATACAGCGCAATACTCCAAATGTAGTATTTCATTCATCATCTCGAGACCTATTTAGCTAAAGCTTCGGATACTTTGAACGTGCAGACCTGTCATATTAGAATTAAGCTATTACGGTGCACCGCACAGACTTTCCCGTTCCTTCACCTAAAAATGAAGGAATTCACTTAAAACTCACAAGATACGTGAAACGAAATAAAAAATATTGTTGCAGAAAAAAATGAAAAAAAAATCATCACATTCCTTCATACATAGTGCATAAATTAAATAGTATACACTGTTACAGAAACGTATTGCGAATAAAGGGACATCTTGGTCCACCAAAGAGCATAGCTAAAACTCCCCATTTTCCAGACTTTTTTTTTAAATAGTTGCTCACAGTTCGGAAAGTATTTGCTTTATAAAAATATATTTCAAATAAAAGTGTTTGTTTAACAGACCCACACATTTACAGTGGTAAGGTATATCGTATCTCAGATAGTTACGGAGATATACTCAAAACTATAGATATCCCCATATGAAAAGTATCCTCTAAGTCATGTTCGCGGGAAAATTAGATGCGCCATTTTGTTTATAATGTTAATAAACGTCCAGGTGCGAATTTTGAGAAAATTTATTTTTCTATTTCTTTTGCCCTTAAGTAAACTACTATTAATTTTAGGTTTAGATGTATAGTAATTCCTAGAATCCTTCTAGGGAGCCTTATGAGAACTCTAGATACCAAGACCGATCAATAAAATAGTTTCGGCTCTAGACCAGGACATGTACAGACAGACAGAATAGAAAAACCCTTTTCGGGCTCAGTGGGTCATGAAACGTCAATATCCATAAGAGTCTTGACTATTATTTTGATGACCACAATACTTTTACTTTCCGAGGGGGTCACGATAAAATAAACAGGAGCATAATCTGAATTTATATGGGCCTATGATTAGTGAAAAATAGAACAATAGCTATTTTAATTTGGTCACTCATAATTTATTGAGTCAACAACATGTTTTCTTGATGAACTAAGGATTCCAGATTTAATTTTTAATATAGCCTTAAATCTGTCATTGTTAAATTTAGGGCTTCCCTTTTTGCAGTGATAAGTTGATGGACAGTAGTAATGTGATGACTGAGTGTTGTATGTGTTTTAGTTGGTTTTTTTGCACCACACCACGTTCGGATTATACGCTAATGGTTTTAGAAAATAGGAAGGTTGTATAAACATAAAGTGTACCTACATTTGTGTGAAGGGAGAGTGGAAAACCATTCTGGAAAAAAACACTCTCAGTACACTTGACCGAGATTCTAACCTCGATCTCCTAGGTTCAAATCTTGGTCGGGTGTACTAAGAGTGATTTAAAAAAAATAGTTTTCCACTCTCCCTCCATTTAGTTTGTAAGTCGTGAGATAACACAATCATTGGGGTCAGAAAGGGGCCGCTAAACACAGAAACAAAACCAGGGAAAATAAGCTCCCCGCATAGCGAGCGCTGCCATGATGCTGCTATTTTAGTAGATAGAAAAAGGGGGGTGGGGTGCGGGGCGGATAGTCAGGGTATAGTAGAAGCTTGTAGCTAGTTCCAAAATAAAACATGTCGTGCATGCCAAGTTTGAAATGTGACGGAAATAAAGGTTTCCATCCTTCAACAAGAAGACGATCTCAAGAACGCTTGGTATATTTACGACAGACCCATTGATTATAACGGGCTTCTATCCACTTGTACAGCGTATTGTCTCTAGCTGTTGAAGTCTTAAGTAGAGGATTATATTAGAAGGAACGTAACAAAGTAGTCTATGAAGTGTCTAATTAAATTTAAATGGAGGTGTTGGCAGAAAATACAAACCACACATTGTTTCAGATAAATTCAATAATGTGTGTCGAAGATTACAAAGCTAAATGTTTTTTGGCTAAAATATGTGTTTTATTTCACATCATAGCTCTTATTAATTTAGAAACAAATTAAATTAGGAATATAATTTTCAGTGCTTGTTATTTTATTCGTTTTTATTTATAGAAAAAATAATAATTTTATAGAGATAATATTTTAGTTTACAATATTTGTTTGTACAATGCTACTAGCCAAATTTTCACCGCCTAGTTTCATGTTTAAAAGGTTTAAAGAGGTTTTGAAATCACAATAGAGAATGCTATTTTTTTTACCAAACGTGTAAGTTTTAGCTCTTTATGCCGCCTAGAGTTATTCCTGTGAATTTGGCAGAAGGATAAGCAGTTTTTTCTTGGCAACGTATCTACTGACATGAAACTTTTAAGGGAGATGCCAAGGATTTTGATACAAGGACAGTATTTCAGCAATTTTTATAATAACATAAATTGTTTGGCAAGATAAATCAAATCTTTATCCAATTGAATAGTTGATTTTTTCACATGGTAAACTTAACAGTTGTTGCCCTAGTATTTGATGATAACTTTTTTCCTTCTTTAAAAAGTTTATCGTCAAATAATAATATGCTTATGACAGATATTCAACAATTATTGATATCACCATTCAAATAAAACCCAAACTTTATTTTTATATCGGAGAAGAATTTGATTTATTCTGTCTTAAAAAATTATTTGCCATGAAAACTGAAAAAAAGTGAATTTTCTCACGTCCTATTCCATTCAATTTTAAGCTTACGTGTTGGTACACCTGCACATGCTTGAAGAAATTGTAGGATAGTAAAGTGTACAATTATGTTGCGAAATCGTGATTGAGTCCTAGGAATATATTGTTCACCCAAAAACATTATCTTGCAGCTTCACTTGTTTATGTTTGATTATATCATAGAAAAGGCGGTGGATTGTTATTTGTTGCAAATGTAGTAAGTGTAAATGTAACACACCAAAACTATATAAACAAATAATCTACTCTATATTTTCTCTCCCTATTACAATACGGGGTGGGTAATTGTATCCATTTGGAATGGTTACTATGCCAGTATTTCTCAAACGAGCGACCTTAATGAAAAATTTGTAATTGTACCAATGGAATTATTCCCATTAAAATTGGAATTGTATTCAAATTTGGAATGGTGTCCATTCCAGTATATCTCAATCAACCGACCTTATTGGAAAATTGGAATTATACCCACTAAAATCGAAATTGTATCAATTTGGAATGGTACCATTCCAGTATTTCTCAACAAAAACATTTACAAAAAATTTGAATCATACCCACTGAAGTTTATCCACAAAAATATGAATTCTACCACCGGAATTACTACCCAATAAAATCGAAATTGTATCCATTTGGAATAATATAAACATTTTCAAGTATTTTGGATTTGTACCCACTGGAATTATACCCACTAAAATCGGGATTGTATACATTTGGAATGGTATTCATTCGAGTATTTCTCAAACAAGCAAACCTACAGAAAAACTGGAATCATATCCACAAATGACGGATATTACGTTTTAATTCTTATTCACACTTTGATATTTCCAGTGGGTACATTACCAATTTTTCAAAAGGTCGCTTGTTTGAGAAATACTGGAATGGTAACCATTCTAAATGAGTACAATTCAGTTGTCTCTACACTCACCCCTCTTGCTTCCATATCGTCCTGTGCGGTAGAGTGTCATATCTTACTTCACCAACTGTATCTCCATCTTGAACAAGAAAGATATATGAAGTTTCATGGGAAACAGTCAAAATTATTAGAAGAAGAGACGCAACTTTCCCTCCGTGACAGTGGGTAAAAATTAGTGACGCACTATTGAGGAGAACTAACTCTTGCCATCCCCTTTCATTTCACTCATCAACAACAAAAAGTATCCCTATATCTTTAAATTTATAGAAATTTGATCAGAGTTTCAAATAATAATGTTTGTGAAAATAACAGATTTAGTCTACTAAAATATATTTATGAAATATAAAATAGAACAATATAGATGAATAATTAAGTTTCAAAATTTCTGTGTGGCAATAGCTTTCTAAAAAAAAAAAAAAGGATAGGCCTCTTTGTTTACAAAATTAAAGTTCGTCTTGAAGTCATCGTTATATGATTAATTTTGTTTTTAAATATCTTACTAAAGGTAGGCCTACTTTGATTATATTAAACTTAAGACTCCTTTTTTTAAATTCCACTACTGTTTGTTTTTTTAAGATTAGTATAACTAGATTCCTAGTAATAATTATTTTAATTATTATAAAATGTATAAAATTTAATTTAATTAGAAAATCTTTTGTTTTGATAAATTTTAATAATGACAATTATTTTATTTTATTCGAGTTCATGAATATATTAAATGTATTGTTATAAATTTTTAAACTCACTTTTATATGTTTAATCTAGCTACACTTATTAAATAGATTGTCTGCAACATCATACTAAATCAAATATTTTCATAAGCAATCTAGATAAGTTTAGATTTATCTTTTCGCCAAAAGTCCTCGTTTTTGAAACCAAGATTTACACAACTACCCCACTATTTTCCTCCCTCATTACTCCCCCCCCCCCCCAATCTGCCCGCTTTGACCCCACTTCTATTCAAAGAAAAGTCAGTACTTTCCCTTTGTTGTCGGGGAGCTCGTCGCAAGGAGCTTTGTGGCCTCGCGTCCCCTCATTGTGTGTAGTCGTGAGATAGCGAGAGATGCGAGCAGATAGCGAGCGAACAGTTGAGTATCGACCCGCGGGTCTAACCTAGCAACGCGCACGCACCCAAGACGGAGAAGACGATAAAGAAAACTGGCCGAGGAAAGAGAAAGTACTGGATAGGAAGAGAGAGAGAAAAAAGTTCGCACCAGATATAAGGTACAAATTACAGAAACAACGAGATAGTCCACACAAAAAAAAAAAACACTAAAAACTTTCAAAAGAGAAAGCAAAAACTACAAGTGACAAAGAAAAACAAAATAAAGAACGAACAAAACAAGAATACGAGGTAAACATGAAGGGGGTGGGGAGTAATGACCTCGATAAAAGGATCTAGAATTAGTGAAACAGAATAACAAAAATCGACAAAGTGAGACAGAGGATAGTTCTGGATGAGGTATAATAGAACATGAGATAGAATAGCGACAAAGAAGTCACGAGTAAAAAAACCCACTGGTGGTGCTAAGAAATATAAACTATTTTTCTTTGTGAAGAGTGAAAGTCGAAAAGAAACTAGAATTTATAAAAAGGAAGTTATATTCTTAAATTTGTTGGGTATTGCGTGTTTATGTACATCGAGATTAAAAGTGTATATATTAGTAATCTTCGAAATAATATTTTGTAATATTTTTTTTGCTCCATGCAAAAAAAAAAAACCTTATTAACTACCGACTAACGACGTTGCCTAATCAGTGAACTTGAAGCTATTTTATAAAACGGGTTGTAGCTTAACTTGACGCACTTTGGAACTCTAAGCATAGTCCGATGTACGAACTATAAAGAGAGGAAAGAAAATTAGTAGTTCCTCCTGCGAGGTCTCTTGTGTACATCCTGATAATCACTTCCCTCTTCCTCTGACGAGTATAAACAAACTCAACATTTTTCGCCTGGACAGAATTTACTTGGATTTTAAAATCACCTTTTCTTGGTTATATTTTAGATATACCTATGTTTCCACGGACTTTTTTTACCCCACATCCTCCTTACCCGCCTCGATGGCCGCATGGTCTAACGTGCAACTCACGCAGTAACTAGACTGCTGATGACGGGGAGATTGAGTTCGAATCTCGTTGGGTGTTCTGAGGGTTTTTTCAAAATGATTTTCCACTCTTCCTCCAACGCAAAATTCGGATACAATTCCTATAAATATAGTTTCCTGATTCCTAAAACCTTAACGTAATTAGTACATAAGCGTATAGTCTGGATGGGTAGTAATACGTGGTGCTTAAAAAACATCTACATCCTTGTAATTAAATTCCTAAATGCCCATTTTCGTGACTAAACCAAATAACCTGAATTATAAAAGATGTTTCAAAAAAACTTTTAAAAACTACATTTAGATCTAAAAAATAATTAGTTGAGAATATAAAACGATTTTTAGAATTATTTAAGAGTTTGTGGGCTTTTTTCGGTGTTATCTTTAAAACTCACAGAATAAAACTAATTACATAAACACAGAAACCTTATCTTTACTGGCCGCTAGTTTACGGATAGGCAACGTCTATTAAAATTTTACTACACTAATTTAAAAGGTCTAATTTTAAGCCATAAATAGTGATTTAATCATTTCAAATCTTTACAGCCCACTAGCTATAAGGCGTCAAACTTGCTATTTTATGATTTTCCAGTACCATTGTTAAGGTAAAAAAACAATTAATGTTTGGGGCTGAAATTTAGTTAACTATATATTCATATGAGGTGTACACAATGAAATATTTTAACGTACAAGCAGTTTAAAAGTGGTAAAATTATAAAAATTATAATTATATATAAATACTGTTCTTTTTATGCCCATATAATTTAATTTTATCTCATTTTGTAGTACGAGTACAATATGTTGACTGTCGTTATTTAGAGTTGATTTGTTTTTGCTTTATCTAGCTCTACTAGTTAATTTTATTAATTTGTCCGAATTGATCATTGCAAGTATAATTTTTAATTTATATTTAATTAATTTCTAGTTTTGACTGTACTGATTGTATGGATAACAACTATCAGAACATAATATGCCAGACCTAGGCAGAGGTTCAGATAATCCCAACCAAAGACACTCCAGGAAAGAGGACGCTGGGATTCATTACCTGGTCAATGTTGCTGGAAAGGGCTGAGACATTCTACTTGCTATCTTTCCCAATATGGTCCCCTTACCGCTACAAATGTTAAATTCCCTCTCAAGATATTATAGACTCAAAAAATCCAAGTAATTCTACTATTAAATTACCTCAAGTAATACTTTTTATGATATGATTTCTTGTAAAGTAATAATTTTATATTAATGGTAGTCCACCGGTATACTAAACCCGAAGGAAAAATACACTCAAATAATAATTCTTAAGAGGGATATAGGAATTGGTGGCTGAGAAATCAAGAGCGTTAGAATAAATTCGTGATTTATTGCTGTTGGCTAACAGTTACGGTCTTTAATCCTGCTCACTTTCATTGGGTGTAGTTTCCTACTTATGTTTTCTACCTTTCTCATTTTCATCTCCACTAATTCGAGACATTTTTCTATTATTGACCTCCATTTGACCAACCACTTAGTTTTAGTCATTAATAACCGTTGTAATACACTTACAAATAAAAAACAATATTGCATTATGAATAATATTTATTATGCGTCCAACTGTGATTACTATTTTTTTTTAATTTACAACGGGCGAAGCTCTAAAGAATCAACTAAAATACAGTAAAACCCCATTATACTGAACCCCAGTAGTTCAAAATTTCAGATAATCTAAAAAGACTTTTTTGGAAAACAGGTAAAAAATTAAGTTGATCGAAATATATTTTATTCGTTAACAATCTCAAAGTTGAAAGATAATTATAATAAAAAGTGATATCTGATAATAAATGTGTTGTATCAATACAATGTGTTTTTCTGTAAATAAAAATAATTATTGTACATAATACGTGCTATTCAACAGTTAAATAAATGAAAATTTGATTAAAACCATTTAACTGTAATTTAAAATTTGTGTAAATACTGTATCCTTTTATTCCCCTACTCAATCAGAATTTGTCCGAACAAGCTTCGGTTCCAATCATTTCAGATTGACAAGGTTCTAGTAATATAATAATCAGGCCTTTGATTTTTTTATTATTACGTTAAACATCATAGTAGGACTATCCGAAGCCTCTAAACTTCGACTTCACTTTAAAACAAACATCAGCTTCGACTTCACTTCGAAAAAAAATATCCTGTTTCAAAGCTTCGCCAATAAAAACAGTGACAGTTAAATACTCAATTTCTGTTCAATTACCGTCACTCTGAGCTATATTGTTCATTACAAATTAATATTAATATGGAAACAATTTGAAATAATTGAATTGCTTGTTGTGACAATAAATAGATTTATCACATTAAAAGAGAATATTACAAACAATTTTGCAGTAAAACATTTTCCAAGCTATTTTAGTGCATAAAGTAAAATAAATAACACGAGTATTGTAATGCCCTGTTTTATAAGTTGCTTCTAGTAAGATGTTCATCCATTTCCTGGCATTTGTACTTCCTGTCATGAGCCAGTGCATGCGACCTTAGACCTTGTTCTCTTATTGTATAGACTAAAATCTGCAAGTCCCAGATTAATGTGGGGATTGGCATTTGATAACCAACAAGTCTAAGTAGAGCTATCAAAATCACTGCCTGGTGGCTTCGCCGCTTAGGATCGAACCGGGACCCTCAGGCCGCCGCGCGGGATTCTTGAGGTTCGCACACGTTCCCTCGTTCATTTCGGTCTGTCTGATGTACCCATTTTATCGTAGAGTAGTGTTTCACTTAATTAAATATAAATCTTTGTACACTGCCTTGTAATTTACAAGCCTCCTCCCACGCCATAATCATTCCATCAGATTAACCTCATACGCTCTGGGTAGCCATCCAGAGTCTCATAAGTCACTAAGACCCCCTCGCCCCCCCCCCCCAATTCTACTGTAGCCAGTAGTTAGAGCGGACACCATCGGGCCGCCGTGTGAAAAGGAAGGATTAGACAACATTTTTTTTTCAAGCATAAAACCATTAACAAAAAACATTTGAACTTCGATTCAGCGTCTAAAATGTTTCATATCATTTGATTTGAGTTCGCTTCGAATTGAAAAATTAGACTTCACTTACCACTACTTTATAGCTATTAACGGTTTAATTTATTTAAGGATGGGGTTAGAAAAGTTAGTTTTAGAAGAAGTGCGCTCACACTAGCGTTGAGGTGGTTTGGGAAAAAAAATCTCTTGTTGTAAATAACATTAAATGTAAAACAATCCTCCAGTAAGCCCGGTTGAGATTGTAATCTAAGCCTCTCTATCACCCGCAATCCAGAATATTGCTTAGATGTTATATCAAACATATTAAAATAAATAATATTTATTTGGCACACCTATATACATGTAGATTGTTACTATATTAAGTAATTACGTTGAACAGAAATGGAGCCCCAGAGGGCTCTCAAACATTTAGAAAAAGGTGACTAAAAGCAGGGCGCCCTTTCGGGGTGATTAAGTAACTCTCTCAGATATAGGGAGTGAGGAGGGAGTAACAAAAAACAGTCAATAAAATATTTAAAACATTTACCCCCCATTGGTATTTACGCGTGTTAAGACGTCACTATCACAATAGACTGGATTACCAGTGACAAGAAGGTCAGGGTTCGAATCCCAGGTATGTGTAAAAAGGTGTTTTATTCTAAATGGTCTTTCACCCTGCCTGCACGCCAATTGGCGCACATATTTAAAAAGTGTTTCTTCTTCTTCTTCTTCAATAACAACCCGAAGGTGGTTTGATATGTTTACTATCCGGAGTTGGGCATGCACTCAATCCTTGAGGGGTCTAGTGATGCCTGCACCATCTGGTATGGATCTCATGCACTTGGGGATTTCATAAAGTAAGGTATTTCGCATTGCCTTACACATAGAGTTTCTATGAGCAATCGCGAAAGGGGCTACCAATTTTGCCGGAAAACGTATTTTCATTCACCTTCTAGGGTTCGATAGGGGTCCAATGGCTTTACCCTTCTGAAGGAAGTCGTGCTACGGATTTTTATCGTTTAAGAAAAATCCGTGAACGTTGGTTGGGTTTGAACCCACGAACATCGGGTGCAGGGGTTAGGACACAATTCCAATACCACCGAGTTTGAATATACTAAGTTTTACCTAATTAATTCCTACCCCATTAAAGTAACGATCGTATGTGCGTGTAATATGAGCAGGTAGTAAGACTCGGTGAAATAAATGTAAGTAAATTTTCCCTCTATCAAATAAAGGCCCTTCCCTTGAAAACAGCACTGTTGATAAAGTTTGGCTTATTTGGGATGCTGATTGTGTTTTGTGTGTCACTTCTCTGCTATTCAAAGTATATACTGCATCATTCCGCCTCTTGAATACTGATAGGTTGCACAGTAGACTTCTCAATCCCCACACACCCTGGGCTCAGCTAGTTCCCGACATACATATGCAATCTAGGTACAGCCTAGTTACGTGTTCTTAATACCAAATATTTCAAGATGGATTTGTGTAGCTGGATGTGCGGTTAACACCACTGATTATATATTTGGAAGGTCCAACACCCTAGCTCTGTCTGTAGCGTGTCTGTCTTCTGAGCTAAGAGTACATGACAGAAAAAAATATATCACTGTCCCATTTATTCGTGCTACTCTCGCAGTAGACTAGACTGCCAATGACGTGGAGATTGAGGTTTATATCTCAGTCAGACGTACTGAGGGTGGTTTTTCCTAAATAGTTTTCCACTCTCTCTCCACGCCAATGAGGGTAAACTCAGTCTAAATATAACCTCCCTAATCCCTAAAACCATTAGCCTCGTTAATATATACGTGTACAACCCAAAGGGGTAGTAAGACGCGGTGCTAAAAAAAATTATCGGCCTTTGTGGATGGATGTTGTGTCTGTTCTAGATTTGAGTTGGATTATAAGTCTTGCTCTGATATAATCAATTTACTCAGAAAGTGCACGTTAAATACCTAAAGTAAATATATAATATTAAATTGGAGAAAAAGTGGAGCAAACGGACTTTAACAACATATATTTTCTACCCACTTTAAATAGAATTCTTATGAGTTATTTAAAATGCATTTTCCTTAAGAGGGCCAACTAACGGGATGCTCGCAAACCCTCAGGAAGCCTGTGTCATGGAGTGGTTTTAATATTTAAAAATATCCTTAACGTGAAAATAGAGCGAACGATGTTAAAAGTGTGCCTCCAGGGGCTAAAAAGCCTTATAATTTCTCGCAACCCCTTAAGTAAAAAGTATTATGTTGGTGAAAAAAATAGGATTCTGTCACGACCCCCCCCCCCCCCCTTTCAGTGGGCTGGATCTGTCAGGATAGCTTGCGGGAGGGGCTAGGTCACAGGCCAGATAGTTGTGTGGGTTCGAAATAATACGAAAGGGTACGAATTTTTGTTTAATAGAAGTAGTAAGAGACAATACAAATTGTGATGTTAAATAAAGTATAAAAGGAATATAAGAGAATGGATGCTTGCACTCGTGGAATAACTGGCTTAATCGTAAAAATTAAGGCTGATAGACTAAGCGAACAGCTCGTGACCCCCTACAGAACTCAATCTTGGGACCCTGGGCTTGATGATTATCCTATAATTACAAGTACTACTGATGACCTGAAAATGCCGTCTGCTACGGCCCGGCGTCAGGCAGCGTATCTGCCTCTGATATTAATGAAAATGTGACAGCTCCGATGTCAACCAATAAAATACTTGTATAGCCCACTCAGGCCCCTTTCCTCTCCAACTAGAGCAAACATTGTTATGAGTAGTCAGTATTTCCTGTAATGTTTCTAAATTTATTACATCTTATTCGCTAAGCCAGGGCTCTTAGACGTACGTCTAAGAAAGTTATATAAATCAAAACAAACATCCCAACATTGATCAGGGTTATGACTTTTAGATGTTTTGAGACCAGAGCTGAGAGCATTTTACCAACCTGTGAAAAACTTTATATTGAAGGTATCATATAATTCACAGAGGAATTTTTTATTAATTATCAAACCCTAAAATTAAGGGTGGTTTACTGAAGGTCAAAAAGAGAAAAAATCAATTTTCTCGAAATATGTTCTAAAGATGTTAATTAAATTTTGTGTCGAGACATTGTTTAACATTACAAACAAAATGTAAATTTTCATTTTTCCATGAAAATGAATTTGAGGGTACTATACGTAGGGAGAATTTTCCAATGTTGATCATATCTCCGTAAATATTTGAGATACAAAATAATTTAGCATTGTGAAGTTGTAGTACTATTCAAAATAAAATTCTTTTGTTTGAAATATATGTTTATAAAACCAATAGTTTCTGAGATATAATCCAATATAATTTTTTTACTCAATTCTTTAAAATTGAAATTGATTGTTATGCTCTTTAATAGACAGAGATGTTAATCTTTTTTAATGTTTCTGTAACAGTATATTTAATTTTATTTATGCTCTTTGGTGGAGAACGTCTTTTCCCACTCGAGCACCGGTGTGGATGAACCAGAATTAAAGGATAGTGGAAATAAAATTATGTAAATCATTTTAGAATATTTAAATGTATATTTAAAAACAAATTAATTCATCCCAAACTATAACGTGTTTTGTGAAAAAAACGAAGGAAAAAAAACACATTTATGTTTGATTTTTAATTGGACCATAATTTTGTACCAACCTATTGACTAATCAGCTATTAATTTGTGAACAGTGGTTATTATCGCATTAAACTGGATTACTGATGATCAGGATACCGGGGTTCCCATCCAGGTCAAATGTACTGAGGGTGTTTGTTATTAAATAGGTCCCCATTCTTTCTCCACCACGCAATTGGGGTGACATCTTCTCTAAACTCTACCTTCCTCATCCTTACCATATAAGTGTAATTAATATATTATATGCATGTAGCCCAAACGAATATTAGGACGTGTGTTTCTTATAATCTACTTTGATATCAGAACTGCAACATTTCGTGGGAAAAGTCTTTGGAGATAAGCTAATTACACCTTTTCATTAAAATATGTAAATTATAAAAGTTAAAGTAAGAGGTTTTTACTATTACAGGGAGGAGCATTTTGAGACCACTCCTCCCCCTCTTTCATATCTGCAATTCTCACCATCATAATCATAATAACATTAAAGTCGTGATATGAATATTGACTTTAATTTTATAACAAATGGAAATATATGAACGAGAGAAATATTATTTCAATTCAAGAGATTTCATATCAATATATAATTAATTGGGAGCGGAAACTTAGGCATCAAAAATGTTTAAAATAGGCAAAAAAAATACTTATAAAATTTGGGATTCAGGCACAAGAAAAGGCATTTAATTTTTAAAAAACAACACAATAATTCGTGTAAAATTGATTTTACTGCCTACCATTTTATTACCTACAAACAATTCACATCGATATTTTTTAGTAGCACGTCTGACTACTAATTCGGGCTATGCGCATATGGTGTACTAATTGTTCTCGTATGTTAGGGGTCAAAGGTGGAATTTAGATGTAGTGTGTCTGCATTTGAATGAAGGGAGAGGGAGAAACTCTGTGGTAGAAAACACCTTAAGTACACTGGATCAAGATTCGAACCCCGGTCTGCCCTTCAATGGCAGTCCAGTCTACTGCTAGAGTGACTCCTTAGCCCATTCTACCACCGTTGCTGGTCACATGCTGTTAATCACTAGATAACTTTCTAGATTCTCAGTAGTTTGGTGGGCTATATTTTCAGATTGAATGTATTTTATGGTTAGAAAAGTTGAGTTATACTTCACGCGATGTCAAGGGAAAAAAAATTTCAAATTTACTTTTCCGAAGAAGTTCTCCTGCAACAGCATGCTGTTTCTTCCCAAGAGGTCTGCCACTGCTCCTATTGTCCTCCACCCGATTTACACTCATTGGGAGCTATTTAACATGTGTCGATTTTCAACCCTACTCCAAACAAGTATGCTGAAACTTACAATTTATAAGAAACTTGACACTCTCTTTCAACAACAAAAAATCCATACCGTATTAATAAGATAGGCCAAAGCTGAAACAGGTGTGTTAAGGCGCTTAGTCATAAAATAGACAAGAACAAAGAACCAAATCAGCTATTCATGTTATGTAATTACGAGTACAATAAGTTAATTTTATAGCAACTATAGTAGCCTAGTCAACAAAGTTTTACGATCTGGGAAAAGAAAAGGCAGATAGGAAAAACCCGGTACCTAATAATTAATCACCATAAAAATGGAGCAAACCAACAAACACATGGGATCAGATTATAACTAAAACCATGATCTGATGTATCGGAGCTTGCTATTTTAATAATAGAAGAATATCTCACTAAAAGATTAATTCCCAATAAAATCACGTCACCCTAGTTCAATGCTTCCCAAACTTTCATCAGTCACCTTATCAAAGTACCTATAAAAGCTTTAAATAAAAAAGCTCCTATTTTATTAAGTAGAAACCATCTATTTAAATTTTAATAACGCTCTAACGTTAAGTTAAAAACACCATCGCCCTAAATTTCAATAAAGATCTAATGACAGGCTAAACAAAGATGTAACCAAGGAAAAGAAAGGAGTATTATTAAAGTCCACGGTACTATGTCAAAATATGGGTTAATATGTGTATCGGACTCACTATAATAAAGGATGTCCTCTTGGTCTAGTGGTAAGCCGTTACTGAATAATAATCTATAGGTCCCGGGTTCGATTACTGGCAGCACCGTAGATATTTTTCCAGGAAGGAAAGTGTTTCTTTGGTGACTATGAACTGGTCAATAGGATAAAATCGGGTTTATAACTTCTACTTCCACCTCATAATCATCATCATTATCTTATCGGGATGAAGTAACCGCACCTACATGATGTCCCAGCCTCAACAGACGGTTACATATCCGCTACTGCCTGTAGAAGACCAAGAATGTCGTCTAGCCGACAAAACCTAGTGGCATAAGTTAAATTTTAAATAGAATATATAAAAACTATTGGTAATAGACGTACCCCTGGGGGGTACGTGTAAGCCCCCGTATACTCTGTATCCTTAAGGTCCATAATCCGTAAGAAGAGCTCAAAATCACAGTAACAGAGTTTGTCCACGGAGTCCCACCCCCAACCCATAAGTCCTTAGTATTTAGTCCATAGTCCTTAGCACTCCATAGAAGTTGGATCAAATTTAAGTTTCTTAAGGACTGTTGTTACACATGACTATGGAGAGCCAATACCAGGTAGACAAAAAACGAGCATCGATGTGCAAAATTAAATAAAACTGTCAGTATTTTTTTTACCGCCTATGTGGTCTAGTAGTCAGAGTTCCTAGATACAGATACAGATACAGAGGTCTCGGGTTCGATCCTTGGCGCTCTTAAAAAAATCTGTGTATCAATGGGTCTGGAACGGGATAAAACCCAGACCCATGTGGATAAATGAAGGGCTTCTTGAATAAAGAAGTAGCAGCTGAGTTTTAGGAAACTGAGATTAACAATATCGTTATTTAAAAGTAATATCATATGAAGGTGCCCTGGCGGTCTCGGGATAAGGTGTAGGACTTATGTGATGGGGGTCCAGGGTTCAATCCTCAGTCCCAGCACAGATTTATCTGATTGCCAAACTCTTCCTTCACCTCTGACAAGACGTGTATTAATCACAACTTGTGAATGTGTGGAATTCAAGGCCTCCACCGTGGTTCGGATTCCACATTAAACTGTAGGTCCTCCATTTCATCTCACAATAACCCTACCATTACACATTAGCGTGAGTGCATACAACCCGAACGCGGTGCTAATAATAATAATAATATCTCTTATCTTTATAAAATTTACTGACATATTTGATTGGACATATTATTATAGGTTCCCATTGGTTGACACAATGACACGTGATTAAAGAAGTGGAGGTAGTGCACGAAATTGGAATGCATATGGACTTAGTGCTTATGAGGATACGGAGATTACGGAATATTTATACGAGGGGCGGCCGAAGGGAGCGCGAGTATTTTTTACAGTTTTTAGAGAATTGAATTTTAGTGGCTAAAATAAATCCAATATTTCTCCAGTAGCAGCATAGAGTTTAGTTTTCTGCAAATGCTAATAGCAACAGGTCATGAATATCTGTCAACGGTGTCCTGTAATTTTGTGAAAAAAATTTAAATAAAGATAAAAGGTTTTGACAAAATTCCAGGATACCTTTGAGGGATATTCAAGATCTGTTGCTATTATCATGTGCAGAAAACTAAACTCTATGTTGCTACTGGAGAAATATTGGATTTATTTTGGCCAACAAAATGTAATGCTATAAGAACTGTATAATTACTCGCGCTCCCTTCTGCCGCACCTTAATGCAATTAATTAATTAATTTTAGCACCGCGTCTTACTACCCGTTCGGGTTATACGCTTAAGTACTAATTACACTAATGGATTAGGAATTGTTAAGGTTGAATTTAGAGGAAGTAAACCCGCATTCACGTGGAGGGAGAGTGGAAAACCATTTAGGAAAAACCACCCCCAGTTCACCCGACCGAGATTCGAACTTCGATCTCCCCGTCCTCGGCGGTCTAGCTCAACACGACTGGCGCGTTAGCCAACTACGCCACCGAGGCGGGTACCTTAATGCAGTTTGAAAAACAATTCCATAACTAAATACCGGTAGGTTTAAATAATTTTGCCAACATCAGATATTATAACGATGATAACTTTCAAACAATCTGTTACTTAGCGTGGGACTTAATTAAAAATAGATATTTAGACAAACAAAATAGAATTATGCAAGACAAAGATGAGAATTTACAGTAAATTAACTCATACAATACATAGATAAAACAGGATTGTGATTTGAACACATGGAAGTAAAAAAAATTCCTAAAACACATCTGGTTTCCATAAGGGTAGACATATAGGTCACATAAGACTTTTATGGAAATACGGTATAATTAAATTGAGAACGCTTACAAAACAAATGATTTATGGAAACGAAGTCAAATTTTGACAGCATCACATTCACTGTACCAATCGACAGAGGAAGAAGAGAGGGTGCATTGTCAGTCTAAGATCACTGACAAAAGGAATGAGCCTGTCGTAAGACAGAACACCTAATAATAATGTTGGGAGCCCAAAAAAGTGACCAGCATGTTAAAATAGTTTACACTTAAAATTAAGAATGTGCATCCACAGAAGTGCATAGTTGAAACTAGGGATAGTTGCAACTTAGGACGGCCGCCCAGCTTACGATTACATTCCTAGTCTTGAAACAATAGCTTCTGTACTGATCATGTACTGTAAATTCCAGTTAGGGATGAACGGCCGGTTCATGACCCGGAGTTCATCGAGGGACAAACTGACTGACTAGCAGTACAGTTGGGTCCGGTACTTTATCAGAGGATGTCTTTAAGACCTCTGCATGGTCCAAGAATATTGTAGAGCTAGGTTAGGTTTACCCATAGACAATTACCATGTACCAACTATCATATTTTGTAAATAATTTTATATTTTATATTCCATGACATTAAATTAGCTGGTTAGAGAATAGTAAACATCTCTGATATTATTTAAATATGTGTGTGCGCTCCCATCCTCTATGAACCGACGACCGGTCATAACAATAATAATAATAATATAAAAAATTATAAATTTTGCTATTGCAATCGTTGAGCTTCTTCTACCAATAAATAATCATTATTAATCAATTATTCTGTTTAGTTTTATTATATATTTTTGAACTCGACAATTATTTCATGTTTAAAAATAATGATTAAATCTACTAATCAAAATTTTTCAATCATTCTTCGTCTCAGAAATGATTTAAACATTCTTCAAAGGCATATGCATGTTTAATTCACTTTTTTTAAATGTTCTTATATATTTTCTATTTAGTCTTAAATAATAATAGTTTTATTTGTAAACATAGTTATTCTTACTATGTTTGCATGAGAAGGGCAGATAATATCCACATTTTATTCAGAGCGCCAGCTTGTATCAAACTTTTAATTAATTGAGTTGAAAGTTTGTTAAGTGTACGAGAAGATCAGCTTGTATCCAACTCTTAGAAGTTAACGAGAAGATCAGCTTGTATCCATCTCTTAGAAGTTAACGAGAAGATCAGCTTGTATTCGAGGTCTACTTTCCACATAACTGCGAGCTACTACTCGGAACATAATATTTTATGTCATAAGGGTAGTGCTACATACAGATGATTGTAAAATTTAGGTTTTCCTAGCCATTCACCAATCATTTAAAATCAAGTCACACATTCCCAAGATACCTATTTGGAACAATATCATCAGGGCCATTTTTTTTTAAGATATAAATTTTTTTGAAAATCAGTCATCAGTAAACCACTCGTAAATGAATTTAACCCCAAAACAAGTACATACTGTCATTTGTAATTTCAAACACTCAGAAAACACCCATTTAGAACCAAATCGTTAGAGTTTTCAAGTTTTTGAAAAATCAATCATCAGTGAAAACTACCCATAAATTAGTTTTACCCCAAAAACAAGTAAATGTTGAGATTTATCATGTCAAACACTACCAAGATACTAATTCGGAACCAAATCGTTTACTCCATTTGTAAAATATTTCAAATTTTTGAAAAATCAGCCATCAGTAAAAACTACCCTTAACTGAGCTTTAACCCAAAAACAAGAAAATACTGATATTTGTTATCTCAAACACTACTACTTCTACTACTACTACACACCATTTCGAACCAAATCATTTTAACTATTTATAAAATATTTCAATTTTTTGAAAAATTAGTCATCAGTATACCAACCATAAATGAGTTCTTATCCCAAGAACAAGCATACACTGTTATTTGTCATGTCAAACATTCCTAAAATATCCATTTGGAACCAAATCACTAGAGCCAGTTGTAAAATATTATTTCAAATTTTTGAAGATCAATTTTTTTATCATCACAATACTTTATCTTGATAAAAGAAAGTAAAAATACTAGATACATGTAAAGAATTATTACATGCTCTTGTCGTTACTACAGTCTTAGCACGTCTACTTGGATATGAAGATAAAATAATTCATATGATTTCTCCTTGGATTTGAAGTTGATATGCTACCTTGGTAAGTAAGTTAGACAGAAAACAAATAAATACACAGTACATTATAATTAAAATATTCTATAATAACCGTAGATCAAGTGGATTTTTACATCAGTCTCTTATCATTTTACCCTTCATTTGTTTGCTTCGTCCCTCGATCCACACTCATCCTCTCAACATGCCCAAACCAATTTAAGACACTTATTATTTCACATTGACCTATTGGATTCCCTTTCAAACTGCACTCCTTCAGCACCCATTCATTACTGACTTGGTCCAAACGAGCTTTTCCTCATACATTTCTTAGGTATCTCATTCCAAACGCATTCACCTTGCTCTTGTGTTTATCCTGACAAAGGTTTTCTATCAATTTGGTTTGTGTGAACTTATTGTTAATTATTATGAATAGTATTTATTAGGTACTATACATGAAAATAATATTAGAGCGGTATTGTAGTTTGGTAAGCTCTTTAATGAATTAAACAACCTAAACTTCAATTGACCGTATTATTTACATTGGTTTAACATATTAAAACCCTTATAAATGAATTTAAATATTTTTTTTTATTAATGTAGTGTGTAAAATTAATTGATGTATTCCTAAACTTAGCTCACTACTTTTAAAATAATCATAACATAGATTTACCTAAGTTTAACTGATTAAAACCCTGATAAATTAATTTAAGTTTTTTTAGTAATTTAATGAGCAAAATAAATTATATTCCTAAATTTAGTTCACTGCTTTAAAAATATCCATAACCTAAATTTACCTTAGTTTTACTGATTAAAACCCTTATAAATTAATTTAATTGAGGTAAATAATAGGGTATCTCATACATTCAATTGATAGGTATAATACACTCTAATTATCCCTATCGTTAAACTGATAATGCTCAACAAAAAGCTTGAAAGGGAAAGGATGTAAATACATGTTATAACTTTACTTCATTTTTATTATTCAAGTAGTTTTAAATATTCTGTCTGAGTAATATAAAATCAACGATTACTGATTGGCCTTATATAAAATGAAACATTTAGTTATCTTGGTTAAGACTATATTGAAATTTACTGTGCTTAACATCATTTAGTAAATATAAATTATTTAAACAAATGCTGATACATTTCTTAAATCTTATTATATACAGTTATAGACCTATTATATTTACCGGTAGGTATATCATCATTTCTAAGCTGACTTTATTTTTGTTAGAGACTTATTTTAATATTATATATAGAAACTATATTTTTTATGAAATAATTACTAAAGAAACAATGACAAGAAAATCAAATTGAAACAAAATGTATACTAAAATTATTCTAGTAGTACCATTAATAATTTAGAAGCTGAAGTCATCCAGTTGTCTTCAATGTTTATATTGATGATCTCTCAGAATTTTTCTCCTATTGGTTTTATAGTTATATCATGAATCTGTAAATAAATACATATTTTTATTAAAAAAAACATTGTTTTAAGTCTTTTCTATAAGGGTATGCTTGCCACTACTACCCATCAAGGCTATTCGCAGGCCAATTGGGTGAGGGGGCAATGAATTCACTATTTATTAGAGGGAGATTGGGAAACCACTAGGGAAAACATCCCTGTTCACCCAACTAGGAATCAAATATGACCAACACATAATCAACAAACCAGACTATATTAAACTTAGGATTTTATATTTATTCTGGTTCTTTATTAATATACAGGATGTTCGGAAACCCATAGCCCAAACTCCACATATAGCTTGTTTGAACCAAAAGTAATACAAAATCCCTATACACTTACATCCGGAAAACTATGCTAATACCATTAAATTGTGTCCACAGTCTCATAGTAAAGCGTCGGGATAGTAAATCTGTCTAAGCATGCGTGTACAGCAGGTTGCATAGGAGCTAAGTGCGTGGCATTACACACCTCGACATCTTGGATCACAGCAGCAGAACATACCACAGTTAATAGTAAACAGTATACCAGTCCATCTAGAAATGAGAATACGTTCTGAGGGTCATAATTAACGGTGCTACATCACGGAAAGTGCTTGCTATTATTACATGTGCAGTGCCGTGCACCTAACACCTATGCAACTTGTTGTACACGCATGCTTGGCAGCTTTGCGATCCCGGCGCTTTACGCCGAGATTTGAACACGATTTAATGGCATTAGCATAATTTTCCTGATGTATATGTACAGAGATTTTGTATTACTTTTGGTTCAAACAAGATATTATTATGTGGAGTCTGGGCTATGAGCTTCCTAACAACCTGTATATGTGTAATTGTATATAGATCACACTATAAACTTATTATATTAGTTAAACCATATTGAAATGCGTTAATAAAAGTATGGTTTACTTTTCAGGAACAACACAAATTGTAATAATTATATTATTTTAGATTTAATACATTTTCAAACAAATTGTGTTAAAAATTCAGTGACTAAAATCGTAGAAAGCTTAAAGGAATGTTTTTCCCCATCTGTATGTATGTACCTGAACATGTGGAGGAGTGCTCAGTGTATATATCACAGCATCTGAAATGTCCCTGCTAGCAAGAAAAGGATTTTCCTTGAAATATGCAGCACTATTAGTTTCTCCCATTGTTCCCATAGCATCAACAAATTCTGTCTCAACATTTCCGGGATTGACGCTCTGAAAATAATATCAAATTTATTTAAGCATAATCTAAATTACGTATAGAATAATAATAATAATTATTATTATTATTTCTCTTAAACAATAATTATTATTATTATTTCTCTTAAACTACAAGATTAACGATATACTGTAAAACGGTATGATATGCCAATTAATTTAACCGTTGTTATGAACATTTTAATGATATTTTTATGTGAAAGTTGAGTTTTACCAGTTCTCTACACAGACCTTCAGTCAGTCTCTTATATGAACTCACCGTGACTCTGATGTGAGAGTTGAGTTTTACCAGTTCTCTACACAGACCTGCAGTCTCTTATAGAACTCACCGTGACTCTGATGTGAGAGTTGAGTTGGACCAGTTCTCTACACAGACCTGCAGTCTCTTATAGAACTCACCGTGACTCTGATGTGAGAGTTGAGTTGGACCAGTTCTCTACACAGACCTGCAGTCTCTTATAGAACTCACCGTGACTCTGATGTGAGAGTTGAGTTGTACCAGTTATCTACACAGACCTGCAGTCTCTTATAGAACTCACCGTGACTCTGATGTGTGAGTTGAGTGCCACCAGTTCTCTACGTAGACCTTCAGTCAGTCTCTTATAGAACTCACCGTGACTCTGATGTGAGAGTTGAGTTGGACCAGTTCTCTACACATACCTGCAGAATCTTATAGAACTCACCGTGACTCTGATGTGAGAGTTGAGTTGGACCAGATATCTACACAGACCTGCAGTCTCTTATAGAACTCACCGTGACTCTGATGTGTGAGTTGAGTGCCACCAGTTCTCTACGTAGACCTTCAGTCAGTCTCTTATAGAACTCACCGTGACTCTGATGTGAGAGTTGAGTTGGACCAGTTCTCTACACATACCTGCAGAATCTTATAGAACTCACCGTGACTCTGATGTGAGAGTTGAGTTGTACCAGTTATCTACACAGACCTGCAGTCTCTTATAGAACTCACCGTGACTCTGATGTGTGAGTTGAGTGCCACCAGTTCTCTACGTAGACCTTCAGTCAGTCTCTTATAGAACTCACCGTGACTCTGATGTGAGAGTTGAGTTGGACCAGTTCTCTACACATACCTGCAGTCTCTTATAGAACTCACCGTGACTCTGATATGAGAGTTGAGTTGGACCAGTTCTCTACGCAGACCCTCAGTCAGTACAGTAACAGCGTGCTTGGAGGCTGTATAGAAGTGTAATGGTAGATTTAATATAGAATGACCAGCGATACTGCAAACATAATACTTTAATTAGAGTTATACCTATGTAAACAGTTTTTTATTACCAGAATTCACGAAATTAAAAAATTAAACCAAAGTGTTTATATACTATATAGTGTATTGTACCAACTTATATACAACCAAATGTTGATAAACATATTTTTAAAATAAATACCATTATATTTTAAAGTGAAATTACTTTTTTGTGTGTTTATAGACGGTGCTACACTCGCAAAAGAAGACTGCTGAAGACGGGGAAATAATTATTGCGTATTCCACAACTTTAGTCCTTTAAAATGCTACATCGATTAAATAAAAGTGTTTTTAATATGTTCGATTTGTTTTACAAGCTCTCTTTCTATACTTAAAAGTATCTATATATAAAATTTATTGCTTAAAATAAGTATGTTAATAATATTTTATATTTGACTAAAATAAATCACGTTGAAATATAATACAACAATTGCTATTCCTAATTTCATATGTATTCATCCTAGTTTTTGAAAATCTTTTTGTAATCAGTTATCTTATGATATTTTGGGTATTAATTGCAAAGACACCGATCTTAATTTGTTCAGATAAGTAGTAAATTACTCTAAACTTGGTAGCATGGATGTGGTAACTATCAAGACCATAATTATAATATTGGAAGCCTTCTGTGAGATATTTTATAGTTGAGTTTGCGAGGGAAAATTTCTAAGGACCATAAAGCTAACCCCAGACGAGGCTACTCTATAGACAATGTAAATACGTATTTGGGCCCACATGCCACAATTTAGCAAAATGATCACTAAGATTCAGATATATTTTTAGCTAATCTTATATTGTATTTGTAATGTTTGACTACAACTTATATTATTATAGTAAGATTATTTTAAAACAACATGCACTAAAAATTAGAATTTATAGTTAGTTAAAGTCTATGTTATTCTATATTCCACCAATCACCTTTATTATTACCTGTTAATGTGTATGATATGTCCATCATCTACTCCCCTCTCTCTCATAGACTTGACAGCTTCTCTGGTACAAATACTCAAACCAAGGACGTTCAAATCAAAGACCTTACGAATCTCACTGGTTTGGTTTTCTGTAAAAAAACAAAATAATATGTCTACACTGGTCTGAAGTGCCCGGATTTACCCGGAAAAAATAGTTTAAGATTTAAGTATTATAAAGGGCAAAAAGAGTTAAATTAATTTTAGTCAAAACACTGTTTTGTTAAAAAGGGTATGTAAAAGGTCTAAGAAGATTTATAAGAATTGAAATTGTAAAAAGGGGAAAAAAAGATTTTAAAGTCAATACAATCCAGTTCTTGCAATTTTTTTTACCACTTTAAGGCTACCCCTTCTACCACACTAGCCCGTTTTACCCTTTTATACTCTTTAACTCCTTTCACCCTTTTTAGCACTTTTCACCCTTTTTACCTCTTTCATCCCTTTTAACATTATTGTCCTTTTCACCTTTAGTGCTCTTTGGGCACATTTAGCCATTTTTAGCATGTTTGTCCTTTTGGCACTTTTATACTTTTTCCCCTTTTATCCTTTTTGCAATTTTTGCCCTTTTCGCATGTTCTTACGCTTTTTAGTTTTTTATATTTTTAAAATTGGATTAGTTCTACTTTTTACCCTTGTTTACTTTCCACGCCTTTTACATGACCTAGCTGGCTTTGCCCGGGATAAAATAGTATCTTAAGGTAAAAGGGTTAAAAAGGTCAAAAAGGGCAAATAAGTTAAATATTATGACTTTTTTTTAAAGATTAAGTGATACGGGAAAAAAGGATTAAAAGGGTAATAAAGGAATAGGGAAAAAGTGATGAAAATGACAAAAAGTAAATGTATTACAAATAAAAAGTGTATGAAGGCTAAAAGGGGTAAAACCACACAAAAAGGTAGTGTTTTATAATAGTTGTATCAATTTCCAAAATCTTGTATAAGTACAATCTATTTTTTCAAAACCTAAACTTAAGTTCCAATATCCAATCCAAATATCAATCCAATCTAAAATAAGTTGTACGTTGCACTCCACAGACTTTTCCACTCATTTATCTAATAAAACTAATTAATATACATTGTTGCAGAGATATAATGAATACAAGAGCATCTTATTCTACCAAAGAGCGTAGATGAAATCGTATATGCACATATTTACAGAAACATATGGAGAATAAAAGGAACATCATTGATCATCAAAGAGCATAGCAATAAACTCAAATTCTTTTAACTATATTTTTAAAGCTCAAAATATATTGGTTCTATAAATATATATCTCAAATAAAAAATGTATTTTAAGTAGTCCTACACTTTTCTGCATTAAATTATTTCTTATCTCAAAATGTCACGTAGATATGATCAAAATTTGAGATATCCGCTTGTGTAAAGTGCCCTATAAGTAAATTTCCCCGAAAAACTGGATGTGCCATAATTGGTTATTTGGAGTGATACCTCTACATTCATAGAGCGTTCTTATTAAATACCTTTCCTAAAAGGAACTTATTTTCCCCTCCCTCAACCCTTAATAGCTTTGGGTGTTCCATTTTAAAATGTAAGATACTCAGAATTTTACGTCTTACCAAATTTATTGCCAAATTTCAGCCAAGAGAAAACCGAGAAAAGGTTATCTCTATTAGTTTGGAAATTTTGAGCAGCCTCCTCCTATCTATCAGATCGTATGATTAGTTAAAATGGTCCCTTTATCTTTCTTTTAAATTTAAGTTTTCTACCCCACTGAGAAGTAGTTTGGTAAATCTTAAGCCCTTCACCTAACCATTTTCCCAGCTTCCTTATAAATTTCAAATGTTAAGACTTATTTGGCTAGCTGGTGTTTATCTTCTATCTCTGTCTGTCAAGTTTAAAATTTCTACCACACATTAAAGCTTTATTTTTGTTTGTGTGACCCCCACCCTATTCTCCACCCTCAATCCTACCTTATTTACCAGAGTCACGTTAAAAATTTAAAATTTTTAGAGTGCAATAAAGATTTGGAGTGGTCTATTTAACTACCAGCTAAATTTAATTTGCTTTCAAACTCGAAAGTATTTATTTATATTAGTTTTGAAAATGTTGAGGCCCCCCCTAACCCCCTACTCACATTTCTCTGAATTACTAATAGAAATTTAATATTTTAGAATCCATTTAGCTATCGTGAGTAGTCTCTCTAAGTGTCTGCTAGGTGTTAATTTTATACTTCATATAAAAATCTAAATATAGTCTCACCCCTCCCCCATCATTTAGATCCCTATTTTGATATTCCCCATTTTTAGATTTTTCTGGTTATATAGAGCAATCCCCTTACTTCTCTGCCACATTTCAGCTTTCCAGCTCATATATGTATTTTACAAACATACCTAATATTCCAACACCCTTTTCACTCCATTGAGGGTTGAATTCCTCAAAACCCCTTTTTAATGGAAGCCAACGACCTGAAAGGAACCTCCCTGACGAATATCAAGATTCCAGGTCCGGTGGCGCTGGAGATACGGTTATAGTAAGCTAAGGATTTTGTCTTTAGTTATATATATATATATATATATATATATATATATATATATATATATATATATATATACCCATGTGTATTTATGTATTATTTATTTATATCCATATATAAAGACTTAATTAAATACAATAGCTAAGAGATATCTGCTTTTAACATTAGCACAACCGTGAATTTTTCTAAACTAGTTTTAATCATGTATATACAACTTACCCTATATTTTAGCCAACCACAATTCGTAGCATTTTAATAAAACAAGATGAGGAATGATAATTTACAAAACAAAAAAAAACACCAGAATTCTTCTGAAAATAAGATGAGAGAATATCGGTGTGGAAAGCCGCTCACATTTTATCAGAGATAAAATAGTGGGTAACATGTGAGATTGTATTCCAAGATTGGCTAAGTGTTTGAGCCTATCTTGCCAAACTAAACGTGTTAGCTATCAAAGAAATGTTATTTTAATGTAGTAACTATTTTTTAAATAATTTAAGAAAATAGTAAATCCAATCATCACGTATTACCTGTAATAGAATGATTTGTACCCACTCCAGCATTATTAATCAGAATATCAACTCCACCCAAGTGTTTTTTTGTCCAATCGAAAACTGCCAAAATATCTTGTTCTTTGCTGACGTCACCTTTCAGTGGGTGAAGCTGCCCAGGAGCATCTTTGACTTGCTCTTTCAAGGCCTGGTACACGTAAATAAAAATATATTAAGCTTCAAACTTAAAGGTTTCCGTGATGTATTTAGCTTCTTAATAAAAATTAGTTGTGTCAAAACACTAGAAAATTATTAAGTAATTAATTAAAAGATTTTACTTAAGAACATGGCATAAAAACCAACCCTAACTATAAAGTGGATCCAAGAGAAAATAAACTATATATTTTTTATAAAATTACATGTGGGAATAAATTATTTTACGGAATATTTTGAATGTTTTCCTAAGGCGAAGTAATTATATTGAATTTAAGAAATATAATAGTAATATCATCACCTCTATTCTCTCCACTCTTCGTGCTACTGCGACCACCTTTATCCCTCTCTTGACAAGTTCCACAGCAATGTCTGCTCCTATTCCACTGCTAGCTCCTGTCACTATGGCTACTTTCCCTTGCCACCGGTCCATATCTTCAACTAGCAGTCCCTCCTGAAGATAGTTCAACTAGCAGTCTCTCTTGAAGATACTTCAACTAGCAGTCTCTCCTGAAGATACTTCAACTAGCAGTCCCTCCTGAAGATACTTCAACTAGCAGTCCCTCCTGAAGATACTTCAACTAGCAGTCCCTCCTGAAGATACTTCAACTAGCAGTCCCTCCTGAAGATACTTCAACTAGCAGTCTCTCCTGAAGATACTTCAACTAGCAGTCCCTCCTGAAGATACTTTAACTAGCAGGCATAGAATTTATTTAAATATACGTCGGATAGTTTCTAAAAATAAATGAAATTACATTATTTTAGCTGGCAGCTAAACTTAGGTATATTATTATTATTATTATTAGCAGCGCGTCTTACTACCCGTTTGGGTTATACGCACTTAAGCTAATGTGTAATGGTAGGGTGATTGTGAGATGAAATGGAGGACCTACAGTTTAACGTGGGATCCGAACCACGGTGGAGACCTGGCATTCCTCACATTCAGAAGTTGTGATTAATACACGTCTTGTCAGAGGTGAAGGAAGGGTTTGGCAATCAGATAAATATGTGCCGGGACCGAGGATTGAACCCCGGACCCCCAGCACAGAAGTCTGACACCTTACCCCTAGACCGCCATGTCACCGTCCTATGGTAAAGAAAAAAAAATTGTCTAGGTTCGATTCGTTCACTTTAACTAGCTTTATAATTATTTTTTTTAGCTGATTGGTTAAAATAATATTCTCACTAGTTGCATTAATCATTAAATTTAATCAGGAATCTCTTGTTATTTCTATTTAAAAGAATTTTATAACTGTAATGTTAAAAGGTAATCAAGTATTATATTAATTAATCTATACTAAACTCTTTCAATACCCAAAGTCTGTAAAGCGTTTTGTGGTGTTAAGTAAAGCCAAATATTTATTGCTGACAGTTTAACAAATTATTTGATTTAATTTTCCTAAGGGCCTTTAAAGTGAACTTTCTGACAAAACTAATAATATCAGACCCCTACTTATAATCTACCTTAGCTTTTGAACTGACACTCCTCCCAATATACAGGCTGCCAAATGAAAGTTAAAGACATACCAATAATTATTATTTTTTCAGTGCAGGGAATTGAAACTGAAGACAGGCTTAAAAACTCGTAGATTTAAATTAGTTTAAACAAACAGTCTCTAGGTTGTTAGAAATCAAATTAAAAACGATTGTTTTGGAGTTCTTTATAACTGTATCTTAAGTTACTAGTGACACCAGCTTCGGTGGAACACTCGGGGAAAAATGCATTCACGTAATCTATTCCAGCGATTCTTAACCGGAGGCGGGGGAGCCACGAAAGTTTTTTTGGAGGGGGGGTCAAAAAAAAATTTAAAATGTTATTTGCTTATTACTGAAATAAATTATCTTAAATTTTACGTTTTGGAAGAAAGGATTCGATGATTGTAAGCATTTAATTATAGTAGACTCTCGATTTTTCGGATTAATGGAGGGAGGGGGAAGCACGTATAATATAAATAATGAATAGTACAAATAATCCCCATCTGTTTACCAACCTATTAAAATGAGTTACCCTTTGTTTCTACTTATTTATGTGAAAAGAGATATTTCACGATGGTAAATATTAAAACGAAACAGCGAAATTGACTTCAAATCGACTCCACATGTGAATAGCATTAAGTAATACATTCAAAACAAGAATATACAAATTTGTGGAAAATGTTCAACAGCAGAGGTCCTATTAAATACAGTTAGGTAAGTTAATTTCTGTTTTTTATTTGTTTGTTGTTATAATCAGTAAATAAAGCCACTATTTTAGAAGAAATCTTAATGATTAATATGTTAGTAAAAACTAGCGGGCCGCTAAAGTTTTTAGTATATTTAACGAACCGCGAGAAATAAAAGGTTAAGAAACACTGGTCTATTCTGGTTTATCAGCTACCAAAAGCTCGGGATTGGTATCCTGGACGGGGGACTGGGGTAATATCCCAAACGACTTGCATCTCACTCGCTCTGTTAAACAACGGCCTCTTGGTCAGCATTCCTGGCTTCTTATCATGAAGTGCCGGGTTCGATTCCCACTGCACCTTCTACTGGTACCACATAATCACTATCATTATCATCTAATTGGGACGAAGTAACCGCGCCTAGGTGGCGTTAACACGCTTCGGTGGCTGCGTGGACTAACGCGCTGCTCTCGCGGTAGACCAGACTGCCTTGACGGGGAGATCAAGATTCGAATCTCGGTCAGGTGTACTGAGATTGGTTTTTCACTCTCCCTCCATACAAATGTGTGTACCCTTCCTCTAAATGTAACCTTTCTAATCCCTAAAAACCATTAGCGTATAGGCGTAAAAACTCAAAATGTTAGTAATAAGCGTGATACATGATGTCCAAACCTAATTGTTCATAAGCGTGAATCTAAATGGTAGTCAGACTGCTGCTAATATAATATATATATGTATATATACATATATATGTATATAATATATATATATACATTATATATACATATATATGTACATATATGTATATATAATATATATTATATATAATATATATGTATGTATATATGTATGTATATATACAATATATATGTATATATGTATATATATACATATATGTATATTATGTTATATATACATATATTGTATATATATATATATTTGTTATATAGTATATATATATATAGTGTCCCAACCTCAGAAGACGATTGGTTACATATCCGCCACTGTCAGAGAAGATCAGGAATGTCGTCTAACCGACAAACCTTGTCGTTAAAAAAAATCTTCTATACTCTACCTTCCCCATTTCTACCTCATTATTAAAATATGCGGGTATTCCAAACAGATAGTAGGACTCAGTGTACAAAAGAAACTTACAGTCACCTACCTGAAAGATGCTATATATTATTTTTCTTGACACCTGATTACTTTAAACTGCTTCACTGAAAGGCTCTTAAATAATCCATGTGTTTTCTTCGCACCTTTAAAAGCTTTTAACATCCACTATCAATGAAATTTAAGATAAAACATTTGGACTTTGTGATATAGATTGAGAAATACATATACAATTATGAAACAGATTGCACCATTATAATATATCGACACTTCATCTATCATCAGGAACCTTGAGTTTATTTGTGTCAGTTTTATTTGAAGGTCAATAAAGTCCTAGTTTATCTAATCAACGGTTCATTTCTTGTTCACTTCAACTGTTGACAGAATTGGTACTCTTAATTAGAGGTGTATATTGCTTCAGTCTCACAAAATAATGGGCGGCGAATGATTAGGAGGTAATGGTTTGAATCTCTGCGAGGTACATGAGATAGTAGATTGTATATTGTGTTTATTTACTATAATCTTTCTAGTCTAATGTGGATGTATTTCCTCAAAGCTACCCACCCAATCCCTACACATTAAGGCCCTTAGCCATGTCGCGTGCAAGTCTAAAACCTATTTTGTGGGGTTGTGGGCGGGAGGGTGAAAGGCGTGGCGTGGCTTCACAACCGACCAAAGTATCCTTCCGCGCAACAATAACAGATGGCTCACTAACCGTAGTTGGCGCTAGCTACCGACAGGTCTTGAGCAAAAGTCCTACGTTTGGAAAAATCCGTTTTCTCGAGAACGAGTGAAATTTTTATGTTAATATTTTCAACACCCCTTCAAAGATAATGTATCAATGTTTATTAATTGTTACATTTTCTTATTTTTTTATGAAGCCGGCAGTTTTCTATTGAAAAATGACAATTGTATCGATATTTGATCACTGTCAAAGTGATAGAGAAGGTCTATATATAAAAATTAGAGCTTAATCAACATGCTTCTATTCTTGAATAAACTGTTTCGAAAAGAAAATTGCAAAACAATAAAAATTCCTTGAAGATAACCGTTTGTTCCCATGGCTCTGCATTTCCACGCCAAATGAAAAAGGCCAATCACCTTAAAGTAATTTGGTTCTTACTAACCTTAGCAAATTTCTCGGGAAGGGGATTAATTTTAATTGTACTTTGGTGATTCCTTACATGTACGCATTTAACTATGTTAGTATGAAAGAAATGAGTAATGTAGAAGTTAAGAGTAAATGCACACACATTTGCATTTAGGAATAGTAGGGAACAATTTAAGGAAAATATCCCCAATGCACTTGGCCCCGAGTTTAATTTGAACCCAAAAAAAAAATTATGCAGATTATTATATATAAATTTATTTATAAATGTTTAGGAATTTTGTATTTATTTTGGTTAAAATAAAACTATATGTGCAGTTTGGGATATGAGTTTTGAAACAGTCTGTATAATTATGTAGTACATTTGTCTAAACTATTTTGATTTTTCTCAATAAACTAAAAAGCTTAAATTTACTTGAATTGTAGAGGAACCACTCAAAAGTTGCGCAAATTTATCAAACCTAAAAATGTATAAAATAAGAATTATAAAAAAATGAAATTTTCTTTAGTTCATAATTGTAATTCTTCGACATGATATTTGCACTTCAAATAATCCTAAGCCCACAATCAGTCTACTCTTTATAAATTCTATAATTACAAAAAAAATATTAAAAATCTTTATTTGCCAAAGCAAATTTTGCAGAATTGAAAAATACAGCTTCTCTCTTTTATAGACATAGACCACTTAGAGTTAGAATAAATCAATAATTCAGTGAAATATTTTATTAAATCAGAACAAAGTATCAATTCTCTATACACACTATTTGAACGCTTGTTGTTTTAACTGAACTAGCATAAATCGAATCAATTTTAATCTTAAATAGCTTAAAATTATTTAGCTTACTTTACTTACTATGACTAATCTTAGCCAAATATTCTCTTAAAATTACTCTCTAAGTTTGTCATTAATAACTTATCCTGTCATGTTCAAATAAAAAAAAGTTGTTTGATTATAAAATATATAAAAATTTATATATAAAGCCTTGCTTTGAATTCGAATAATTTAAATTATTTTAAATGGTTTTATGTTTAGATAAACGGAAATATATTTATTACGCCTTATCTTATCCATCCGTTTCTTTATCCATGCAGAGCAAAGAGTATAATCTATAATATAGATGGCTGCTAACATCTTCTGATGAGTATCAGCCCAGTTAGAGTCTAACATGTTACGTTGGTCCGGTAGAGTTGCGGTTGTGACGGGCGCCAGCAGTGGTATTGGTGCCGCCATAGCCCAGGAACTTGTGAAGCAAGGACTACTAGTTGTGGGATTAGCGAGAAGATTGGATAGACTTGAGGTAAAATACAGAGGCTATATATCAGAAAACTGTTTTATTTATATATACTTAACTTGCAGTTAACCACTTCAGTGGCTGAATGGTCTTAGGCGTCACACATGTTGGACTGGCCTACTGAAAATGGGGATATTGAGGCTTGAATCCCGCTAGGATCTACTGAGGGTTGTTTTACATAAATAGCTATTTACTACTCTCCTTCCAGGCAAATACGGGTAAATTACCTCTATAATACTTCCTTCTTCGTCCTTATCCCATTAGAATAATTTTCATAGATGCGTATATCCTGAACAGGCAGTAAAACGTGGGGATAAAAAAATTGCAATTTATTTACAATAAATCAGTTAATCTTGTGTTAAGATAAAGGAGAATTTCTGTATTGTGAAACAAGAATAGGTTTTTATTCCTTTTCAATTATTTTAACTATCTTAATTCTCTTGATTGAAAGTTGAGCTATATTTGAAGTTTGGGTTGCCCTTATCTTAATAGTGTTTTTTAAAACTTGCAAGTGATGAATCTCTGAGATAATAGCTCGCTTGCTCTCTCACAAGTAAATTTGGATTTAGAATATTTAAAAATAAAGCCAATGGGAAATCTCACTCACACTTGTGAGATATAAAAGGATATTTATTACTTGCTTCCTAAGAGTCACGTGAGATGTCATAACCAGAAAAATATCCAAAATGGGTGACTATGTAGATAATTTATTTTTTAATTAGCATTACATTGATAAACATATAAAAAAGACATGTAGAAGTTATTTGATCCTTTATTACACATTTATATACATCGTATACGTCCAGTTTTGAGGATAATTGTTTTCCTCTATAAATATTGGTCATTCTGAAAATTTAAAAATGACACCAGAACACGGGAATCGAGTTTGGGACCTTTGGTTTAGTCCCGGGTTCGATTACCGTGTCCAGGTGTCATTTTTCAATTTTCATAATACTATATAGATGGAGTAATCCTCACTAAAAGCATAAATAATAGCTTTGGATATTTGATTATTAAATATTGGTTATACTAAATAGTTTGTTGATAAAGCTCCAGGCTTTCCTACTGCCAAATCTCATATCAAGGTTTTCTATTTTATCTTTTGACGTATCTTGTCTCTCCCTACTTATGTATTCTATTGGCTGGTCTCCTAGCTGAATGTTTTCATGGGCTAAGGGATACCGACTGTACTATTCTAAGTATACTTTGTAGGTGTCTAATTTAATTCCATTGCAGATCCCTGAGATTCAAAATCCTCTGCTGCCTCATGTGCTATGTTGCCAAATTTCACTTGTTGGATCTATAAATCTACTGTAAAAGAATTATATAATTTTTGTTATTTCTATAAGTATTTTATAATTTTAATTCAGAAAGGCAATAATTCGGGCTTAAGTATGCATTATATTTTTTTTAAGATAGAAATAGTACCCTCGAATACTTTAATCCTTCAAATCATTCGGATCCTAAGGATAATCGATATTCGAGGATTCGAGACTTAAATCCTTAAAGAAAAAAGTTGTAAAATTATCAAATAAAATTTGTTTGAAGGTCTTATACTGCTTATTGGCGGTTCAGAGCCGTTTATAGCCACTATAGCCTGTACTTAACAAAGTTCCAGACTAATAATTTAATACCAGAACATTATTTCTTATAATCCATTCAATATAACATTCATATACTCAGTTAAAATTTCGTTACTATTTGTAATTTCTATTATTTTATTATAGTTATACTTCCTTTCATTTTAAAATTATTTTCCATGATTGAGTTTTTGATTATAGATTTGGGATTCAAAGATAAATTGGATATTTGAATTCGAGATTCAGATTCGTAAATTGTGTATTCGACCAAACTGTAATTTTAAACAATGGCTAGTTTGGGTTTATATCCTCTGATTGCTCCCTACCTCATGCATAAAACCAAGAAGATCAGTAAGATGTTATGTGAAACTACAACATTAAATTAAATTCAAATTTCCCCACATCTTATGTAAATCTCACTCAAGTACATAACATTAAATAATGATGTATGTATAACAAGTCTGAAATATTCGTAAGATTATAAGGATATTGATAAAAAGGAAAAGTTTGGACCGTTCTGGCCTTACAGAATTACAGCCATACAACTACATACAAATACAGTTTTTTTTTATAAATCAAGGTCATACAAAACGTCCCATTTCAAAAATCCCCCAAAAAATATTTTTTCACAATTTCAAAACTTGATTTGAACTTGAGAAACATGAAAAAAGGTGTATAGTATCATCGTTTTTATTTACTAACTGTACTCTATTAAACAAATACACTAGAGAAATTTCAAGGCTACTAAAAATATTATTGTAAGATCGTATTTTTAATTAATTTAAACGGTTATTCCTAATGGAATAATATAAAAGAATTTAATGCAAAAAATATATATTGACATATATTTGGTGATGAATAAGAACTATATTTTAAGTAGCTATTGGAATAGAAGTTCATTTGCAACATTTGACTAACAAATGTTTCAGGAACTTCGAGATCAAATCCAAGATGCTCCTGGTAAATTTCACCCCATTAAATGTGACATCACCAATGAAGAGGATATCCTGGCCGCATTTGAATGGACCAAAGAACATCTGAATGGGGTGGACATATTGGTTAATAATGCAGGGGTGGGGACAATCCAGACCCTCATTGGTAAAAATCATTGTTTATTAATAGTAGATGGAATATAACATTATTATTATTCAAATAAAATCATTGATGTTTTAATTAATTTAATTTTACACTTAAAATATGTTAAATAAAATTATTACTTTGATTAAATTTTATTTATGGTATTTACAGAAATATCTAATTTAAAATTTAATTATCTTTTATATTATATGTTTGTAATATAATAATATTTAGCACCGCGTCTTACTACCCATTCGGGTTATACGCTTAAGTACTAATTACGCTAATGGATTAGGAATTGGGAGGGTTGAATTTAGAGGAAGTGAACCCGCATTTACGTGGAGGCAGAGTGGAAAACCATTTAGGAAAAATCACCCCCAGTTCACCCGACCGAGATTCGAACCTCGATCTCCCCGTCCTCGGCGATCGAGCTCAACACGACTAGCGCGTTAGCCAACTACGCCACCGAGGCAGGTTATATATTTATAGTTACACAATGTTATTAATTTTTTAACTGAGTATATAAATATGTATATAAAGTATAATTCTATGCATTATAATATTTTATATAAAATAATTAAATTATATTATAAGGAATACTATAATGATTTTTTTAAATACATTAAACATCTATTTTTCGTTGAAAAATGCAAGACGAATTTGTGTAATGATATACTTTAACCTTCAACTGGAATGTTTTTTGTCCAAGAAAAACACTACAAGTGAACTTCGCAAGATTCTGGATGTGAACGTCCTTGGTTTGAGTATTTGTACCAGAGAAGCTGTCAAGTCTATGAGAGAGAGAGGAGTAGATGATGGACATATCATACATATTAACAGGTAACATTTCATTCTAGGTGTTAATAAGAGAGCAGTAGATGATTGACACATAATATACATTAGCAGGTAACATTTCATTCTAGGTGTTAATAAGAGAGCAGTAGATGATTGACACATAATATACATTAACAGGTAACATTTCATTCTAGGTGTTAATAAGAGAGCAGTAGATGATTGACACATAATATACATTAACAGGTAACATTTCATTCTAGGTGTTAATAAGAGAGCAGTAGATGATTGACACATAATATACATTAACAGGTAACATTCATTCTAGTAGTTAGTAAGAGAGCAGTAGATGATTGACACATAATATACATTAACAGGTAACATTCATTCTAGTAGTTAGTAAGAGAGCAGTAGATGATTGACACATAATATACATTAACAGGTAACATTATTCTAGGTGTTAATAAGAGAGCAGTAGATGATTGACACATAATATACATTAACAGGTAACATTCATTCTAGTAGTTAGTAAGAGAGCAGTAGATGATTGACACATAATATACATTAACAGGTAACATTTCATTCTAGGTGTTAATAAGAGAGCAGTAGATGATTGACACATAATATACATTAACAGGTAACATTTCATTCTAGGTGTTAATAAGAGAGCAGTAGATGATTGACACATAATATACATTAACAGGTAACATTATTCTAGGTGTTAATAAGAGAGCAGTAGATGATTGACACATAATATACATTAACAGGTAACATTCATTCTAGTAGTTAGTAAGAGAGCAATAGATGATTGACACATAATATACATTAACAGGTAACATTTCATTCTAGGTGTTAATAAGAGAGCAGTAGATGATTGACACATAATATACATTAACAGGTAACATTATTCTAGGTGTTAATAAGAGAGCAGTAGATGATTGACACATAATATACATTAACAGGTAACATTCATTCTAGTAGTTAGTAAGAGAGCAGTAGATGATTGACACATAATATACATTAACAGGTAACATTTCATTCTAGGTGTTAATAAGAGAGCAGTAGACGATTGACACATAATATACATTAGCAGGTAACATTTCATTCTAGGTGTTAATAAGATAGCAGTAGATGATTGACACATAATATACATTAGCAGGTAACATTTCATTCTAGGTGTTAATAAGAGAGCAGTAGATGATTGACACATAATATACATTAACAGGTAACATTTCATTCTAGGTGTTAATAAGAGAGCAGTAGATGATTGACACATAATATACATTAACAGGTAACATTTCACTCTAGGTGTTAATAAGAGAGCAGTAGACGATTGACACATAATATACATTAGCAGGTAACATTTCATTCTAGGTGTTAATAAGAGAGCAGTAGATGATTAACACATAATATACATTAACAGGTAACATTATTCTAGGTGTTAATAAGAGAGCAGTAGATGATTGACACATAATATACATTAACAGGTAACATTCATTCTAGTAGTTAGTAAGAGAGCAGTAGATGATTGACACATAATATACATTAACAGGTAACATTTCATTCTAGGTGTTAATAAGAGAGCAGTAGACGATTGACACATAATATACATTAGCAGGTAACATTTCATTCTAGGTGTTAATAAGAGAGCAGTAGATGATTGACACATAATATACATTAACAGGTAACATTTCATTCTAGGTGTTAATAAGAGAGCAGTAGACATTGACACATAATATACATTAGCAGGTAACATTTCATTCTAGGTGTTAATAAGAGAGCAGTAGACGATTGACACATAATACACATTAGCAGGTAAAATATCATTGCCATTCAACATCAAAAGTGGCTCAAACTATTTTGTTTAAAACATACATCTGGGGATCTTGCGGTAAGATAAATAGCAATATGTACTTTTTTATGGTGTGAAAATTCGTTAGTGGGTGGTTGACTGATTAATAATTTTTCAAAGACTTGAAATATTTTAAAAATAGATCTAACGATTTGGTTCCAAATAAATACATTGGTAGTTTCAAATAGCCAAAGCTATTATTTATGGTTTTTAGTGAGGACTCCATCTAGATATTGTATCCTAAAAATTTGAAAATTAAACCTGGACATGGGAATCGAATCCGGGAACTTTGGCTTAGTACGCCTATGCTCTAACCACTGAGCTATCCAGGAATTGTCCCGTGCTCAAGGTTATTATTCATTCATATTTTGAGGCAGAGTCCATGATGGACGTGTGAAAATCATTGGCTACAAATGTGTGATTTTTTTTATTAAGATCACGATTCCTAGATAGCTCATTGGTTAGAACATTGGCGTACTAAGTCAAAGGTCTTTGTTTCGATTCCCATGTCCGTGTCATTTTTCAATTTTCAGTATATTGGAAGTGTTATACATGACAAATAAAAATATATAGGTGTTTTATTGGGTAAAATTCGTGATGGCTGATTTTAAAAAAATTAGTTGTTCCATCGATTTTGTCATAATTTATATTTTGTGGATAATTAATAATAAATATTTATTTCCCTAAAACAAATTAAGTAGAAGGTAGTTTACTAATGACATATAATAGAACATTTGTAAGTATTCAAAATTTGTCTTGAAGATTGGGTTAAGATGGATTTATAATAGTGATGATTCATGATAAATAAGAATAATTTAAATATTTATAAATTAAAATCAATTTTAGATTAGTTTACAAATGACTTAATTTGTAACATTTGATATATGTTTAAAATTCTCACAAATTATTTTCATTAAATATTAGTTATCATATCTAGTATAAATCAAAATAAGCTGTTTTTAATTTGGGGGGAGGCGGGGGGTTGAACATACGTACGGGTTTTGTTAAAAATTTATCCAAGACAATTTTCTTACTATCTTTAAATTATAATATATAATATTAGAAATTTTGAGTGTTTATGTCAAAGCAAATATTAAATAATGAAACTTCATCTTTTTTCTCCTATTTGAGGTTATACATCAGTAGCATTTGTGGATTGTGTGGTCCTCTTATTAGCATTTAACTGTTTGTTTTCTATTAAAATTAGGTTCATAGGTTAACACATATAAATACTGTGTTTCAGTGTTGCTGGACATTGCTATTCAGACTTTCCATCTATTCACTTTTACTCAGGCTCTAAACACGCAGTCACCGTGCTGACTGAGGGTCTTCGTAGAGAACTGGTACAACTCAACTCTCATATCAGAGTCACGGTGAGTTCTATAAGAGACTGACTGAAGGTCTGTGTAGAGAACTGGTCCAACTCAACTCTCATATCAGAGTCACGCTGAGTTCTATAAGAGACTGAAGGTCTGTGTAGAGAACTGGTCCAACTCAACTCTCACATCAGAGTCACGGTGAGTTCTATAAGAGACTGAAGGTCTATGTAGAGAAATGGTCCAACTCAACTCTCACATCAGAGTCACGGTGAGTTCTATAAGAGACTGACTGAAGGTCTGTGTAGAGAACTGGTCCAACTCAACTCTCATATCAGAGTCACGGTGAGTTCTATAAGAGACTGAAGGTCTGTGTAGAGAACTGGTCCAACTCAACTCTCACATCAGAGTCACGGTGAGTTCTATAAGAGACTGAAGGTCTATGTAGAGAAATGGTCCAACTCAACTCTCACATCAGAGTCACGGTGAGTTCTATAAGAGACTGACTGAAGGTCTGTGTAGAGAACTGGTCCAACTCAACTCACACATCAAAGTCACGGTGAGTTCTATAAGAGACTGACTGAAGGTCTGTGTAGATAACTGGTTCAACTCAACTCTCACATCAGAGTCACGGTGAGTTCTATAAGAGACTGAAGGTCTGTGTAGAGAACTGGTCCAACTCAACTCACACATCAGAGTCACGGTGAGTTCTATAAGAGACTGACTGAGGGTCTACGTAGAGAACTGGTCCAACTCAACTCTCACATCAGAGTCACGGTGAGTTCTATAAGAGACTGACTGAAGGTCTGTGTAGATAACTGGTACAAATATGTAGACTCTAGCATCAGTGTCACGGTGAATGAAACTTAAAAGTAGCAGTTTAAATTTTTTAATGTTCACCAATATGATGGGAAAAGTAATATAATATATTATAATCCTTTTATTTGTTAATATAGCTATTTTATGTATCTTACTTAAAATATAAAATTTAAAATTAATTAACATGGTGTTATTTGTTACTCGTAAAATATTTAATTACCAAGCACCAGTAACTGTAACATTTGAAAACACATTTTAATTTCTATAATATCTTGGATTATAAATTAAGAGAAATGTAATTTGCACTTTAAATATGTTGATATTTCCACAGAGTATCAGTCCTGGAGTTGTAGATACCGAGATATTTGAGGTAATAGACCCCGTGAATGGAAAAGTAAGTAAAGAGCAATTGCTTCGAAACAATCCATTTTTGAACTCAAAAGATATCTCCGATGCTGTGCTTTATACACTTGGGACTCCTCCTCACGTTCAGGTAATTGGGCCAACATTAATCATAATACAATTATATCTGCTTCGTTGTAATTCTTAGAGAAGTGTAATTAATATTTAAAGGAAAGTTGTATCACCAAGAGATGTTTATTTGTGTTCTAATAATCGAGTCAAGTTTTTTACGATCCATATTAGTAAATGTATTAATATATCAAGATTCAAATAAAACATTAAAACTACGTCAATAATTTGCTAGTAAAAAAATGGCAAGTCTATTTATGAAAAATATCAGTTCCAAATTATTTGGTCAATCTAGAACCATAGTCTCCAGGAACTAATTTAGGAATTTTAATTCGCTCGCCTATATTTGCCTATCTTGAATATTATAAAACTATTTATTAATAGTTCACTTAACGCTACAGAAGATAACAGCTGAATGTAGATAAAATTGCTTCTAGCTACATTTTGAAGAACGTTTTTTATATTTTGAAAGTAAGCATCTATATACTAGCTAAATCTTTAAAATAATGATTTATTTTTAAAAAGTTTTAAGTAAATAGTGAGGAAAACAAGATAAGATAAGACATTTAAAATAATTGATTAGACCATAAAACAAATTAGAAAATAAAGAATAACCAGACAACGGTAAGTATTGACAAATGTTATATAATATAGATGTTAAATGTTACGTTTAAACTGTTTCATTATTTTTTTACTTAAGTATTAGATAGAGTTAAAAGAAATATAATATAAAACTCTTTAATAATAATCATTTTATGTTTGAAAATGTTTTTTATATTTAAGTTTTATGTGTTGTATATTTTAAATATTGTGAACATATGTAAGATAACAACTTGTAAAATGTACAAGATATTCATGGTATTTTTCAAAATATATGTTTGGTGTTCAAGTAAATAATTAGAGAATTTTCAAGCCACATTATTCCAATTCTATCTTATATTTCACTTAATAATATTACTATTCAATTCATTATTTTATTTGGTTTATGTTTGTTTCCAGGTTCATGAAATTATAATTAGACCTGTTGGAGAAAAGTTCTAACTCAATATTATTGCTGATAAAATACTTATTAAATTATATATGATATATAAGATACAATAGTTAATTCATAATTGAAATGTATTTTAAAAAAATAAAGAACTGAATGGTAATTGAAAGCGTATACATTTTATTACTATTATGTGCTTAGAATTAATTAGCCAACGCTATTATTTATGCTTTTAGTGAAGATTCCTCCATTTAGAGATCATATTTTGAAAATTGAAAAATGAAACCTGGACACGAGAATCTAACCCGGGACCTTTGGCTTAGTACGCCAATGCTCTTACCACTGAGCTATCCAGGATTCGTCCCGTGCCCAGGGTCATTCTTCACTCATATTTTAAGGCAGAGTCTATGATGGACGTGCGGAAATCGTCGGCTACAAATATGTGAATATATTAACATACTTGTTCAGGTGTCATTTTTCAATTTTCAGAATATGTTATCTAGATGGAGTAATCCTCACTAAAAGCATAAATAATAACTTTGGCTATTTAATTCTTAATATGCAATCCCGTACAATTATAATAACTGTACAAGTGGCAGCAATAAGCCAACTACCGAGTCGAAGATGGCTGCGTTTATCTGATAGCTCGTAATATTAATATATTCCCGTGTTATACGAGCATGCACAGTTGGGACGATATCGGACGGCGTTAACTACAGCTTCCCAGAAGATGGTGGTTCCTGCAAGTTGTTTGAAAGTAGACCAGAAAAATTAGGTATCCTTACACGGTGAGTGAAACATTAATACATAAATGACCCATCTTCCATATTATTATTAATAGCGAAGATTTACAGTACTTATATTTTGTCATCCGTTGCTGAGTACAATTAGCAAATTATTATCATTGTGAAGCTCAATTTCACCAAAGAAGACCTAATTTTCCCATAGATATTCTTCAAATATTACGTTGGTTTTTTAGGAATTATAGAGCGTTTTGTAAAATCGGACACATTCTCTAATTTTTATAACAATACCCATGGACCATTAGTGTTCTTAAGAGATAGTTTCTTTAGAAAGTTTATTCAAAAATCCCGTTGCTGATTATTGATTACACTGGTCAACAAAGATTTTGTTGCAGAGCAAATAAAGGGTGATATATATGTGATTTTTCCATTGATTCCAAAACTGGTCTCAGAAGTTTCCTATCACTTATAGTTATAAAGTTATTCCCACTTTAAGATTATATAGTACATAAGGAAACTATTTCCCAACCGGAATGGCTAGCAATCGCAGCGAAGTTGACAAAACGACCTCCTCCTCCCCCCCCCCCCCCCCTTCTTTACCGATTTATGTCAAACACTTCAAACCTCTCTTTACACCCCTAAGCTTTTAAAGGCCATATATTGACCTACTTTGAACATGATGAGTCAAATTTTTACTTGCTTATTGTCTAAGTCGACTCAGCACTCCTGGTAAGTTGGTAGTCAGAGTTTGTTCTGTAAACATCTAGTGCTGTGTGTTTTCTTATCATAAACTGTTATCTATGTAGTTCACTGTACATTTTACGGTTTATATGTAGCTCAGATAGTGTTTTTAATACCAAGTGGCACATCTCTAGAAATTGTGTCAATCATCCGGAATCTTTTTGCTACATTTGTGGTGAGGTTGTGCCGAGCAAATGCCTATTTGCTCGCACAAGGGAATCGATCTCATCGTGTGTTACATTTATTTTCATATATCGATTGGCTTTCTGAGTGAAGTTATCGGGGTCGATCCCTGACCAAGATAATGTGGCTCGATCTCTAGTCTCTACGCATGTGCCCCCCCCCCCCCCTTTTTGTCGGCGCACTTCTCCATGCGCAGGCTTGCTGAAGCGTGGTTGGCTCTTGTATTCCCCTCTTCTTTGTCTTCCCCTACTTTTATCCAGGCCGTGAGTGTCCTGAAGATAAAAAGATAGTATAAAGAAAGCCAGACTACGACCTAGTATTTTGGAGCTGTTCGGTCGTCTAATATTTGTTGTCTTGGCCCATATAGTAGCGGACCGGAGCTGTCTCATCAGGGCGCTATGGCGTCGCATAGAGAAGGATACAGGGTTCTAAAGAGTTAGCCCCCGCCACAGGCAGTTTCCATCCATCCGACGTTGCAACTTGTGGTGCACTTCTCGCCATTGCACCTTTCTGCCGTAGGGACCGATTCGGAGATCTACAGGCTACGCTACACCCGGCCGTCACCCCCCCCCCCCCCCCCGAACGGGCAGTTCAACCTACCAACTTGGAGGAGGCTCGGGCGGGGTAGTATCTACTCCACTCAACTAAAAGCGTGGTACCAGTCGTAGTGAAGTTGAGGTATTGTGGACTGCGAGCGGGACTGTGATCTAGCGCTAGCTGGGTTTCTACGGGCCCTTTATGGCTGGTCTTGTCATAATGTGGGCGGTGTAAACTCAGTTCTACTTGGCTCCCACTGGGGCGACAGGTTGCTTCGGAAGAATGTGCTTCATATGCTCCTAGCATATATGAGCCCACTTAGGGTCCAACTTAGTATAGTTAATGTTTTAGGTTAATTGTTTTATTTATGAGGTGTTAGGTATTCTGGATAGGTAGTATGCGTCGAATGAACTATAGAGTTATTGGATGTACCCTCCTAAACGTCACCTCCATGGTCGGGACAGGAAGGGTGGTCCTTCTGGATGCACAGTTTGGGACCGGGCTGTATTGTTAGTGTATAGGGGTTGTATATTAGTTAATGTTATTGGTCATAAGCCGGCCTATTGTCTGTATAGCGTGTTGACTAGTAAAGAGTGAACGCACCGGCCTAATTGTTAAGGTGTTGCTGACATTGTTAATCAGTTACTAGGTTTCCCCTTATTGGGTTGTTTTCAAAAGGGAACGTATGCCCTTGAGAAAATGGGAGCAGCTAGGTATCGATTATGACCTATTTGGGTCAGTTTGGCCAGCGATAGGGAGCCTACCTCTCTTGTCGTCTTGCGGCGTTACCTTACCCACTTTTATTCTGTTCCTTTTGCTTGCGTGGGACCTCCTAGGCCCGCATGGTTGCATTTGAATTATATAGTTTTGTATGGGTGGCTTAGCCCCACCCCAGCTGGTGTGGTTGTTTAATGGCAAACACCTTGCTTATTAATTTGGAACTGGATCTCAAATTAGGTCAACCAGTATGGTGACTGCTTATCGTCCTTTTAGGGACTTACATTTTGTGGGGAGACCGTATACAGGCTGCTCCATTTTTCTGAGGGCACGACGTTCCAAGAAATAACCCCAATTCGTCTCAGACGAATTTAATGCTGTCTTTAGTCGGGTGTTGCCGACACGTAATGCAATGGGGGAAACCTAGGTATGTTAGCCACAGAGCCAGGCTCCAGCCAGTGTGAATCGATGTTTAATAATGTATTCCCTTGTATAGAGAATCAAAACCATATAAACCTATTGTATCTGTAACCAAATATTATGTACTTTATTATCATGTAATAAATTGTTGTTTCATGCTATTTTGCTTGTCATTGTAAAGTTGCATCCTCCCCTTAGAGTAAATAGGTAGGGTGCAAGGTAAAATTTAAAAATTGCAAAAGTGGTTTTACTACACTAATTAACAAGTGCTTTAAGTTTACTTTGGATACAAAATTGTTGACTTGTGTCACTTGCGTCAAACTCCTCACGGGTCAAAGGGTTCTCAGCACATGAATTTTGCTGTTCCAAATATTATAGTGGAAACAGATTCAGATACAGATTGTTAATTTATCTTACAAATATGTCAGGCATTAGTTCTAAATCAAAACACACTGTGACATACCCTGATCTACCATCTGCCATGAGGCATGTAACTCATAGTGAACAATTGCCTGTGCCAAAGCCTCCAGAAAATGCCAGACTAGGTGATGATGAACAAGAAAAAGAGCCTGTAGAGTATAGTGATGATGATGTAAGGTTTCTTCCAAATTTTTAAGCCTCAAGTTTATCTTCTGAACCACATTTACTCGCTTGCAAGGTGATCTCAAGATCTCAATGATCTTGTCCGAGATTTGAACCTATATAACCTCGATCTCCCCGTCCTCGCAGTCGAGCTCAACACGACTAGCGCGTTAGCTAACTACGCCACCAAGGCGAAATCCGCCTATGTAAATAATTATATGCTTCACCCATTTCATTTCATGATGAGAACTTGACTATATTGTCTATTGAAATTAAGCGAAGGCTTAACCAAACCTTTAAGGGGAAATGTTAATTTATATGGAGATAAGGAATGTTTGTTTGGCCTGACTTTTTTTGTGCACGCCCTTCGGGCTTATTGAACACTCTATTTTTTTGTGTTCCTAATTTTTCGATTGATTACTCCAACTATATTTCAGGGGCCCATTCATAGTAGCATAAGATTAGCCAACCTTGACATTAAAAAAAAAGTTTATCTTTCCCAATATTTTTTTTTAAAATAAGTTTATTTCTAATTTATTGTAATCTAGATTAATAACTTCTACAGATACCTGAAGTCTTAGATTTTACAATAACTTATCGATTGCTAAGTCATGTTGTATCCGGAGGGTTTAATGGGTGACCTCGGTTGCCTACAGAGTTGATTCGAATCTACCTGACTGAGGTCCCTTATTTATCCGGTCTACCTTACGAGGTGGAGGTATTCATATCAGCATCTGGCGACGTAACGACTCTGAGAGCAGTCTGCTATGCCAACAGTGGCCAAAATAGTAAATAATGTTCAAGCAAGGTCAAAATTGTTTCGATTTATGGTAGTTTTGGTTAATCTCTTTTAAGTTTGGTTAACTCAGATCAGAGTAGCTTTATTTTGATTAATTTTCACTAAATGTGTTCATTCTGGTAAAATTTTATTTAAGTAATAATATAATTAGTATAAAATTAATATATTAGTATAATTGCGGAACCCTAGTATAACTATTTTGAGTAGAGGTATATTTTCAATGAATTTGGTAAATAACCTTTTAAATTAAGTTCTTAGTAAAAAATATTGCCTACATTTAATAAAAAATATCAGAATCATATCACATATTCAATAATGTTATAATATGAAGTTTTACAGTATTACTACTTTTTATTTAAAATCATAACTCATTATACTATTTATTACTATATTGTAATATCTTAATTTATTTAGTGCAATAGTATGTTAAATACTATTTATGGACTGCTATACCATTACTGAAAAGCTTTAAACAGCAATAAGGAAAAATATATATCAGTTGTGTCGAAAAATACGTTAAGTTTTTACTAATTTTGACTGAGATCTGTTGTTTATTTAAAGCACCGACTCTTACTACCCGTTCAGATTATACGATTATGTACTAATTTTGCTAATGGATCTAGAGATTAGGGAGCTTAAACTTTATAGGAAGTGTGCCAGCATTTACGTGGAGGGAGAGTGGAAAAGCATTTTGGAAAAACTACCTTCAGTTCACCCAATCGAGATTCGAACCACAATCTCTCCTTCATCTGCAGTTTATACTACTGCGAGAGTAGCGCGTCAGAACACGTGACCACAACGGTTGTGTGGAGATTTATCAAAATTTTTACAAGCTGCATCAACAATGAACACAGTTTTCGTAAATCCTACACCATCTTCAAAACTTTTTTTATTTATTATTTATTACCTTCTAATACGAGATGTTAATAACAAATAGATTTGACTTAACTAAATAATAATGTATATACACATAACGATGTTTTTCATGTCCAAATAGACATAGCCCAACATATTGATTGAAGTATCACATTCATATCAAGGACTCTAATTATTACATATTGAGTTTGACCTCCATGTCCAGCAGCCAGTTTTCAAATTAATTTAAAATATTACCCAAATATACAAACTTTCAAACATGTAAATGGGTGTGTTATTCTTTCTAAAAAAAACTTCACGACCATCCTTATATAGGACCGTTGACGCATCACCTTATAAAAAATATTATAATAATTGTCTTTAGAATTAATAATATTTCTACTTGACTAACAATGTATTTATTAATTATTTGGGATGTGAAATTTTTACGTCGTGGGTAAAATGTAAAACAGTTTGCATACAGTAAGCTAGGTCGCCATTTCATTCACACCTTGGATGATTTTTCATGCGAGAGATTCCGGTCTATGGGTCAACTATCACGAGAAAATCTTCTGCACAATTTTTTTTTTCCGAGAAACCGAGCAATTTCAACTTTAACTTCCTAACTAATCTTTTATAAATCAACCCTCACCCAAAGAATCCAGTATTAGTCCTTACACCTACCCTTTCAACTTTTCTTTATCTTTCTAAGATCTCAACCCTAGCATGGATGTAAAGAATGAACAAGTTCACAACAAGGGAAGACCAACTTCCATCACGTGTGTTTTTTTTTCGCAACGTGTCTTACTACACGTTCTGGTTAAAATGCATATATATATATATAATATATATATATATATATATACTAATCCCACTCAAGTGTTGGGGTAATAAAGGACCCACTTTAGTAAATGTACCTGCATTTTCGTATAGTGAGAGTGTAAAATCACTTCTTTTTTTTTAAACCTGAACAGGATTCAAATCCATCCCTTTTCGATATTCAGGTTGAGGGTATGATCAGATTTCACAAAAAAGTATTTTTTTTATTAAGAACTAAATACTTTAAAACCAAGGATTATACACGCCTTAATCTCTACAGTAATGATGAATAGGATAGCTTAAAGTAAACGCACCCGCATTCACGTGCAGAGTGAATATGAAAAACCATAGTAAAAATGCATGCGTGGTAAAAATACTATCAGAGCTTCCAGTAAAATTCGAGAAACAACCTCCCAACAACGACGTCTACATGTAAAGTGAGACTAACACCTTGTACCACTAGATCATCACTTAAAGGTTTCAAACTTTTTTTTATTAATTTGGTTTACAAGATACTAATGTTAGCTTTGTAAATTTTGAAATTTATTTTAATGAACTGACTGTATATCCGGTATATATGCATTTAAACAGCTCATAAGGTAGGGGTAAATATTTCCACACTAAGTGACTATATAATTATCAACAGTACAATATTATTTTAGAATGTAAAGAACTCCCCCTTGAGTTTTCAATCTAAGAATAAAGTGGCATTTATCATCTTTCATTTAAACAAACAAAATTGCTTCAAACTACTCCATTATAAATCGAATATCACATAGATGGACATGATATTTTCGAATGTTTTGGCATAAGGAAATTAACATTTTAAATTTGGCAGTTTCTAGGCTATTGCTGTATTAATCACTAGGGTGTTTTTAAGTTTTTTCTTCTTATTTTAAATTAAGGATATGTGCACGTCTATTGATATAGAGAAATACTTGATATTGAATTTGTGTGCAATATTTCAACAATCTTTAATAAAATTGCATAATTCACCGAGTATAATTTCGCATATTCATCTTATGCTGTCCATTGTAATCCCACCAATAAGCCGGGTAGATAGATAGATAAATACATGGATAGAATTTTACGAGTTTTTAACCCATCACTGTATTATTTTCTGAATGGACGCCCTAGGCTTGATAGAGAAGCTGCCTCATTACTCTCTTTTTTCTTACTAAAAAAAGTATGAATTTTTTTATTTACATGAATTTATTTCAGCATATCTTATGAAAGACAATCTTACTAGCAGGGTAATTTAGACAAATATCATGGAGAGTCATAGACAAGGGTCGTTTCATCTTGTTTAAGACATATTTTTTCTCGGCGTACTCTTCTTAACTTAAAACATAAATAATCTTTTCATGTATTTACATGGCTATGCTTAAAAACAACGAGGAAATAATTATTAATTTAAAACATACAAAAATAAAACCTACAGGGAATATGCGGGAAAGAGTAATATATCTTCGTGTTTCTTGAAATACTTACGATCAATCAAAGTTAATATTCAAAGAAACACGTTGGTTTATAAGTTTTCTTAATTAGTTCACAGGTGCAAGCCTCCAAACGGCACTTAAAAGGTGCCTGCACATGACAAACGATTTTGGAGCCGTTGGCTATGAATGTAAGGTTTTAAATTAATAATTTGAAATAAAAAATACAACCGATTTATAGAGATTTTTAAGCTATAAAATTTTAGTATAAAATATTTTAGATATAGCCTATTATTAAAACGTTTTATTAAATAGTTGGTTTTAATTGATTCTCTTGATTAACTTGGGTTGGTAGTTATAATTTAAAGCAGTGATTCTCAAAGATGTATTATATATTGTACCCCTTGATCATGACTAAAAGTATAATGTACACTCACGATAAGATTTCCCCAAATGACAAATTTCAGATAATCAAAGGAGGAAATGTCTATGTCTCCTCAAAAAAATTCCTCGCCACGTTTGATTCTCCACCACATTTTGTTATATTGTGATTTAGCTCATTTTTCCCTTGAGAGCTGCCTGTATACCCCCTGAAAGACGTACGCGTACTCCAGTTTAAGAGCCATTGATTTAAAGGATTTTTTTTTTGTTTGAACAAAATTTCTGAAAATTATAACAATCCCTCCCCCCTTTTATAGGAGGGATAAATGGCATTATAAAACTTTAAAACTGGTATTGCTGATGAACAAGGAGGGCGGATAAAACATTAAACATTCCACTGATCAAATTAGTGTTTTTCAGGTGTACACGTTTCGTTCTTTATACCCTATATTCCTCCCCATGCGGTAAAATAGGTGAAGAGGGAATAGTTTAATAGATCCAGCGTTATATCACACCTCTAGCGCGTAAGGGAATGAAGAGATCGACAGGAAATAGCGCCAAGCGCATGTTGAACAACATGAAAACTTTTCAAGTTGTGTTGGAGGGGAGGGGGTGAAGGGGTAGCTCATCCCGTCATAGGTTTGGGAGTGCTTAGTTATTGACAACGATATAAATACACCTCCCCAAACATATTCATAAACTAGACAGGTTTTAATCTAAATTTAGTATTTAAACACTTCTCACGCTTAATTTGTATTTATTCAAGGTGTACTTCTAACATATTATATAGTTCCTACGCTTAGATCACTACTTTGAAACTATCGCAAATTTAATTTTATTATTATTATTTTAAATCCACTTCCAAAAAAACTAATAATTTAAAAATTTTATCTTATCCATATAAATAAATCTATTTTAATCCACCTCTTCTCAAACATTAGCTGCAACTTGACCTGAAATAAATTGTAATTAATGACAGTTACTAATATAATTCTAATAAAATAATCTTTTAATGGTGGTATACAAATTTATCTTACAAATTTAGGGAATTATATAATGTGGATTATGACTAACAGGGTGAATTCCTCTAAAAAAAAAACAACTAAAATACCATTAAATTCTTTGAGTTTAAAGGTCATAGCTTTTAGACCTTAAACTTTCCGAAACTAAATGGGTGCTCTTTCACTTACCCTTGTGAGGTTATCCCCACTTTTAAGCGAATTTAAGGTGGGGATGTAAGGAACGGGAGAAAGGGTCAGTGTTTTGCAATTTACATAGCAAACAATCAATTTTTTTGGCCAGAATAAATAAAATATTGCTTCAGTAAAAACATAAAATTTAATTTTCTTCACATGGCGATATCAATATTTGTTGAGTTTCTGTCGTGAGCATAGCATCATTAGATGACAAACTTTTTAAATGAAGATAAAAGTTGTCATTAAATTCCAGGGAAGTCTTGACAGATATTCAACAACCTGTTGTGTGTGTATTTAGCACCGTATCTTACTACCCGTTCGGGTTATACGCTTAAGTACTAATTACGCTAACGGATTAGAAAATGGGGAAGTTGAATTTAGAGGAAGTGAACCCGCATTTTCATGGAGGAAGAGTAGTAAACCATTTAAGAAAAACCACCCCCAGTTCACCCGACCGAGATTCGAAACTCGATCTCCCCGTCCTCGCCAGTTTTGCTCAACACGAAACTATAGCTTTAGCTAACTACACCACCGAGGCGGGTGAACAACTTGTTGAGGTCACCACTTGAAGAAAATTAAACTCTTATGTTTCTACTGAAGCAATATTTTACTTATTTTGACCAAAAAAAGTTTTGCTATAAAAACTGCAAACAGATTGACCTTTAATGTATATTCACACGTTCGCCGAAAAACTAGCTCAGAATAGAAACGCGATCACGTGACAAGTTCTTATCCAATCACAAGATTTCCGCCTAATCGGCGCTAAAGTTCAACTCATCTCTACTTTATCCGCTCTGCCTGAGATGTTCGGCACAGGAAAACCCAATCAAATATCAGAACCAACCATCTCAAATCAGTGCGCATGCGTTCTACAGCCAGAAGCTAGCAGACAGCTTCGTATGTGGAGATTTGAAATAACCCGTTGATGTAAAGCGTGTTTATTGATGTATTGGATTGTGCCAAGACACACCGTTATAATTTGAAAACATACATCGTGAAAATGATCTAAAATATATGTGTATCCACTAGAAAATAAAATATGTTGATAATCAGCTGTTTTAAGTTAGCGTTGCATTGCATCATGGGTCAACATACAGCGTGTGAATTGCTGCGCCACTGAAGCAGATTCTGTTCTCTATTTTCGGCTAACGTGTGAATCAAGCTTAACTCGCGTCCCCTGCATCCCCACCTTAGTTGTTGTTAGTTATCATTACTACCTTACTTTAATATTCCAGATCCTGTTTTCCTTCTCTTAATAAACTTGTAAAGAAGCTAGTTATCTCAAAAGAGTTCCTGTCAAGTGGTTGTGACGGGAGTGAAGGGGATTGGACAGTTGTTGAAGAACAGGGGGTGGTGAAGGGTGGTTGCTACTTGAGAAGATTACTATGGAGTATAGTCAGGGATAAAACATATTCCTCTTCTACCTGGGCTAAAAACATTTACCTCTATTTATTACAAAGTTCGTGATAAAATACACTAAACTAAGTCAAATATTCAAATCAAATATAAATAACTCTATTTTTACGTTACTAACATAATTCTACAGAGAGCATTATTTCTAATAAAATGAACATAATTTATTACAAGTGAGTTTAAAAAAATATATCTATTTTCTTTTAAATGTTAGTATTCGTATAATGAATCTGGAATTATGTGAGTTTTTACACCTGTCACATTCTGTTCAAACATTGTTGTTAGTTACATTTAGTTTTGTCTCTCAAGACATTTTTTGTGTAATGTGTGCTTTCAATTAATTTTAAAATTATTTAGTTTCAATCTAGTTTTAAATATGAAAGGAAAAGAACTGATAAATATATATAATTGAAACTGCCATCATAAAATCTGTTTTCAGTTGTAACATATACAAAAAAACTCAGTGATAAAAATATACGGTAAGAGTGTAGGTAAGTGACAGTAAAAGTTACCAGCTCTACTTTCGTGTCCCTTTTGGTAATTTCACGACAACCAATTTGATTTTAATTATTTATTTATTTTAAGCGTGTTTACATTATTGAAACATTAACTTAAGAAATAACTGTTTTTGGATGTTTCCTTTTTCTCTCTTTTTTTTTTTTTTGTAGCAGCTATAGTTCACTTAGAAATGCTTGATAAAACGAGAGCTTCTAAAAGGCTGCATTCTCTTCATAGATTAAGATGGTAAACCAGGACAGACTATGTGAAATAATGAGGTTATACAGGCAGTTTTTATTTTTGTAAATGCACATGTGTTTGCAAAATAAAAACTTTTATTTTCAAACTAATATTTTAAATGCGTCTTTCACTAAGACATAAAAAAAATATTTATTTTGGTGGCTAGTTATAACAAAATACAAGTATGACTATAATAGCCTACTTTTTGATTTATTATTTAATGCACTATAATATTTCCTGTTGCCTCAGCCACGAAACAAAAAACATAAATTTGTATTAATACTTAATGTTCTTTCAATAAGTGACGAAAATGCCAATTATACAGTAATCTTAGGGAATTATTTTTAGAAGCTTTTATTAACACTGTTAATTGATAATGTAATATTATCAAGGAAATAATAATTATTTCCTTATAGGTTAACATCAGTGATTTTCAAAAAACAATCCGTTCAGAGGAATAGGTTTTAATAATTATTAAAACAAACACTAACCAAATATTTATGTTGAGAAATCTTTAAATCAATTTAAACATACATACATTTACCAAATATAAGCCAATTTCTACGCTTTTAAATATAATCCAAATCTTTATTCATTTAAAAATACATTCCAAATTTAAAATAACTTCAGCTTTGTAGAAATTATACTGAATCTAATAAGTACTGTACAACCTATTTGACTAACTTACTTCTTTTCCCCAACAGGTCTTATTGTGATTTCATGCACCTGTAATCAAATACATAACAATTAAAATTACGAATACACAATAACATTACTAGGATATTATATGTTGAAATTTGAATTATATTGATAGACACTTTTCTTATTAGACACACAAGTTTAAAAAATAGTCCTACACTTTGAAAAATCTGAGGAATATATTATTAACCTACCAGGGGTGAAATTTGTGGGAGAATGAAGGGTACGAACCTCCCCTACCATCGTTCTGTTCTCCCTCCCAGTCTCCATCCTCCTTCCTCTCTGCCAAACTCTCCGCACCCTCCTAACATACACACACACCCAAACCACCCAATCTCATACGCTATTATTATTATTATTATTATTAGTGTGACACGTGATAGGCTTGATTATAAGGGGATGGGTCAGGCAGGCCATGAACCCTCCCCCTCCCCCATTATGGTTTTTGTTGATGATTATGGTGATATCTTTGAGCTTGTGTTTTATCAAGACAAAGCAGAAGGTATCCGCTTCCACGAATATATGGTTGAAAGCATCTCTCCCGCAATGGACTATAATAGACCATATATGACTGGGTTATCGGGGTTCAAATCCCAGTCAGGTGTACTGAGGGTGGCTTTCCTAGATGGTTTTCCCCCTTTACTTCTACGTAAATGCGGGTACACTTCCTCTAAACTCAACCTTCTTCATCCGTAATTCATTAGCTTAATTAGTACGTAGGCATACAACTGAACGTATAATAAAACGCAGTGCTAAGAAAAAGCAAAATATATTTGAATTTATTTTCTACGGTTTGTAGTTGATCGATATCTCTAAAAAGCTAATAATTTAGGTTAGATTTCCAAACAAGTCCTTCCGTTCTTCGGGTGTTTTATTTATTTACCTCGAACTAAAATAGAGCTATAATTTAAGACTTAGATATATTGTTTAAAAATCTATAGAAAAAGTTGATTGATAAATTTAGTTAAGTTGGTTGATATAAAAACAAAATTGTAGATCAAAATGTATAATTAGGATAATTTATGGTGCTAACATATTGTCAAATAGTGAACATTACACATTTAATCAATAATTCTTCTTCAGCTTACAGCATATCGGGTTATCTTTGTCAACCAAAGAACATAAGAATCAAATTCATTTTCAAAGATCTGAATACAAAGTTTTATATACTTGTTTATAGCTTAGAAATTATTGGTTTTATAAAAATATATTTCAAATAAAAGATTTTTATCTTTAATAGTACTACCAATTTATAATAATAAGTTATTTCGTAACTCAAATATTTGAGGAGAAATGATGAGAATCGAAAATTTCCCTCATGTCAATACCCTTAAAATAATTTTAATGAGAATATAAGTATTGCCATATTTTTTATAATGATAAACAGTTTTTAAATATAAAATGTAATCAAAATAGTTAAAGCAAATTATGAGAAAATATTTTTTTTTTCTCTTTTTGCCCTTCTGTAAACTCCCTTAAATATAGGATTAGATATCTAATTCCAAAAAACCCTAAGGGAGAACCTTATGAAAGCCCCTGATAGCAAGTTTTAGCCCAATCGGTAAAATAGTTTTGGCTCCAGCCCAAGGTGCAGAGAGAAAGATGGACACTAAGACAGACGGTATTGCGAAAACCACTTTTTGATTTCAGGGAATCATTAAACGTCAACATTTATCAAAATTTTAAGTTCAGTTTATTTGACGATCAAAATACTTTCTCTCCGAGGTGTCGAGAGAAAGTGAGTATCCCTGTTAGAATCTTTAGAATCTATTTTGACGTGAAACATATTTTTAAATAACGCATCATAGAATTAAATGTTGCTAAAGAATGTAACGTCTGTGAAGCCATTTCTCGTTTACCGAGGTGGCCCCCTTAATTTGAGGAATGTAATTACTCTAAGCACTATCACACTTCTATGCCAAATTAAAAAAATATAAAGCGACGGAATAAAATGAGCAATTAACCCTGCGAGGATTCTTGTTTCTGTGCTGATAACACTTCTCCTCTTCCTCTGACGGGTAGACACACTCATTCTACAATTTGCGCCTGGACAGCATTGATTTGCATAGCGTTTTAGAATTATATTATTGTTTCTTATTATAAATAGATATAAGCTTTCACGGACCTTTTTAATCTACATCCTGTCAGAAAGACCCCTACTGGCTATTTTCATGAATAAATCAAATAGCCTAAACTGTTGATGGTTTAAAATAAATACGTTTACAAAAATACTACTCCTTAATTTAAAAAAAACAAACCTTTTTGACAATTTAAAGGTATTTTTAGAATTATTTAATAATCTATGTTCATAGAATAAAACGTAAATATATTAACATAGGAAATTTTATCTTTACTTTGTGCATAGTTATAGGTATTCAAGTTATTGAACAATAATTTAATGAGTAAAAAAATGGTTAAAACCGTGGGTAAGATGTTTAAACTTGACAATCATTAACATTCCTAGCTTTGTTCCATGAGGCCATGGCTCTATCTTGACCAGCTGATCTGTAATAAAGGTCTGTCAATCATTGTTTTCCAATTCACTTTATATCAGAATATTGCTATGCTTATTGTATAAGCTAATGCCATTTATTTACATAACAGGCGCAACTACACTAATAAAATAAGAAACAGTGAAATGTATTACTTAATTTTAAATTGTATCTAAATATGTATTCCTATTCTAACCACATTTATTTAAGGACGTTATCTTCCTGTGACATCACGGCCGGTTAAGCTAGGATCTACTATGTTACTGAATTTACATTTTACTCAGCGAGTTTTAAAGATATAACGTTGAAATAAAAACCATAAATTCTTAAATAATTCTAAAAATAATCCTACAATATCACCAAATTATTATTTTTATCTTAAGGTAGTTTTGTAAATGTATTTTTTTATAAATCCTCTACAACTTAGGTTATTCGTATTGCCGGTGGAAGCATATATCTATCTAAAATAGGAACCCATAAAAGGCGAAATTAAAAAGCCGGTACATGTTTTAAAGGCGCAAATATAAAAGTGACTATGTAAACTCGTCAGAGGAAGAGGGAAAAAGCTATCAGCACATAAACAAGAGCCCTCTCAGTGTGAACTTCTCATTTTCTTCTCTTTCTTTATATTTGTACTTAGAGTCACGTTAGCACGTAAAGTTAAGATACAACCCGCTTCGCAAAATAACTTTGAAATCTTCAAATAGGTAACGTCGTTATTAATTGTTTAATTTAATTATTTTATAATAATTAATGTTTACTTTATTACCTGAACATTAGGGGGAGTCCCAAGTGCATAAAGTACAGCGTCAGCAATATCTTTTGGCTTTAAAAACGGATTGTTTTTAAATATATATTCTTTCCTCGCCTTTCCATTTACAGGATCCGACTCGTATATATGTGTGTCTACAATTCCAGGACTTACACTCTGTGGAAATAATGACAATTTTATAGCTACAAAACACCATGACCTTAATAAGAGATATCCCCTGACTGGCAACCAGCTCAAAATAAGAGAAAATACAGTTACATAAAGAAGAAGGTACGGAATTTAGTGAAGAAAATAAATTGAAGGAAGAGCCATGACGTTACTTTTACTATAAATTAGGTGAAAGATTCCCATCTTGCACTGCTGCCGCTGAACAAAGAGGAACACAGTTTAAATTTAAAATTTCATCAGCCAACTAAAGGGCAAGAGTTCCTTCTCCATAGTGGGCCAACAAACATTAAGAAAAAAGTTCACACTTAAGGCGTTGGTTATATTATATTACTTAGGTCTAAGTTTACTGTATTCTAATCTGTTTAAATTGAAATTATAGATTATTATTTAAATAAATGGAGAACTACCATCCAATTTCTAAGCAACCTCTCCAAACTCTCAAGAACAGCAGTAAACTGGACTTCACTCAGTCTATTGACTGTATTAAATAAGCTAGGATTATAATGTTTAAATATGTTCGATATTCCTACTTTCTATATATGAACTACAGTAGAATGTATTAAGTTTATAAAGACGTATCAATTTTACTTTTTCTATCCCAATTAATCATTATTTTTACTATAATTAATAAACGTTGAGTATAGTGTTCTAAAGTGAATAGATAGAACAATTTTATCTAAATACATATAGCTGTAAGATTTTATTTTAACAAATAAAAGCATGATTTAACTAGTTATTTCTTTAGATCAGTGATATTTATTATTACTTTGATGGATTTCAACAATTCGAATCTAGCTAGCAAATGTATGTTTGTGTCCTTATATATTCACATACACATAATTATTATTCCCTTAGTGCACTTATTAATATTAGGGCTCTGCGAATAGTAGGATTTCGATCTTCGAGCCGAGATTTAACTAGATTTTTGAGCTTGGTCTCGAAATATTTATAGACTTGCAATTTAAAGCTCCTTTAAAAAGTTTTTTCTTTACCTTGCATTGTGTGTCTGGTGATGAATGACCAATTGATACTCTTCCCAATACTTGTTGGGATGTGTTTTTTGCCGATTATGGTTAAGGATTTGGGAGTGGAGAAGAACCAAAGAAACATGGTATAGTGCGTCAGGTGATCATTTAAATGTCAAAGTCATCAATTTGACCAACCAGGCAAACTGGTTTTGTTGCTTAAAGGAAGGAGAATATGAGGCTTACTTAAATATATATTTTAGATAATATATTATACAAATGTATATTTTAGAACACAAATAGCTTAGTGCAAGAGGTAATCAAGTGCACCTTAATACAAAAATGTACATTGTACATCTTTAAAATTATTACTGCTCTAATTTCTCTCTCTAGTAAAAAGGCCAGCACCAAATTACAGCCGTACTCAAGCTGGACCGGGAATAATAAGAGTTATTTTTAAAAAATATTGCAAAATCTTCACAGCCAAGCCTTTTTATACAAATATTTGTCTTTAAAACTTTCATTATGAGTATTAAATTGACTCCTAATTAATAAATTTAATATTTTAACACGTTTTTGTTTTTATTTACATAATTAAGTTTTAAGGTTGTATATTTATTAAACCCAGGATCGATTAGGCACGATACTCGAGAGCTTAATGAGAAACTCGCTCGTGATCGACTCGAATCTAAAAACTTGAGCTTGCAAAACCCTAATTAATATATTATGTTTCATAGCGTTAGAAGGTCATATTTACAAGTTAAATAATGTCCAAAATTGGCCAAGAAGTTCATTTCCAAGAGATTTTTTAGACTTCGAACAAATTGAACCAACACCGATTTTTCTTTTATAATAAAATTTCTTTATTCCTATTTTAATTTAGTTCCCATTTTCATCTAAATATAATCATGCCCAGTGTTTTCTAAAATAAAATCACGATAAAGTTATTGAAAATAACTTTTTGTTGTAATTTTGTCTCGGCGGCCAATTTAGCTCGTTTTGCCTAATCTATATTAAGGAAAAAAGTATTTAATGATATTATAATTTCGTTAGAAAAGTAATAGTTTGTTTCCTCATCCTAAACCATAACTATAAAATTAGTTTAGTAAGTCCAGCCGTTTTATTTTGAGTATTTGAAAGCTTTTGTAAGGGTTGATTCAAAGAGACACTAGATTGATATTTAATACGGATGGTTTATTGAAATGTTATATTTGTTTGGTTTGTTCGCAGATATGGGAAGAAAGAACACTTCTACATAATGTAACACCCCCACACATGGTAAATATCTTGACTAAATCCAAAGTTCTTTAATGTGCATAGCAGTAAACGAAGATAACTACGGTGGTCTGATGGTTGGTACAATTGAATACCACTCAGGACTACATGAAAGTAAGATCGGAGTGCCTGCTTGAAAAATAAAAGATAAATAATGAATTTAAGACTGTAGACTCTGATGTGAGAGTTGAGTTGGACCAGTTCTCTACACAGACCTTCAGTCAGTCTCTTATAGAACTCACCGTGACTCTGATGTGAGAGTTGAGTTGGACCAGTTATCTACACAGACCTTCAGTCAGTCTCTTATAGAACTCACCGTGACTCTGATGTGAGAGTTGAGTTGGACCAGTTATCTACACAGACCTTCAGTCAGTCTCTTATAGAACTCACCGTGACTCTGATGTGAGAGTTGAGTTGGACCAGTTTCTACACAGACCTTCAGTCAGTCTCTTATAGAACTCACCGTGACTCTGATGTGAGAGTTGAGTTGGACCAGTTATCTACACAGACCTTCAGTCAGTCTCTTATAGAACTCACCGTGACTCTGATGTGAGAGTTGAGTTGGACCAGTTATATACACAGACCTTCAGTCAGTCTCTTATAGAACTCACCGTGACTCTGATGTGAGAGTTGATGTTGGACCAGTTATCTACACAGACCTTCAGTCAGTCTCTTATAAAATCACCGTGACTCTGATATAGAGTTGAGTTGAACAGTTAATATACACAGACCTTCAGTCAGTCTCTTATGAACTCACCGTGACTCTGATATGAGAGTTGAGTGCCACCAGTTCTCTACGTAGACCCTCAGTCAATACGGTCACAGCGTGTTTGGAGGCTGAATATAAGTGGATATTTAGAGAGTTTGGAATGTAATGCCCAGCAACACTGTAACACAATTCTTTAGACACTGTATACAATATCTTTATTTTTAATGTATTATGTTTCTCATTTGTTCCCATCAATGGTGAAGAAAATAAGTATACTTAAACTATAGAAACAATCATCTTAATTCTAAATCACCTTATATATTACATTTATAAATTGGGAAATGACACCTGGACAGAGAGATGGAAACAGGTACACTTGTCAAACAGGTTAAATATATTTTAAGTGCTTAAAAACCTTAAGTTATGTTCATTTATACAGCCATACAAAAACATGTTTGTGTTCTTTAACTTTTGGAAGTGACTATATTGATGAATTTATTAATAATTGTAGTTCTTTATAAAATGAGATGTTACCTGTTAATGTTTATGATGTGTCCATCATCTACTCCCTTCTCTCTCATTAACTTGACAGCTTCTCTGGTACAAATACTCAGACCAATGACGTTCACGTCCATAATATTGTGAAGTTCCCTAGTAGCGGTTTCTGAAACATACAACAGCCCAAGTTGTCCTAAACATAGACCTACATCATATATAGCAATGTAACTGTTTATCCAAGTCAATAATCTGCGTGTTTTGTATTACAGTGAAATATCATTTAACGGACAAATCTGAATAGCGGACTCTTCTTTATAGCGGACAGTTTAAATTTCGCCGGCGGAATAATATTGCCTCTTACGGTGAAACATTTTCCCAATAACGGACATGGACACTGCTGTGGACGCTTATCTATGAATACAAATTTATAAATAGGACAGAAATTGAAAACATTTGTCCATGATCAGTATTTTACAGGGGGAATGTCATGGCAGGCGTGCCATTGTCTTGCGATAAGTGTTAGAAGTCCCTCCTTCCCCCTCTGGAGGGGACCCCTCTGGGGTTACTACTTCAATGTCGTACCTTCCTCCCCTTCAGAGCTTTCAGCTAGGGTTGTTCCACCAATCTAGTCTGTACTCATGCACACTTGAAGCCCTACAGTGCAGAAGGCCTATCGTTCTCATTTCATTTTATTTGCGTATTGTTCTGTGTTTAATGCAATCTGTAGAATAGGTTACTTACGGTATGTATTCATAATTACCCCGCAAACAATACTGTACAATACAATTATCAGATTGTTATAGTTAGTATCCATAGTATATAGGTTCAGAGAGATTAAATTATGCTCAAATAGTACCCTATGTTTGTTTGTTTTTAACTAAATTAAATTATTTTTCCAAATAGAGGATATTTCTTGGTAACGAACACTTTTTCGATCCCGCAAGATTTCCACTATTAAAAGATCTCACTACAGTATAAATTTTTATTCATTACCTTCTTGGTTGGACACATGGTCCAAAAAGGGGAGTTTTGGGTCCTTTGCTAATTACTTCCCTTTGGGCATTAAACATTGTTGATTTACATCCCCCTTCATAGAAAAATAAGTGTGAGGTTTTAATTATATATCAATAATAGTTGAAGTGGAATTTTTGGGCCAATTTCTTCCATAAGGTTAACATAACATCTCCACAAGAATAGAATTGCCCCTCCACACTGCGGGTTGGTTCACTTTCTCCCGCCCCCATTACCGTCCGCCACCGGCGATTATGCAGGCTGTTCTGAAACTCATTGCCCAAACTGCACACATATAGCTTGTTTGAACTAAAAGTATTACAAAATCTCTATACACCTACATCCGGAAAGCTAAGCTAATACCATTAAATTGTGGCCAAAGTTTAGGTGTACAGCACTGGGAGAGCAAAGCTGTTCAAGCATGGGTGTACAACAAGTTGCATAAGAACTAGGCGCACAATACTACACACTATATCTTGGAGCACTGCATGAGACAATACCACAATTAATAGTAAATAACATACCAGTCCATTTAGAAATGTGAATATGTTCTGAGGGTCATCATTAATGGTCCTACATCACAGAAAGTGCTTGCTATTATTACATGCGCAGTGACGTGTGCCTATCTCCTATGCAACTTGTTGTACACGCATGCTTGAACAGCTTTGCTATTCCGGTGTTATACGCTGAAACTTTGGACACAATTTAATTGTATTAGCATAACTTTCCGAATGTAAGAGTATAGGGTTTTTGTATTACTTTTGGTCCAAACAAGCTATATGTGCAGTTTGGGCTATGAGTTTCCAAACATCCTGTATATATTTTTAATAAAATTAATTAATTTTAACTAAGTAAGTATAATTAATTTAATTATTGACGACATTTAATTTAATCTTTATTTTTTACTTTCTCTCTATCTTACAGGTAGAGAAAGTATTGTGATCGTCAAAAAAATCGAACTCGAGATTTTGATGAATTTTGACGTTTCATGACTTCCTGAATCCGAAAAAGTGGTTTTTGAATTTCCGTCTGTCTGTCTGTCTGTCTGTCTGTCTGTCTGTCTGTCTGTACCTCCAACTAGAGCCTAAACTATTTTACCGATTGAGCTGAAACTTGATATCTAGGGTTTTCATAGGGTTGCCCCGAGGGGTTTTTGGAATTGGATATCTACCCCTAAAATTAAGGGTAGTTTACTGAAGGGCAAAAAGAGAAAAAGTCGATTTTCTCAAAATCGGCTCTAACGATTTTGATTAAATTTCATTTATGAACATAAATAAATATTCCAAACAAAATGGCTACTCTCAATATTTCGGCAAAATCGTTTTAAGGGCTCCGGTCTGATGCGTAAATTAACATTTTTTATAATAGCTCCGAAACTATTTGAGATATGAAATTACTTAGCATTACAAATATGTATATATATTTATAATACAAATATTTTATTCGAAACATATTTTTATAAAATCAATAACTTTCAATATATACGCAATTATATATATATTTTTAACTTTTTGGGCATTAAAGCTTAAGTATTGCGACCGTAAGAAAAACTAACCTGAAATGTTGATGGATGTCGACGTCTCATGACCCCCCGAACCCTTAAAAATAGTCTTTGCAATGCCGTCTGTCTGTGTGTCTATTAAAACTTAAAATTAAGGGTAGTTTACTGAAGGGCAAAAAGAGAAAAAGTCGATTTTCTCAAAATCGGCTCTAACGATTTTGATTAAATTTCATTTATGAACATAAATAAATATTACAAACAAAATGGCTACTCTCAATATTTCGGCAAAATCGTTTTAAGGGCTCCGGTCTGATGCGTAAATTAACATTTTTTATAATAGCTCCGAAACTATTTGAGATATGAAATTACTTAGCATTACAAATATGTATATATATTTATACTACAAATATTTTATTCGAAACATATTTTTATAAAATCAATAACTTTCAATATATACGCAATTATATATATATTTTTAACTTTTTGGACATTAAAGCTTAAGTATTGCGATCGTAAGAAAAACTAACCTGAAATGTTGATGGATGTCGACGTCTCATGACCCCCGAACCCTTAAAAATAGTCTTTGCAATGCCGTCTGTCTGTGTGTCTATTAAAACTTAAAATTAAGGGTAGTTTACTGAATGGCAAAAAGAGAAAAAGTCGATTTTCTCAAAATCGGCTCCAACGATTTTGATTAAATTTCATTTATATACATTAATAAATATTCCAAACAAAATGGCTACCCTCAATATTTCGGCAAAATGGCTTTAAGGGCTCCGGTCTGATGCGTAAATTAACATTTTTTTAAATAGCTCCGAAACTATTTGAGATATGAAATTACTTTGCATTACAAATATGTATATATATTTATAATACAGATATTTTATTCGAAACATATTTTTATAAAATCAATAACTTTCAATATATACGCAATTATATGAATTTTTTTTAACTTTTTGGACATTAAAGTTTAAGTATTGCGACCGTAAAAAAAAAACTAACCTGAAATGTTGATAGATGTCGACGTCTCATGACCCCCGAACCCTAAAAAATAGTCTTTGCAATGCCGTCTCTCTGTGTGTCTATAAAAACTTAAAATTAAGGGTAGTTTACTGAAGGACGAAAAGAGAAAAATTTGGTTTTCTCAAAATCTGCTTAAACGATTTTGATTAAAATTCGTATCTAGGCGTTGATTAAGATTATAAATAAACTGGCTATTTTCATTTTCCTATGAAAATGATTTTTAGGGTACATTACAGAAGCGTTAATTTCCGTATCTCCACAACTATTGGAGAAACTAAACAACTTATCATTGCAAAATTGTAGGACTATTAGAAATAAAAAACTTTTATTTGACATATATTTTTATAAAAACAGCAGTTTCTGAGATATTTGCAAATATATTAATACAATTTTGTGAGCTTTAGTTGTAAACATATACTACTTAAGTCTTAACGCAATAATACTCCAATGCCATAGAGTAATTAAATATAAGTAAGTATCTAAAAAAAGTATGTTATTTTTCCTTAAATCTCTTAGGAGAAATGTTTGCATAGCAATGATCTATCTCCATTTTAGACTCAATAGTCAATATTTACATTTTTTATTAGTCAAAATGTATAAATGAATAATTAAATATCAATGCGATGACTTGAAGATCTGCAACACCTTTTAAAATGTTAAAATTTTAACCAGAAATCGAAATTTTAATACGAAGTGTTGACCCTTGTGGAAGACATTAAACTGTTTGAAATGTTCTTAGGTGGACAAAGATGCGCCTCTTTTCTCATTGATTCTATATCATTGTATATTATTTTATGCGTGTTCTTATGTGGAGTGGTGATGATACAATGTACATTATTCCGTTCAGAAATCTTACGAGTTTATAGAAATAGAGAGAAAGTCTGTGCGGTGTGCCGTACCATTTATTTATATAAGGTTTGGTTCTCATGGGAAAGGTGTCCTTCCTCAACTCAAAATTCCTTCCACATTTATTCGAACACTTATAAACGTCCTAGAAATATGAAATTTGGCAATCAGATAAAGGGACACCCCTCCTACAACCATAAAAGTCTAAAAATGGAAGATTTAAAAATGGACCATCAGGAATTGGGAGATATTAGGGCTATATTGAAAGGAAAAACCTATTATGGAACGTAGATAACTTAAATTTGGCAAGTAGATAAAGGTACAACTCCAAATAATTAAACAAGACGTCTTAAAAGTTGAGATTTCCATGTTGGAAGTTCAAAACTTTCAAAACTTATTTTAAAATGGGATTCTCTGAAAAGTTGGGGAGGAGATATTAACAGAAAATAACACTTTTAGGTGAGATATAAATTTAAATTTAGCTAGAAATGACTACTCTAAATAACTAAATCATTAATAGATATTTGAAATTTTTGTTTGGGGGTTGGTGAAATGGAGAGACACTGGGTTTTTTTTAAATATTTTTAAAACTTAGATAAAAAACTACTTAATGTAAAAAAAGATTTAAATTTATCAGGAAATGTTTAAGACGCCTCAAACACCCCTGTGGAAAAAAAAATTATAGTTTCAAAATTAATTATCTTTGTCACAATTGAAAAAAAAAATCCAAAACTAATAGTATAAACTCTCTTATAGTATAAAAGGAAATTTTAAAAATGAATTACACCTGTGCCCAAACGTGTGTACCTCAAAGCCGGAATTTTAATTTTTAAACTTACCTTACACGCATAATCACTAAACTAAATCATTTCCTCAGAGGCAACGCCAGGTACTTTAATTATTTTTTAATAAACATCATTGAATTTTATATACAACGTAAATATAGTCAAAGCAAAAAGTATGTAGTTATACTTTTTGTATGTGGTATTCCCTACAGTTTGGTAAAGAACTTGAAAAATTGGATGTGTACATAAAGAATACGCTAGAAATCCTACTAAAGTTTATATCAGCGGTTTTCAAAATGGGGTACGTGGCCACCTTTCAAGGGGTATACGAGCAGCTCTCAAGGGAAAGTTGGCAAAATAACAGGGGACTCAGAGAAAACCCTAATTGTTGTCAGTTACCTTTATCTGGTTATTTCCACCCTCTTTTTCCTTTATTTGCTCTCAGTAGGAGACAGATTTCTGAGAATTTTCAACCCTCTACTTGACATCTTCTACATTAGCAGTTTATTATGACTTTCTCAACAACACATCTCTCTGTGAGAGTGGTTTTAATCCATAGAGTACCTAAAAAATAAGTACTGCAATAGGCTAAATTTGGAGCTGGACCACCGCTTGAAAGTTTCAACTGGACAACCAGACATCAAAAAGTTGTGCCAAGCCATGCAGCCACACCCCTCTAACTGAAAAACTCGGGGATTCATAATATATCAGCTCCAGAATTAAAGTTAAAAATTTTGGTTTAAAATAATGTGTTTATGTTTACTCTTTTTCTCTATATTTTTGAAAGAATTTGTGAAGAAAATGTATAAAACTTTTTACAGTAAAATCATGTTTTTTTAACTGATCAAAACGATTCTCAATAAGAGTAGGATTCTCTCTAACTAGCTTTGTCACATTTGAAATATTTTGATTACGGATATTTTTTCTCAATAATTTACCAAGCGGTCATATTTTCTAAAGCCCGTCATTTGGATTTTTTTTTATCTTGGGGGAGGGGGGGTACATTAAGCTTTTAGACATGGCCAAGGAGTACAATCTAAACACATTTGAGAACCGCGGGTATATATGATTGATTGGAATTTAAAAATTAGTTCCATGTTTCACCACTAGGCAGAACTTGTATAACGGGTGTGATTATGATGTGGGGGACTACGGTATATTTTATTCATCCTTTTCCTCAAAATCGCCTTTTGGTTGGGAGGAGAGAGAAATAGAAAAGTGAATGTCTAGTTATCACGAGAAAAACATTTACTAGGTTTGGAAAACATCAGCGATTCTTGTAAAAAGATTCTCGTTATTAATGGGTTTTCTTAGCACCGCGTCTTACTACCCGTTAGGGCTATACGCTTATGTGCTAATTATGCTAATGTGTCATGGATGAGGAAGGTTGAATTTAAAGGAATTGTATCCGCATTTGCGTGTAGTGAGAGAGAGCGGGAAACCATTTAGTAAAAACCACCCTCAGTGCATCCAAACGGGATTAGAACCTCCATCTCCCCATCTTCGGCAGTCCAGTCTATTGCGATATCGACGCCTTAGACCATGCGGCCACCGAAACGGGTCGTTACTAGCTGTAAAAAATAAAAAAGTCGGTTTTCGTTTCGCTAGACTGGCGGTTTCCTAGTGTATACATATAATAATGTTCAGCGTCTGAAATGAATTATTTATTTAATTTTTTATTAATATTATTAGGAAATAGTTTTACCAGTGAGCTTTCTACTGGTCCCCACTCCTGCACAATTAACCAGAATGTCCAAACCATTTCGGTTATTTCTCAGCCATTCAAAGGCGGCCATAATTTCTTCATCACTGGAAATGTCACACTTGATGTGATGGAAAGTACCGGGAGTGCATTCCACGTGCTCTTCTTCTAGAGGCTGAAATGGTATTACAAATATTTGTATTGGTTTTAGCATATCGTATTACTACCCGTTCTTGTTAAAACACCTATGTATTAGTTACTCTAACGGTGTATAGGGACTAGGAAGGCTATATTTATAGGAGGTGTACCCGCAATTGCGTGGAGGGAGAGTGGAAAAATGTTTTTATTAAACCCTTTAGTACACACGACTGAGATTCGAACCTCGATCTCCCCGTCATCGATAGTTTAGTCCACTGCGAGAGTAGCGCGTTAGGCCATGCGGCCATCGAAGTGGGTTATTACCGAATTAAAATCAATTTCTCATTGAAAATTATTTAAACTATTTCAAACTCTATATATATTAGTTAGGCCTACATAATAGTTACGTCCATTGCTATACATCAAAATCTATTAATATTTTTACTGCCATAAAAAAAACTGTATGAAAGTGTATGTGTCTAGGTGAATATTTTGGAAATAAGAAAATTAAAAATTAAAATTGAAATACATTTTCACTTTACATATTTTGTTCCTAGGACCCACTTGAGTTGGCGTTGTCCATTTTAAAAATAATTTCAAATAATTGGTGTTTCAAAATAAAATAATTTGTATGGTGAACCCACAGATTATCTATCTCTTTTACCTTAATACAGAAATATTCACTAAAAAAACCTCGATATTGAAATTTGATATACACTGTTACAGAAACGTTGAGACAAGAGAAACCTCTCTGGCCACCATAGAGCATAACAATCAATTTCAATTGACAAAAGAACCCCATAATATAAATGGACTTATATGTCAAAAACTATCGGTTTACTCTAAACTGATTACTTAAAGAAACTGTGAAATATTATCCTCAAATGACCAAAGCCATGATGGGCAACTGAGATTAAAACTGAAGTGCTCATTTGTTGACAGCTGACAAGAAGTATCTAATTGTATGTATTATTAGCTCAACTCGGTTCAAGTTCATAATTTTTATTTGAATCTGAGATTTCTTGATTAGAAATTCGATTTATCTCAGGTATGACCTTTTAATTTGAGGATCTGTTTGGTTTAGGAAAAGTTAGAACTTTTGATTCGAGGATATACTTTTGTCAAGATCGTTCGCTATTTTAGAAGCTAAGCTCTTGATTAGAGCCTCGATTCTGCTCAATTTAAGCCGATCGTTCGCTATTTTAGAAGCCAATCTCTTGATTAGAGCCTCGATTCTGTTCAATTTAAACCGATCGTTCGCTATTTTAGAAGCCAATCTCTTGATTAGAGCCTCGATTCTGCTCAATTTAAACCGATCGTTCGCTATTTTAGAAGCCAATCTCTTGATTAGAGCCTCGATTCTGCTCAATTTAAACCGATCGTTCGCTATTTTAGAAGCCAATCTCTTGATTAGAGCCTCGATTCTGTTCAATTTAAACCGATCGTTCGCTATTTTAGAAGCCAATCTCTTGATTAGAGCCTCGATTCTGTTCAATTTAAACCGATCGTTCGCTATTTTAGAAGCCAATCTCTTGATTAGAGCCTCGATTCTGTTCAATTTAAACCGATCGTTCGCTATTTTAGAAGCCAATCTCTTGATTAGAGCCTCGATTCTGCTCAATTTAAACCGATCGTTCGCTATTTTAGAAGCCAATCACTTGATTAGAGCCTCGATTCTGCTCAATTTAAATCATTTCATTATAAGCTAAGCGGGAGTTGCTTTTCTTTTATTAATAAGTTGAAATTTTTTTCAATCTGAATACACAGAACCTTCCCTGGCCTTATTAAAGTATTTTATTTTATTTATTTGAGGTATTTAACTTGCACTTTTTGAATCAAATGATTATATCAGCACAAGACTTATAATCCAACTTGCATATTTATTTATTTATTTACATTATTTATCTCGATTCCTAGCATGTAGCTCGGGACCTAGATCTACATATTGGATTAACATTTCATCTTTTAGTTATGTTCTTTCTTTTTTTTAATACAATATTAATAATAAATTTAGAGTAAGCACCTAAATCTAAAAGTCCTATTTGTCCTTCTTTCTTATACCTAACCTACTAGTTGGTCCACCCCGGGTATATTACGCCCCCAGTACCCTGCCCCGCTGGGTGTCCCACCACGCTCTGGATCTAATAGTCCCCAGATCGGCGAGAGCCCCAGCGGGGGCGGGCATCCCCCTCCACGCCGCCTTGGGAGACGCTCTACCAGAGATTTCGCTCCACTTACTACCCACAATATCAACACCTATGGACTCCCAACTTGCTTATGGAACAGACACAACATCCAGCCCCCGACCGTTAATTTATTATTGTGAAAAGTAAATCCACATTTTGCTACTGATAAATTTTTAGGCCGTGCCGGTAATCGAACCCGAGAACCTCAGTATACAGACATGCTATCGACTGAGCTAAGGTAAAATAAAAATGGTAGTCAGGGCACTTAAGGTGAGAGTGTAGGGGACGCGAGAAAAGTTCAGTATGTTTGCAATTTTTATAGCAAAACACATTTCTGGCCAAAATAAATGAAATAGTGCTCCATTTGAAATATAGAGTTTAACTTTCTTCACATTGTGATACAAAAGTTCTTGAATATCTGTCATGAGAATAGCGGCATTAGAAAAAAACAGAATAAATATTTTATTTATTTTGACCAAAAAAAAAATTGTTTTGATACAAAAAAAAACTTTAAAAAATTTATATTTTTGTCGCGTCCCTTAAACTACCACCTTAACCAAAAAATAATCCAGTATAGGTTTATATTGAAGCTATATCTTATTGTAAATAATATGCATATAGAACCTCCTGCCTGTCTAGCCCCACAACTTGTAGTCCTTGCTTCACAAGTTCCTGGGCTATGGCGGCACCAATACCACTGCTGGCGCCCGTCACAACCGCAACTCTACCGGACCAACGTAACATGGCAGCTTATCTTGACTCACACACAAATAATACCAAACAAACTAAACATGCTTCTTATATATCATTGATATTTAGCTTGCATGACTGCTCTTCCAAGGTAATATTAATTTTTCAAGTAATTATTTATGTAACTAAAACAATAGCAATTGTGACGAAAGTTGTCCAGGCAGTCGATATGATAGTAAAACTCATTACTGTATGGTTATAATAGCAGTGAATATTAATGATGTTTCTATCGCTACCTCACTACCCTTATCGTATTTGTTTTATCAAGTTGTCAGTTCTGAAATGCATGCTATACACAAGAGATATAAAGAAATGCGTTTTAATATAATTTATTGTACAGTGCTATTATTATTATTATTATTATTATTATTATTATTATTATTATTATCATTATTATTATTATTATTACTATTAGCACCGCGTCTTACTACCCGTTTGGGTTATCCGCACTTACGCTAATGTGTAATGGTAGGGTGATTGTGAGATGAAATGGAGGACCTACAGTTTAACGTGGGATCCGAACCACGGTGGAGGCCTGGCATTCCACAAGAGTGCTACTAATCTATATAAATGGAATCAAACCCGGGACCTCTGGCTTAGTAAGCCAATTCTATTACCACTGAGCTATCCAGGAGTCATACCATACTCAAGGTAATTTTTTTTCGTTGATTTCTGAACTGGAGCACGGGATATCTGGAAGCTCAGTGGTAAAATAATTGGGTTACTAAGCCGAGTTACCAATATATTGGTAACTTAGGCCTACTACTTATTGTTGACTATCCCAAAAAAATCTTCTTACATAATATTACTTCAAAATTTCACAAACCTTCCGATAATGTGTATTTAAGATAAATGATCCTCATTATAAACAATACCTGAGGATGGTGTAACATATAACACCAAAACATGTCGTCATAGAAGACTAAAGCTCAAATAAGGAGAAGGGAATAAGGGAATAAAAGAATAACAAAGAAGATTTAATTTTATCATTAATACCATCGTGTTCAATAAAAGTCCCCCCCTCTTTTTTGGACACGGTAAAAAAAATGATACTGTCTTCCTCAAAACAAAAATGTTCTCAATTGGTTGTAGAGGTCATATTACATACTTGTTCTAAGGCTTCATTTAACCATTTTGAATTTTTTTTGGAGCAATTTACGTCTTTGCTTACTTCATATCAGCGAAATCTTTGTGACCTAAATCTGTATTGTGAATTGACTTTAGAGCAGTTCTAATAATCATACTTCTCACATATATTTTCAACTGCTTTTATTTTCACACGCATTATTAATATTTGTGCCTGCTGGTGCCGATGATAATATATTATTATATAATATAATATAATATAATATAATAATAATGCACTGAAATATCTAATATTAAAATTGAGTTTGATCTTAAGTCTGATTTATTTTTTATTCTTGCATTAGAGAATTAAATAAATTCAACTTTATAAACTTGTAGCAAAGGAAAAATTTTCAAATTCTGATTGCTGTATAAATGTATTGCGTGTGGGTTTTTTTTATATAATATACTGTTATATTAGTTTTAACACAATTATTAGTTTAAATATGGCAGAATAATTCTACTTTAGACATAATAAAGGTAATTGCTTTACTTCCTTTTACCAAATTATCTATATCAATTGTATAGTAGTTCCTATGTATATCGCTTGAAAATTTAAATTTTTCCTTTTTTTATTCTGTCAGACAAGTTTAATCTGTATCGTGTTGTTTGCACGCGTGTTGGTAGTGCCCTTTCAAAAAAAAAAAGAGTGGGCGTTTGTGCCCGCCTAATATAAACCGTAAGTGTTTGCGCCCATCGGCTGGTCAAAGCTTTGATTCTAGCAACTGGAAGTCATTAAGAGGACGCTCATGACGTTTATTTTTCTGTCGGTCCTGTTTCAGAACTACTAGTACGAAGGCATGTTGATATATTGTTAGGCTAGGTTAGGCTAGGCTAGGTTAGGTTAGGCTAGGTTGGGCTAGGCAAGGTTAGGTTAATCATTGACCTGATACCTCTATTCTGCCGGAAGAATAGCTAAAATAAAATTTAAATGTTTTCGTAGGTAAATATGTAATAAACAAATTTTGTAAATACAAACATTTATCCTCCTTAGAACAATAAGAGGGATTTTAATATATGGTGGACGCAAACCCACACAGTTATTTTTCTCATGGCGCAAACACACAGGGTAATTTTTCTCATTGTGCAAACACACAGGGTAATTTTTCTCATTGTGCAAACACACAGGGTAATTTTTCTCAGGGTGCAAACACACAGGGTTATTTTTCTCATTGTGCAAACACACAGGGTAATTTTTCTCATTGTGCAAACACACAGGGTAATTTTTCTCAGGGTGCAAACACACAGGGTTATTTTTCTCATGGCGCAAACACACAGGGTAATTTTTCTCATTGTGCAAACACACAGGGTAATTTTTCTCATTGTGCAAACACACAGGGTAATTTTTCTCAGGGCGCAAACACACAGGGTTATTTTTCTCATTGTGCAAACACACAGGGTTATTTTTCTCAGGGTGCAAACACACATGGGTGCAGCCAACACGTAGCCGTTCAACCGGTCGTTGTAACGATAAGTTGTAGGGGACTTGTTTGGTAGCGTGACATAGTTTGAAGATAAATTCTATGTATAATTTACATTAACTGATTAATATAATATGTGAATAGTAGATAAAGTTTTATTTTTTCTTCGCGTTCTGGCTATACATATACTTATTAATAATGCTGATGTGTTTAGGTATAAGGAAGGTTTTATTTTATAGGAAGTGTACCCACATTTTTTTGGATGGAGAGTGGAAAACTATTTAAGAAAAACCATCCTCATTACATCCGACCGGGATTTAAGCACCAATCTTCCCGTCATTGGCAGTCTTGTCCTTTCGAGATTGGTGCCCTACACTATGCGGCCACCGAATTGAGCTGAATAATGTTGAATTAGTAAATTTTTATCCTGTATCCAAGGATTAGTAATACTTTCTTTGAATAATAAAATCTTTTGGGCTGCACTTACCATTAAGTTTTTTATATTGATCATTTATGTGTAAAGGTGTTTGTAATCAGGACTGTATTTAGGGATGCGGGGGCCCTAAGAATGTAAAATATTGGAAGCCCCAATACTAATCAAATAACTTTCTTTTTGACGTTTTGACATTATATGTTTTTAGTATAAGATTAATTTTTTAAAGCTAAATGTTAAAGTTATGATGTATATGAAAAAATATTGCCATCGCAATCAATTTTATTTATAGTTTCGTATGTAGCCACTAGATTCGTTGTGATCTAGAGTTGTTGTCTATCTTTTGAAAATCACAGTCTTAAATATCTGTATGCCACACATCCATTAATAAGTGAGTAAGTAATATTTTGTCAAAAACAAATAAAAATTGATATAGTAAACTAAAAACTTTTGTAGATGAATGTGTGAAAAAGAGAAACATTCAAAGTTTTAAGAATAAAAGAGCATGTACGACTCGATGTATGGATGTTGTTGAAGCAAAAGGAGTATACAAGGGTAGAGAAGTGTGGAGAAAGTTATTGAGGATGGATTAAATACGGAGTTGTTTTTTAGCTATATGCACCGTGTCTTGTCTAACCCGTAAGGGAACGCTGTGATTAGATATTTACGTATATGTAAGCTACATTTTATCTATAAAACCTACCATCGACTGCAATCTACAGAGCAAAAAAAATTTTTTTTAGTGCAACAGTTTGCGAAGGCCGTTTGTTAATACATGACAATTTAAATTTTTCTCATGAATAATATTTTCTCTCCCTCTAAACTTAGACAACTAATATAATACATACATATTTGCGTGTAAAAAGATATATATATATTTATATATTAACAGGCTACTAAAAAAAATTCAGAAAGTTATAATCTTGTAGGCATGATCATTAGATCACAAAATTTGCTGCAGGTACCCACCCACTTTTGCTTATCCTGGGTCAATTTTTAAAGATCTTTGTACAGTCTTCTGCCAACATAATCCACTATCTGATTAATATTCCCCAGTCTTGGTCATCCTCTTGAATTTATCTTTTCTACATCTTTTTCTATAATTATCTACGTCAAACTATCATGTCTCACTTTATGTCTTCCCAGGTAAACTCTTTTTGCTGTGTACCTCTCCAAAGTTTCCTTTATTCTTTTGATTTTCTTATCTCTTATGTATTTTATACAAACTCCATGCATGATACTTTCAACATTCATCTGTAGCATCCACGTTTCGGATGCCTCCAATCTCTTCCTTTCAGTCGTTCCAATTATCCGTGTTTCACATCCATAAAGCGCTACGCTCTACAAATATATGTCTTTAGGAACTTTTTTGTTGACTTACATATTTACTCTAGTCGAGGTTAGTTATGTCTTTTTGTTATAAAAATCTTTCTTCGTCTGCGCTATTCTACTTATAATATCTTTCTTTGTTATCTTCGGCTATTTTACATCCTAGGTTACATAACTCAATTACTTGCTCTATCCTTATTTCTTCTAGGTTATGTTCATTCGACTGATTTCTACTTTATTGCACATCATGACTTTGGTTTTATTTTTGTTGATCTTCGTATTATATCCAATTTTCAATATTTCATCTATTCTTTTCATAGTTCTTGAAGATCCTCTTTACTCTTAGCACAAAACAGCAATGTCATCAGCAAAATGAAGTGTGTTGATAAATTCTCCTGATCTAATTCCAGACATTAATTCTACTTTTACTTCTGTTAGCGCTTCTTCTAAATACACTTTAAAGAAAATTGGTGATAGGTTGCATCCTTGTCTAACACCTTTTCTTATTTTAGCTTCCACTTCATTCTCATTAACTTTAGCTGTTTCTGTCCAATTTTTGTGTAAGTTGTATATTATTCTCAGTCGTCGTACTTGATCCCGGGTTTTCCCAAAATTTCAAAAATATATTATTAAATTACACATTATCAAATTATTTTTTGATATCCACAAAGTTGACCTGAGTGGTCTTGGGGTAAAGTGCTCGCCTCAAGACTAGATGTTCGTAGGATTGAGCCCAGCCAGGGTAAATGGATTTTTCTTGAGCGATAAAGATCCGTAGCACAACCTCCTTAGAGGGGTAGTAGACCGTCGGTCCCATGTTGAATGTGGCATGTAAAGTAACCTTGGAGGCTATGTGAAAATACCTTTCCCGGGAAAATTGGTAGTTACCCTTTCGCTCTCGCTCATAGAAATTCTCGTGTGCTGATATATCAGTCAGGATCAGAAAGTACACGTTAAATACCTTCAAATAAATAAATTTTAAAAATATATCCATAAATGTGTATTGTCACCCTTTCTTATGTGCTTTTTATAATATCATCCTCAAATAGAGAACGGCTTCTTTCATACTCATTAAAATTATTAAAGAGTCACAGTCAACCTATGTCCCAAACCAACTCACACAGAGGTGAAGGCACCGAAAGGTCTAGGAGAGCCATTCGGGTGTCCCAGCCTCGGAACCCTGACATTAATCATTTGGATCTTTTTTTTTGTATGAGATACTTTAAAGAGCCGTGTTTATTTGTATTCAATAAATTATTTATCATACTTAAAACCGCAAGTTTAAAATGGTTGTCAGACGATTCAAATGAAGCCAGGGATTTTTCAAAGAGCACGCAACAGTCTGATTTGGAGATGTGAAATTTATGTGTAAAGAGAATCAAAAAATGTTGAACACCTTTGTTAATGATAAGCTGATAAGTTTGCACCATACAAACCCAAATAATACTTAAGTTCCATTCTAATTTTTGTTATTACCAAAATACAAAATTGACCATATATCTGTGTGAGTTGGTTTGAGGATCCAGGTTTTACTCGTTTTAATGAGTACTAAATATCCCAAAGTTCTTAATCGTTATTTTGACACCCTGTATATTAATTTATCTCTCAACTTCATTCCCGAGAGTACAACTAACCACTCGTCCGGGCTATCCACTTTTAATTACACTAATAGGGCAGGAAGGTAGATAGGAATTTAACTGAAGGAAGGTAGAATTATTATTAGATTTGCCTGCATTCCCTTGAAGGGCGGGTGGAAAACAATTTTGGTGGAGGTAAAAACACTTCAGTACAACCTTCCTGGATTAGAACCTTGATTTTCCAATTAGCGCCAAACAATACAACAAAATACTTACGCCTTTATCTTCGTGTCTACCAGGGTGGGTGTACCATGTGAGGCATTTAAGTTGAGATTCCAGAATATTCTGGAAACAAAGCATTTTATAAAAAAAAATGTTCTAAAAATATTTATTTGTTTTGGGGGTAAAAGAGAAAAACAAAAGTTATTTTTGATTTGGTTGAAGTCTTTAAGGTTATTTAAAGGTCAACATTTTTTTATATATTTTAAATGAATTACATTTAACACAAAAAATAAACAACTTTTGTCTCGATTCTCCTTTTAATTAACATCAATTTTTGAAGATATTTTAACTTGAATTTTTATAACAATTATGTTATCCAAGAATTTTTTATTACATTACGTTATTTTTGATAAAATTATTTCAGTAAATGTTCAAAATGATGACATTAACATAATAGACTTTTAATGTAATAAATATTTATTGAATAAAACTTTTTATACAAAACTCATGCTAAAATATCTTCCAAAATTGATTTAAAATAAAAGAATGTTTCAGAAAAGGTTGTTTAATTTTTTATGTAGAGTAAAATATTATTACAAAATGATATATTTTCAATTAAAAAGATGAAAGTTGACCTTAAAAGAACCTTGAAGTCGTCCACCAAATCAAAAATAACTAGCGCTGTCATCTTTCCCCATTAAAAACAAATAACTTTCGAACGAAACAATTTTTTTTTAAATTCTTTGTTTTCGGTATATTCTGCTGTTTCAACCAAAATGCCTCCCCTGGTATTTATTTTGGAACTTTTTATCTTATAAAGGTGAACCGGTCAAGAGTCGAATGAAACAAATAGGTGACCAGGGATAAAAACACGGATTTTAAATCATAATTGAAATTTTTCCTAGAAAATATTTGTGTTCATTTGTTGAAATCTATTTACATCTCTTGTCATAGTGACAAAACATATTTTCAAATCTGATGAAAATGGAACTTTTCTGTTTACTCTCAGTAAAATCCAAAGCTACCAGTATTGAACAATAGTGTGGTAACAGAGCAAAGAAAGAAATAAACCACTTCAAAATTCAGTGTATGAATGTGCTTACTTTCCTGCTATTTTTTTTAATATAAAAAGAAATGGGCTTGTTTCTGAATGAAATAACCTCGCAAACCATTAAATTGAATATTATAGTACTAATAAATCCACGTGGTTTTTTACGACTTTGTTTTTTAATTCAACAGTATAAACCACCCTTTGCACAAATTGATCATCCATTATTATTTAAATCCATTTATTTTATTTATTGTTTCCACAGCATCTTGCTGTCTTTACAAGCTACGCAGTTAATTAGACTAATAATGAAGAGAGGATGAAGATATATACCAGAGAAAATGATCCTGCATTTGCGTGGAGGCGGATTGGGAAATAATTTAGGAAAATTTCCTCCAAGTAAACCCAGCTGGTAATCAAACCCTAACCTTCTCATCACCGCCAATCCAGAACAGATGAGCCTAACAACTAGCCCCGCGTGCCCACCACTGTGGATAAATACTCATTTAAAAATAACTTTATTGCACTGGAGACTAAATGCTAAAATGTTAGTTATTACTGTGGTTTTCTCATTTACTCTCCAAGCTAATGCTGGCGCATATCCTTTAATCTGTCCTCTTCATCCTTTCCCCTATTTAAAGTCCTTATTTATTTTTATTTTCTTAACACCACCTTTTATTACTACCCTTTCGGGTTGTACGCTTATATACCAATTACGCTAATGGTTTAAGGATGAGTAAGTTTAATTTAGAGGAAGTGCACCAACATTTTTTGTAGGTATGGTGGAAAACTATTTTGGAAAAATCATCTTCCGTACACCCGATAGGGATTCGAAAACCAATCCTCTTTCTATCGTCAATCTAGACTAGACTATTGCGAGAGTGACGCCCTAAACCATGCGGCCACCAAATAGGTGGTCGTATTATCTATGGCACCAGTCTCGCTATAGACTAGATCACTGTCGATGGGGAGTTAGGGGTTCGAAACACGGCCGGATGTACTGAGGGTAGTTTTCCCTAATAGTTTTCCACCACTTTATCCACGTAAATGCTGGTGCACTTATTCATTATTCTACCATTATCATTCTTACCCACTAGTGTATTTTATGGGATATCCCGAACAGATAGTAAGAGCTGGTGCACAATGTTTTTAACGTATAAATAATTATTTTTTAAAAAAAAACTTGTGTTGAACGTATACATAAAAATAATTTTGCTCCCAACGGGATCTTAACCTAAGTCTCTCAGAGAAGGCTGGATATAGTTTGTACCACAACGTTCCTGCCAACGTAAAACTTTGTTTATTTTCTCCTTTACATTCATACTATATGCCAACTCAATTCCTTGTATGGGGAAGGTCCAATAAACAAACCAAAAAGTGACCATTTACAAGAGAAGCGTGTTGTCCATGGCGTAGGATGGTTAAGTGCTCCCTGGAGGTTATACTAATAAGTTTATAACAGAGAAAGTAAGTTCCGCATGACCCAGTTGGCAGCTGTTCCAACTTAGAAAGGGACAGTTAGTTAGCCACAGCACCACGGAGAATTGTTTTATAGATAGTATTAGGGTAAGGGAGATTCATTTGATGACCAAATAAAAAAACACGAATAAAATAAAAGTATTACAATCAAGAATAAAGTGCACTCTGAACATTTTCTCGTTCTGAAAGCTATAGAAATATTTTAACGTTGATTTTCAAGATATATTATACAGGGTGAGGCAAAAACAATATTAGACGATCTATGCTGAGAAAAGTGATGGACAACTTTCGGAGGTTTTCCTGACGTCCGGTAGAGCTCACCTCAGTGACATCTTCAAAAAGTGAGAAAGTGTAGTATTTATTTTGCTTTTATTTAGCTAGAGAATATTTACTTTTCAATTAAAGGGTTTATTTTCAAGTTATTAATCGTCTAATTGTTTCTATCCCACCCTGTATACCATAGTTTTTTTTAGCACCGCGTCTTACTAAGCGTCCGGGTTATACGCTTATTTACTAATTACACTGTTGGTTTTAAGGAATAGGAAGGCTATATTTATAAAAAGTTTGCCCGCATTTGCGTGGAGGGATAGTGGAGAACCATTTTGGAAAAACCTCCCTCAGTACACCCGATCGAGATTCGAGCCTCAATCTCCCCTCATCGCCAGTCTAGCCCAACACGAGAGTAGCGCGTTAGACCATACGGCCACTGAAGCGAGTATATATATCATAGTCAATACACTTGTACTTCTGTAAAAGATCTATGTTGGAGTATCTGACACCTTAGCTCAGTCGGTAGCGTGTCTGTCTAATGATCTTAAGGTTCCGGATTCGATTCCTGGCAGGGCAAGAAATTATCACCAATGAAATGGGGCTTTCCACTGTTTCACAGTGACGAATTAACGGCCGGAGGCTGGATGTTGTGCCTGTTCTAGATTTAAATTAGTTCAAAAGTCGTGTACTGATATAATCAGTTGGTTCAGAAAGTGTCCGTTAAATGTCTCTAATAAATTAAGTGAAAATATGTTTGGGCGTTTGTGGGTGAGGGTTTTGTGTAATGTTGGAGGTCTGGTGCAAAATGCTCCATTATCTACACCTCCACCTCCTCCTATTTCTGGAGGACCCCGGCCAGATTACGTACGAATCTTGACAACTGAGTCGACGTATGCTTTATAAATTAAATATTTATGAGCAATAACAAAATAAATTTGATACGAAAATATTCACTGTAATTTTCTGTTTGAAAATTTGTCTATTGCTTTATTTTGGGGGAAAATATCTGCCTATCTAAATAGAAGGGATGTTTTCAATACATCCCAATTTTTAAAGTTTACATCTCCGTTCAATTTCTTCTAAGGACTAATAACATCACAAACATTTTCAAATTAGTTCTCATAAAATAATATCAATGATTCCAGTTCTATTCTTACATTTACGTATCGACAGCTAGCGCTTGGTGGTTGAATGTGTCACTAACGTCGGGTCTGCCGTAGAACAAATATTTTAGTTTAATAATTTAATAATAAAATCAAAGAAGGAACGATTACACCCATTTCATCTGGTATTTAATGAGTTGAAATCTTTAACGGAAAATTGTCATCTCTAATATTGCTGTTATCGTATAATTTTCAGTATGTTCTCGTATTGACAGATTTTTCACACCTTTACACACTTGTCTCTCAACCAACTATTTGATGGCTGTATGTCTAGCTTTATGTAATAGAATCTAAGTACCCCCACCGCCTTCCCCAACCCAGAATCTTAACCTATCAATCAGACCGGCTCCGTGTTGGTTGCACCCGTAGGTGTTAGCGCACATATGTGCTCGCACCCTGGAAAAATAACGTTGTGTTTTGCGCCCATTTTATATTAAAACCCTTATTATTTTTCTAAGGAAGGTAAATGTTTGAATTTAACAAATTTGTTTATGCTATTTCCTTTCAAAAATATTTAACTTTTATACTATCCCCCCCCCCCCCCCTCTTCGGCAGAATAGTGATTTCAGGTCAATGACTAACCTAATCTAGCCTACAACATTCCTTCATACTAGTAGTTCTGAAACAAGACCGAACGAAAAATAAACGTCATAAACGTCTTCTTAATGACGTCCAGTTGCTAGAGTATAAAATCTTTGACTAGCCGATGGGCGCGAACACTTACGGTTTATTTTAGGCGGGTACTAACGCCTTAGATTTTGCAAAAGGCGCTACCAGTACGGGTGCAACCAACACACCAACAGTAGACCACAAGCCGCCGCCACTGAAGAGAAGTTTCCGATAAGATATTTATCGGAAAGTTTTCTCTCTTGCCCCATTAAACTCCATGGTGTGGGCCCACAAGCTATCCTATACTGACCAAGCGGCCGGCACCGTTGCCGATTATAATGCCAACATTTGCAGATAGAGGGTGTCGTGTAATCAGCACAGCAAACCTTACTGCCTTTAATATCAGCTCTATAGTCCTGAGTTACTACACTTCCTCACGGGGCTGAGTCTGATCCCACTCCAGACCCACTAATTCATAGAAAAATGCTGGAAGCGTGGGGGATCGAGCCCGAGACCTTTGGATCCGTAGCCAGGAATTATGACCACTAGACCACTAGTGAGTCATTTAATTATTATTTTTTTAACTCACTATGGGGTGGCTAGAATATATCCACTGGTCTCTTACTCTGGCTGAGTTCGGTAGAATGTTGTGTGCGTGAATTAGATACTACGTTATAGTTTAATTCGTATAGTAGTTTTATTCATACTTAATCTTGATTTATTTACGATTTCTTTTAATTAAGATAGTTAAATGCATATTTGACCCTGAATGATTAAATTACCAATTTATTTACTCTCCTGGACCACACGTCTTCGACAATTTGATCACAAAGAACATCCGCGCGGAAGCCATAAGGCCCCTCCTGCCACTCCACCCTGCACCAATCAGGGCCATCAGTTACATGGTAACTGTGCTTTATCGAAACACATATTCACAGGATACCACCTGTGCGGGCATTCTTACAATTGTCAAGGAATGCCCCTGTACAAACAATACAACCATTTAGCATTCCTTGCATGGGGTGGGCACTCTTATAGGACCAGCTGATACCATAAACTAGTTTGAGGCACTATCGCTAGAAGCAGTTTGCAATGACATCACAGAGGAATGCGCGTGCGTGGACGTGAAGTCCATAGAAAAGAAAATGTGAAGTTTATGTAGAATTCGTCACTTCTATTTTGTTAGCAGTTTGTCGTTTATTTTAAAGAAGTTTAGCTAGATTTTATATTTTATGAAGTGGTTTATTTATAAAATAATGGATTTAGTTACGTTTGATTGGATTTGACTTAAGCAATGATTAATTAACATTCCTCAATAAAAATGCGTTGTGCTCCAAGTGTAACGTCCCGCTTTAAATCTTTAGTTCGCGACAATAACACCGTGAGCGCTAGCGATGTGTTCTGCTTGCCAACATTAGAATGGCGTTTCTATACTTATCCCATTTCTATGGTTCCTTGGTCACCCCAACCACACCCGTGATAGATGGACACAATAACATAACCCTAGTTCAGCAAACATGAAATTATTATCACAAGTGGTCTCTGAGGCTCATTTCGACCACATGTTGTTCCTGAACACTTTGCGGGGGATGATAATTTATCCTACCATAGTGGTCGCATGGTCTAAGGCTGGGATGGGCAACCATGTCGCCAATCGCCACAGGTGGTGAACTGGCCATAAAAGTGTGGCGAATTTGAGTTTGCCAAATCTCACAGTAAATTAAATAAACTTTTTCCTAACGGCGTGTGCTGGCTCTAACTTGGTATTTCTTGCATATAATTGGAAGCATTCCGCATGTGCATTTGGTTCAGATACTCAACCAATATTATTCTGCCACATGTCAGGCGAAAGGTTGTCAAATTTCGCACTAAATTGTCTTACATTTTCAATCCGTAGTTTCCGTCGTTTACGTTTGAGGCAGCTGTAACTGAGTAGAAAGTGTGTGCATGTTTTGAATAAGCCTAGTCAAACGGCGTGTGTTGTTTTAAATGTTTGATTGAGCAAACTAATCTATCAATTTGAACTTTGTGTGGTGAACCTCACGTGTCATCCTCCACATTTGTGGCTATATTTAAAAATGTGTTATCCTCATCCAGTGCCAAATTTTGGACAGACATTAACCCCACACACCCCCAACAATAAAGATAACATTAACTCTAATTTTCTAAGCTAGATGCATTCGTGTTTTGTTCCTACAAAAATGTTCTTCTTCCATAGAATAATAAGGTCAAGCCAATTGATAGGTATGCAGTTTAAATCTTCTATAATAATAAAATTAAGAATCGGTTTGTTTGTCTAGCATGAGCATTATGTGATTGATTCTATCGCACGTAGAGGTATGAAATTTTAAAATTAGTAGCCCTGTGCACAAACATATGCAACTTCAAAAGTGAGATTTTTAAATTTTTTAATATATTTTTTATTTATTATTATGTTGGAAGATTCTGAAAATTGAAAAATGACACCTGGACACTGGAATCGAACCCGGGACCTTAGGTTTAGGACACGAATGCTCTAACCACTGAGCTATCCAGAAATTGTCCCGTGTTAAGAGTCATTCTTCACTCATATTTTAAGGCAGAGTCTATGATGGACGTGCTTAAATCGTCGGCTACAAATTTGTGATTTTATTAATATCACGAGCTATCAGATAACGCAGCCACCTTCAACTCGGTAGTTGGCTTATTATTGGCAATTATTATAATTCTAAGGGATTGCATATTTAAGAATCAAATAGCCAAAGCTATTATTTATGCTTTTTAGTGAGGATTACTCCATCGAGATATCATATTCCGCACGTCCATCATAGACTCTGCCTTAAAATATGAGTGAAGAATGACCCTGGGCACGGGACGATTCCTAGATAGCTCAGTGTACTGAGAGTGTATATTTTCATGAATGGTTTTCCACTCTTCTTCCACGTAAATGTGGGTACACTTCCTATAAATAAAGTTCTCCTCATCCTTATAACCATTAGCGTGATTATTACATAAGCGTATAACCAAACGAGTAGTAAAACGCAGTGCTAAGAAAACCTTTATTCTCAGCACATTAGCACAGTTAGTATGTACAATGCATAATCACAAAAGAATATTAAGATTTAATGCTAATAATATAATATATTGTATTTATATATTTTAATGTACATTTTGTTTACCCAGTCTTAAGTTGACGTATTACACTATTACTCTATTTTATAAGCTGTACCATAGTAGAAACATTCAAGGTAATTTCAAAGAAAGGACTTATCGACGGCTTAATTTAATGAGTAAGAAGGAGAAGTGTAGTTTACTTAAAATTGCACTCGCATTAACTTAAGAAGAGGATGGAAAAACCACCCACAATTTTCTTCGGTCAGTGCTCAAACCTCGACTATCATGTCAACGGTGCTCATGGGTAATGTGAGTCTCACTCTTGAGTTTTAATTAAATCACTTTTCTATACATGAATTTAATTGTATTTAATTCGTTTTTGTAAACTTTATTATGACTTTGATGATGTAGTGACATTGGTTAGAATTACATCTTTTCGCGACAGAGAACTAGCACATTACGTCTTACGTGTGCGGGTACGACCAGCGGGTACGACCAGCGGGTACGACCAGCGGGTACGACCAGCGAGTGCGACTGATTGTAGAGGAGCCATAAGTCGACGGTTTTACACCGTGGTGCGGACTGAAATATTAATCCAAAGTGTGAGCAAAGCAGTATAATCAACCGCGTCGCGATGCTATCTATCTCCGCTACGTGTTTACGCGTTAGCAAGAGACGCTCTCGCTTCCCACATGAGCGCAACGCCTCCATTAAGCCGATTCGTTTCAGCGATAGTTAACGATGGGTCGTTTAGAGGGCTGTTATGCTACCGTGAAGGGGGGTAGGCGACCACCCCACCCCCACCCCGACCCCTGTCATCCCCCTAACATCCTAAAACACGCTGACCCGCGGCAAAGCGTGTTATCCTAGGCAAGTGAAGTTGTCACCCGTGTTTAATGACTTCATCTCTTTGGTTATTTAACATCAAAAGTGCCCTCCCGTTTTTTAAAAATTAGAGGTTATTTAACGTTCACTTTAGGAACACTTTGATTTATACAAACACACAACTTACAAACGAACCTAATACTTGGAAAGACACAACCCACAGTCGTTTTACCACAACTCGTCAATTATAGGGGGTCTTCAGTTTTATCCATGGCAGGAATCGAAGCTGGGACCCTTTCCTAAACTCACTACCTACTGAGCTAAGGTGTAGAGCTAGATAGTACTCTAAATTTTTATTTTTATTAGTTGTACGTATCAGTGTCAGTATTGTTTATCAATGACTATTAATAACTACCGTATTGTATAATGTTCTGAGGCGTCACACTTATGAGACAGGCCTGCTGATGACGGTGAGATCGGGGTTCAGATCCCTGTCGGGTCTACTGAAGGTGTTTTTTTTCCTAAATGGTTTACCAATCACCTCCATGAAAATTCAGATATATTACCTTTAAGATGCTTCTTTCCTCATCCCTGCCCCATCAGAGCAATTAGTATAATTGCGTATAAATTTAACAGTATTAAGGTACGATGAACCAGAAATATTCAACATAACCATATTTTTCAGTTCGAGCATATAGGTAAAACCTACAAAAAATAATAATTTTAATAACGTAGTGCAGAAATAATTATTATTTGTCTTCTTGATTGGTTCATATATGAACTTCAATTTCCTAAGGATAAAATGTACAAAGGAACTTACATATTCCATTTCAAAATGTAAAAATTCTACTGAATTTTATCATTTGTTGTCCTCTTAGAACATATATTCTCACCGAGAAAACTACACTGGTAAAAATTTGCACCTCAATGACAAAATAATTTTGATATTTTCGATAGATTATCTCCCCAAGGACGTTTTATCAACAAGAACTTATTTTTTTTCCCACTGTTGCCTTCAATATATTTGGTGGATTGCTTCGTAGACGACTGTACGCACTGGTGGCGGAACATTGAGCACAGGGAGGCACTACCACCCTGAAGAGAATATCCACCTGATTATATTTCAAAACCTCTGATATTATTCAAAGCCTTAAATCAAACTTCCATTGATTTTTAAATGTACTCAATGTGCATCCACTTAATTTTATAAACTAATGGGGTAAAGATGAAGAAAGTATCATTTAAAGGAAATGTACCAACATTTTCTTGGAGGGATATTGGAAAATAGTTAAGAAAAAAACATCCAGGTTCAGTTGAAAGGATTCAAACCCCAATCTGCCTGTCACTAGGGAAAATAAATAGTACAGACCTTATCTCACTTTTATCTTAAAATATACATTTACTAAAACTAGTATTAATTGTGACGAAAAAATAAATATCTTTGTCTAACAAAGAGCCGAAGAATCCAATTCATTTTCGAAGACCTGAATTAAAAATAATATATATTTGCTTATATCTAAGAAATTATTGGTTTTATAAAAATATATTTCAAATAAATGATTTTTATCTTTAATAGTACTACAATTTTACAACTATAAGTTATTTTGTAACTCAAATAGTTGGGGATAAATAACCAAAATTAGAAAATTTCCCCCACGCATAATACCCTTAAAGTAATTTTCATAATTAAATGAAAATCATCATCTTGTTTATAATGATAAATAGCATCTAGATATAAAATTCAATCAAAATCATTTCAGCAAATTTTGAGAAAATCAATTTTTTCTCTTTTTAATTTCAATAAACTATCCTAAATTTTAGGGTTGGATTTCTAATTCCAAATATCCCTCGGGGGAACCTTATGAAAGCCCCAGATACTAAGTTTGAGCCCAATCGGTAAAACAGTTTCGTCTCTAACCCAAGGAATATACATACAGACAGACGGGCAGACAGACAGACGGCATTGCGAAAACCACTTTGTTGTTTCGGGGGGATCATGAAACGTTGACATTAATCATAGAAATCTCGAGTTCGATTTTTTTGACGATCACAATACTTGCTCTCCAATATGTTGAGAGAAAGTAAAAATACTAGACCAACTGACGCCTTTTCCCACGAGCTCATCGGTGTGTAAATGATGTATTTAAATGTAATTTGATATTAAGTATTTATTTATGTCTCTCTCTACAAGTGCTACCAGTTTTATTTTGTAATTGATTAAATGTGAAAAATTGAAGCTGAGTTACATAAACGCTACCTTTAAGTTATATCGGCAAATCTATAGATAAATAGCGAATGCATTATCTAGCACCACCTGCGATCGAACCAGTACCCCTCTATCTTGTGGTTGAACTCTCCTAGCCACTTAGTCAAGGAGAGTATACTGCTGCTCGTAGATGGTGAGTTTCCCACCAAGGTCTGCAGTAAAAGCTTTACGTCACGACAGTAAATTGTACAGCCACTGACTAAGGGCAGCGAACGAGGTCAAAGGTTGAAAGTGAAGTGTTTTAACCTATTTGTTAGATTGAGTTGTCTCGGGGGTGTTTTCGGGGAGGGTTGGCACATATTACTACTACCCTTGTAAATATTAATAGCTTGTTCCAGCCCTAGGCTTGACCTTTCCTCACGAGATATGCTTACAGCGGCGATAAGATTAGTGGTTTCGGCCCTATCGTAAATCATAGAGCATATAGTTTGGGTGGGGGTTGTTCGGCGCTGAAGATAATCGAACGCGAGTGTTAACTTATTGATGCACAGTTTCCTATAACAGCCTCACACAAGCTCATTTATATGGATTATTAATTATTTTATTCGAACCAACTTCGGTGGGTGAATGTTTTACTCTCTGCGATAGGCTGGATTACCGATCACAGAGGTTACCGGGTTTCGAATCCCAGTCGGTTGTACGGGGCGTGGTTTCTCCCTCAATTGTTTTACTACTCTGCTTTCACGCAAATTTGGGTACAATTCCTCATCCCTAACTCTCTAGCATAATTAGTGCGTGTGCGTATAGCCAGAAATGGTAGTAAAGCGTGGTGCGCTAAAGACGAAAGTGTTCCGCGTTTCGGAGGATTTTCAGAAGTCAACATGAAACCGACCCCTACCCTCCCTCCCCCCCCCCCCCCCCGTATATTTTATCTTCTTCGGTCCATTATATTATTTATCTTTCTTTCGTGCCTTACTACCCGTTTAGTGCTATCCACATATATTATATTAATTATAATGTAGTGAGGATAAACAAGTCATTAATTAAGAAAAAGTGGAAACTATTTATGAAAAAAAACCACTCTCGATGCAATTGGTTGATATTAAAACCCCAAACTTCCTGTCACAGGTAAACCAGAATAAAATAAATGACCTTGTAATTTACAAAGTGCACCTACACAGTTGTGTGATATGTTTTAAAATGAGGTTGAAAAAGATAAATAACTTGTTTATATCACCGCGTCTTACATGTTCAGGTAATGCTCTTATATGATAATTACTCTAACTGGCTAGGGGTGGGGAAGAAAGCATTTTAGAGGTAGGCCTAATCTACCTGCATTCGCGTCAAAGGAGACTGGGAAACCAAAGGGAAAACCACCCTCGTAGTACCAACCAAGATTCGAACCCCGATCCCCTCACCTTTAGCAGGCCAGTCTAACATGAGATTGGTGCCTTATATTTGGCCAAAAAGTGGGTAAGATAAATAAATAATAAAATGAACCATAATTGTAATATACTATTTATTTTATTTGTTTTGAATCTCTTATTACTACCCATCCGGTTTATTATATTTCTAAAAAAAGTATAGCAGGAAGGTTAGATCTAAAGGAAATTTATTAGATTAATATTTTCGTTAAGTACCAGTGGAAAACCATTCATTAAAAAAAACTGTAGGGTTTCAAACATAAACGTGGCCCCTCAATATTAAACCAGACTAGTCGAGACTGTTGCCTTTGTACGGGTATCCACATGTGAGGGACTTATCCAATTCAGTGGTATAACGGTCTAGGACGTCATTCTTATGTTAGTCTAGCCTGCTGATGGTGGGGAGATTGGAGTTCGAATCCTGGTCGGGTCTACTGAGGGGGTGGTATTTCCTAAATGTTTTCCCACTCCCCTTCCACGCAAATGTGGAGGGATTACCTATAGAATGTCTCCTTATTTATCCCTACCTTATTTATTTGATTATCATATATGCGTATAACCTAAACAGGTAGTAATACGCGGTGATAAATAATAATACTAAATTATTATTGTTATTTATAAGTAATGATATTATCTATCAAAAGCGATCACTGCATATCACATGATGTGACGTATGTATACGTTAAAATAGATATATGACAGTAGAGCCTTTTAAATTCTAAAACAATTCGAAATATCCAACATTCTAATGAACCATTTTCATGTTTATCCAGGCAACTGGTACACGATAAATAAATAACCTCAAAATACGCTACATATAAACACACACATTTTATATATGCTATTTAACACACATAAACAATAAATATACATATTTAAAAAACAATAAAAATTAAAACATGATTTGTAGAAACTTAGAGAAATGCACATATGAAAATTGCAGACTTAAATCAGAATTGATGAAAGCCAAGACAACGCATCCCCTGTGTTAGGCAACCCGCTCGCCGCTGGTGCATAATTCCCTGCTTTCTCATTTACTGTGTGTCAATAGGCTAACTACAACTTTACTTGACACTCTGGACATATGGTGGGGTTTAATAAAGATCTTTAAGTTAGGTTTGAAATTAGTACAAACTAGAAAAAAGTTAACAATGTATACGCTTTGAATTATCCAAATATTTCCGTCTAAAGTTCTAACTAAATATTACTTTTTACCATTGTTTTAGATAAAAACTTCATGGGGAATCGTGGTGAGTTGGACTTATCCAATTATTCGAATTAACCAATGTCAAATTGACCAAATCCTATTGTATTACTTTCCCAGCTGTAAGATAATTAGGTCCAATCGTAGGCAAATTGAGGTACAGTTTACGTCAATAAGAGTATCAGCACTGACAGTAGTGCCTACAAAGAAAGCCGATCCGAGTAACGGTGGCCGTGGGGTCTAACGCGCTACACTCGTGGTAGAACAGACCGCCGATGACGGGTAGATTGAGGTAAGAAACTCGGTCGGGTGTACTGAGGGTGGTTTTTCCTAAATGTTTTTAACCCTCCCTCCAAGCAAAGGCGGGTATATTTCCTATAAATATAACCTTCCTAATTTATAAATCCTTCAGCGTAATTAGTACCTAAGTGTATAACCCGAAAGGGTAGTAAGTAACGGTGCTAAAGAAAACTCTTGTCACTTCCTTAGAGCAGGCTGGTGGTATCAAAGTGAAGTAGAGTGTACAGGGTTGGGGAGAGTGTGTGTGTGGAGCATTGCATACCACGACGCCTGTAGGGGGATGTTGGTCGGTATGGTCTGTCTGGAGACGCCTCTTTGCCGGAAAGGAATGTACCACATAAGGATCGATACTCGGGACAACAACGTCAGCTTAATGAAGACGATGATACAGATAAAACACGGTCACGAGACACCCTCTCCCTTTGAAAGATTGTCACAGCAACGGGAATTTCTCCGTTTGATAGAGGGTGGGGTCAATAACCTTATATTCAAAACCAACCGTGGAGGACGGGTTGTTCAAGGCAATTAGACTCGCATCGGATCTGAACGTCGTTGAAGAGGAATGTCGTTTACATTCTAGTTATGAGTTTTTATGGTAATATTTCTGAATTGACTGACTTAAACAACACAACTTACAAGTTAACTTAAAAAAATATTTTAAGAAAAAATATAGCACTCAGTCTCCCGTACGTTAAGGTATTATTATGAGACCAAAATATAACTAGAAGATACCGGTAATCGAGCCTGGGACGTTTGGCAAAGTAGGCAGACATGCTAGTGACTGAGCTAAGGTGTTGGGCTTATCGGGGTTTGACTCCTGGTGGGTTGAAAAGAAGTGGTATTTTAAGGTAAATTTCTCTATTTTTTCCATTCTTTCTCCTTGTTAATTTAGTGCATATCCTTTAACCTACTCCTTAGGTGAAGTTGCTAAGATTCCTTGTGCTGAACAAGTGATTTATACAAAATTATGTTTCTTTAAAATTACTGTAAATATTTATGGAAAATAGAACTAAACCAAAATGCACTACTTTAAATTAAAGCCTTTATTAAAGCTAGCATTTTGGTTTGGATCTAGTCTCTAAAAATATATATATACTATTAAAAATATATATATTTTATATATTATATATATATTTATATTACTAATTTATAAATATGTATATACATATACGTGAGCATGTTGGTACTTTATTATGTATGTATACATATAATAATGAAGAAATATGCTATAATATAGACTGCAAAAAAAAGTTTGAATTATTTATAAGTTCCTTCCTAGCATAAATAGGAGATACTTTCAAAAAACGCAAATATATTTTATTTGTCAGTGAACATAGATAACATTTTATCTCTCTTTTTTTCGTTTACGTGAGGTATTTAACGTGCACTAACTGAACTGACTGGTTATATCAGCACACGACTTATAGACTCAGTTAAATCTAGAACAGACACAACATCAATCTCCCGACCATTAATTCTTCACTATGAAGTGGGGAAACACACATTTCACCAATGATAAATATATCAGCCATTCCGGAATGAACCCAGCACCTGGTTAATAGACAGACACGCTATTGACTGAGCTAAGGTATCGGGACTTTAATTTGTGCTTAACATGGTTTTATAGATATTTACATTAAGATTATATCCACGAAAAGTGACAGTTTCAGATCGCATGATATTACGTGAAAATAGTTTTATTGATTTTTATAACCTGTCAAAAAGTTCCTCCCTATCTAAATTTGGTAGTTTTTAATATTTATGTACAAGAGGGATATTTACTAATGAAATTTAACTAAATATTGCAGGTTACATATATGTGTCACAAGGTTTATTAAAATGTAACAATATATTCTATTAATGTGGATTTCAAATACAAATATATAAATCTTCTAATCTTCTTATGTATGTATTTTAATATTTTTATTTAAATATGGTTAATAAAACAATAAACAACTTTTAAAATATAAAATAAATGAATAAATAACTACCAATTTTAGAAAACAAATTTAATTTATAGAAAAAATTATTTAACTCTTGATAATGGTAATCACAACTTTAGGCAAATTAAAATCAAGACTTCTTGTTCTACGTCACAGACAGAAATTTATTAATAGCGAGGTAAAACACCATTAAACAAAATAAATTTTATCTTTGGCAAAATTAACGATAGTTGATCAAATAAACTTATACAATGTGAAATTGCTTATCCTCATTTTTATATCGTAAAAATTAGGTTCATGTTTACTAATTGTGATATAAAGTATTATTTAATGGCAATAGAGGGAGTGTTTGGAGTATGAAATGGAAAATTTTCCACAGTTAAAATTCTAAAATCTTTAAAATGAAATTTGTCATATAGTTTAGTCTTGATCATATAAAGGACGAGCAAAGCTTATAAATTACAGGTATAACCCGATGCCCTTAAAATTCCCTATTTAACAGCCAGGAGAAAACGTTACCAGATTTACTTTAATGTAACCATACGACAAACCATATGATCTGAAATTATAAGGTTAGTGTTACTTTTAGCAGTCAGAACCTTCACAATTAACAACTTGTTTATATATTTTCTTTCAAGCGTTTGCATATTAATAAAACATGAAATTATGAAAATAACCGTTTGTATGTTTTTTTCTTTTCTTATTTTATGGTAGTGGCGTCATCAGTTCACTTAAAAAAAATTACAAACGCGATCTTCTAACGTTGCCTTCCCTTCATAAATAAAGATGGCGGACCGGAAGAGAAAGTGGAGGATACGTCAATACAACCCATATTCATGCGCTTGCGTTTACAAAATAAAAATAAAAGTTGTTTTCAAACTATAGTTTTGTATATCTTTTTCTTTAATTAAAAAAAATAAACAAGTATTTATGTTACAATTTATAGCGCCAAGTTATATGAATATAAAAGTGTAAATATGATACATTTTAATTTATTATTGCATGCTATAATATAACTTGTTACCACAACAGAGAAACGAAGCAAAAATAACAGTTTTATCTTTTTTTTTCAAATAGTTATGAAAAATTTATCCTTTTGGAAATAGTATTAGAATATTTCGATAAATCTTTTGATCAAATATATAGTTTTATGAAGTAAATAAAAGTTATTTCCGTGACTTTCAATCAATGTAAGCCATGAAAAATATTTTTATAAAATCTTTAGAAAATTTAATAAGAGACGAGTTTACTTCCAACCTATAAGCTATTCACGTTCTTACTACGATCAATCAAGCAAATCAAGAAGACACCTTTTTTTTATTATTCAATAATTTTAAACGTTGAAATTGTCCATCTCATACTTAGACTCAAGTCACCAACAAATAGTAAATATGCCCCTAGATATGAAATTAACCAGTAGAGCTCAGTGGTTGTGTGCAAATCTAAAGCTCTTGATTTCAATTACTGTGTCCAGACTCATTTTTAACTCAATTGAATCCAAACAATCCCTCTATTAGCACTCAATGGGGCTGCGTCTAGGGGTGGGGCAAAGGGGGCAATCGCCCAGGCCTCACATTCCAAGAGGCCACACATTTCCCCCAAAATTTATTAAATTCAATTACAGTTATTATTCTAAATTTCGCATCAAATAGTGTACACATGATTAACAGCAATAAGTATTCACTTAAAGATAAGATCCCATTCCAGATTCCTGAGAACCTTAAGTTTATGTCATTTAACGATTTACGTTATTCGAGTAATGTGCTGCAGTACAGTATAATACGCCACCATTCTGCTACCACTGTACAGACAACTAACAGTGCAATGGTACATAGGGGAATTTACTTTTGTTAACATAATTTGTTTCTATTTAATAAAGTACATTCACTTAATGGGTTGATCAATATTCCATAAAACAAGAGAAATTATTAAGTAGCATAAGTCCCGAGTACATATCAATATATTATACCGGCTTAATGCTAAAATGAAAAACTGCCGTACAAAAAAGGGGCCTCAATTTTTTTTTTCACCCGGGCTTCCCATTTTCTTAAAACGTCCCTGCCACTCAAAATACATTTCGTGTTACAAGTAAACACGGACCTTATTCTTTATTCCGCTTTGCATTATTCTAATATTGTTTATTTTACCAATCAATATTAATTCAGCCAATGATATAGCATTTTTTAAAAATTTTATCATCTTATCAAGAATGCCTGTCAGTGACGTGGAAGCAAAAAGTATCAATTTTTATACATTTTAATTCTCTTAATTAATAATAAATAACAGCTGCTCTATAAACTGGTTTGTTTTATTGTCACTTAGTTAGTTTATCAAACTAGTATAACACCCAAATAAATGGTAATGTGTAAGTAATTAAGTACAAAAGACATGGTGGATAATTAAATAAAACACTGGCTGGTATCGTTTTATCACTCAATTAACGTCATTAGCATAGTGCGTACCAGTTGAACAGACCACGCCATTGATTTTCACAAGAGCACTACTAACATGTAGTGTAGTAGTGTTTTATTTAAATGGTGATCATTTTCATTCGCCATATTTAAAAATAAAGCATGTATAACATTTCAAATAAAGAGTACAGGATGAAAAGAGGGAAATTAATATTACACACATTTTTCTGGCCAACTTTTATATCTCAAACCAAATAAGAATCTCAGGAAATACTTTTATTTTAATCAATTTAAATTGAATTGAGGCCTCTTTAAACCATAATCTAAAGTGTATTAGAAAGGTCTCCTTAGCTCGGTTGGTAGCGTGTTTGCCTTTTGAGCTTAAGGTCTCGGGATCGGTTCCTGGCATGGCCGAAAATGTATCATTGGTGAAATTACGGATTTACCCTTTCACATCAATAAATTCACGGTCAGGGATTGGATGTTGTGCCTGTCCTAGTCTTAAGTTAGATTCATAAGGCATATGAAGGTAAGATAAAACTAGCAAGCCGGTAGTGGAAAATATTTGACTTGAATAAAACACTGACCCAGGCCACAGGCTGAAAACAATAATGTAAAGTGTAAAAAATATTAATTATAAAGGTCTCAAGATTTTCTGACAGATGGAAGCAATAACTCAATTTGAGTTCGAATTGGACTTTTCCCCTTTTTCCCGTGTACCCTTCAAACATTATTTACTTTCAGATCCTGATAAGATTTTTAGGTGTGAATATTTTTTGCACCGTGTCCTATTAATAGATCAGGATATCCGCATATTTACACTAATTGGGTAAGAATGAGATAGGTAGATTCTAGAGGATATGAACCCGCATTCGGTCTAGCAGTCAGTACTTTAAACACGGCTCTAAAATCTCCCATTCTCGCTGCATGTCCTGCCCACCGTAATCTACGATACTTGATTATCCTAACAACGTCGAGTCATTAGTAAACGGTATTTAAATCGTCATTACGTAATCTCCTCCACTATCACTTCTTCCAACATTAAATCAAGAAATGATTGTGCAAGAAATCGAAATAAGCTTCTACTGTTAATCTTCCATCAAGATAAACAGGTTATATTACATTGTTGATAGTAATTATTCCAACCAATCAGCTTACACGAAATTGTTGTAGGTTCCTTGATTGAAGATAGCACGTGGATTTTCTTTAGCCAATTCATTATATTTATGAAAATTGACTACCCCTTATCTGACAAATCCAGCTCCATTGATAAATAATACAGTGGTTATTAAGTTGCAAAAACCAGCAGGCAACTGCAGGAGTTAAGGCGATTGGCCCTTTTTCATTTGGCGTGGAAATTGCAGTCATGGGAACAAACGGTTATCTTCAAAAAATGTATTGTTTTGCAATTTTCTTTTTGGAAACAGTTTAATCAAGAATAGAAGCATGTTATTAAGTTGTTACTTTTTATATGCACACCTCTTCCATGATTTTAACAGTGATCAAATATCGACAAAATTAACATTTTTCAATAGAAAACTGCTTGCTTCATAACAAAAAATAAGAAAATTAACAATTAATAAACATCGCTACAATATCAAAGAAGGGGTGTTGAAAATATGAAATAAAAATTTCACTCGTTCTAGAGAAAACTTATATTTCCAAACGTATGATTTTTTCCTCAAGGCCTGTCCGGTAGCTAGCACCACCTACGGTTTCCGTGAGCATCTGTTCTTGTTGGCGCGGAAGGATTACTTGGTCGTTTTTAAATCACGTCACACCTTTCATCCTCCACCCACCATCTACAAAATAGGTTTTAGACTTGCACTTGACAGGGCCAAGGGCCTTAAGTAATAAAACTTTAGAGGAAAGTCACTTTCGTTAAGTTTTGGGTGGATGGGAGCTCGAGAAAAGTTTAAAAAATGATTTTTGCAGTTTTTATATCAAATTTATTTTGGACAAAATAAATAAAATATTCCTTCAGTATCAAACATGGGTTTAATTTTCTTCACAACGTGATATCAACATTTGTTTAACATATGTCATTGAGTATAGGGGTATTAGATAAGAAACATTTTAATGAAGCGAAAAAGTTGTCATAAAATTCCAGGACATCCTTGACAGATATTCAACAACTGTTGATTTCAAATGGAAGAAAATTAAACTTCATGTTTGTAATAAAGCAATATTTTACTTATTTTTAGCCAAAAATGTTTTGCTTTAAAAACTGCAAAAACACTGTCCTTTTCTTACGTCCTCTATAACCGCACCTTAAGTCCTTTTAGGGCCTACACGTTGAAGATGGCAAGGATAGGCCTATTGGTCTCTCAAAACTCTCCATACAGACGTATGTCTATCGTTCTCTATTATTATTACTATAGGGTGATTGTGAGATGAAATAGAGAACCTACAGTTTAACGTGGAATCCGAACACCATGGAGGCCTGACATTCCACACATTCACAAGCTGTGATTAATACACGTCTTTTCAGAGGTGAAGGAAGGGTTTGACAATCAGATAAATCTTTGCCGGGCCCTAGGATTGAACCCCGGATACTAACACAGAAGTCTGTCACCTTACCCCTAGACCACCAGGTCACCTAGGGTTTTCTATTGTTGTTATCCTTGGAGTGCTCTGGTGAACGTTATCGTCAATGAGATTGAGGATCGACGCCTCAAATATAGTTTGTTATTAGTGATTGTTGAAACTTTTTTTCAAATGAACTAGTATCTCATATGTGTATTAGTGTAGTCTTTGAAACGTTTTATTATTTGGCAAAAGTAAATTAATTAAAATAGAGGGTTCTCGTCTTCCTTCAGCTGAATAACACTCGCCACGTCTATCTATACATCAAAAACATATCTACCATTTCTCGGTTTGAAAAAGTATCCATTACCACTTCAAATGCAAAACTAAGTAACGAGCTCTGATACATAGGCCCTAGTTCTCTTATAATGGGAATGAACTGGAATGACTCATAACCATAATCAAATATTATTTTGTAATTACATAATAGCGATGATTTATCAAGACCAACTTGAGTGGACGAATGGTCTAAGGCAAAGCGTCATTCTCGTGTTAGACTGACCTGCTAATGATGGGGATATCGGGGTTCTAATCCCGGTTGTGTCTACTTAAGGTGGTTTTCCCTAAATGTTTTTTTAATCCACCTAAAGGCCAATTTGTGAACGTACAATGTAAAGAGAAAGAAAGGTACTTGGAGGAATTAGAATATGTCATTGTTTACGTCACCCAGTATACAGCAATTATATTTTAATGCGAAGACAACAAAACATACAGATTTTTTTTAAAATAAGTGGGATTAAGACGTTAGTCCGAATTGGTGTTGATTTTAAAAGTTTATTTATTATTTAAATTTCCAAAATTTGACCTGATTTTTAACAACTTAGTTGGTCTTCCATTCAACTGTGTATTGAATACACTAGTTTCTCTACTGAGTCACGTAGCACGTTCAGCCAATCAGATGTATTTCTCAAACAACTGGCGCTACCTTCTATTCTGTTTACATTGGGTAAGCTACCTATAAATTCATCCTTTATCGCACTAATTCAATGCGTAATTAGTACATATGCGTACAACCCGAACGGCTAGTAAGACGTGGGGATATATATATATGTGTGTGTGTGTTTGGGCCCAGAAAATGGAGATACTACGTGACGCTCACGACAGCAGCGACACGATCACCACTCGCGTTGAATGTTTACACTAAGCACACATCAAATTTAAAATTAGCTTCCCCCCCCCCCCCCCCGCTCTGAACATTTCAGACCGGAACATTAATCTTCAGCACATCGTTAAAAAAACATCCTCATTCAAGTCAAGCTTGTTTTATCATTTCATGAGATTCGACGACAAAAACTTTCCTTCATGGAAGAGTTTATTAACGTTGCACTGGGAGGCTTCACTTAGAGATTATTAACGTAATCCTCAAACATAAGTTTAAAAATGATGTTATACTGTTATGATAATCTAAATGTATTTTATATATTGGTACAATATAAGTTTTTAATATTAGTATATAAGTGGTGGGATGTTTATGTATGAATGTCTGTGTGTACGATTGTGCTTGTACAAGGGTGGGCTGTCGTGTTGGTGGCTTGTAGTAAAGGTGGGTTCCATGTGGGTGGGTGTATGTGTGATGGGTGGCTGTTAGTTGTGTGGATGGGTGGTTTGATTGTTGTGTGGGTAGCTGGGTGGCTATTGTTTTGGTGGTTTGCTATGTTGGGTTGATATGTTGGTGGGTTGTTGTGTTGACGGGGTTGTTATGTTGGTGGGTTGTTACGCTGGTGGTTTGCTACGTGGTGGGTTGTTACGCTGGTGGGTTGTTGTGTTGGGGTTTTTATGTTGGTGGGTTGTTACGCTGGTGGTTTGCTACGCTGGTGGGTTGTTACGCTGGTGGTTTGCTACGCTGGTGGGTTGTTACGCTGGGGGGTTGTTGTGTTGACGGGGTTGTTATGTTGGTGGGTTGGTGTTGACGGGGTTGTTATGTTGGTGGGTTGTTGCGTTGGAGGCTGTATGTTGGGGTTGTTATGTTGGTAGGTTTTTGCGTTGGGGGCTGTTGTGTTGGGGTTGTTATGTTGATGGGTGTTTTGTTGATGTGTTGTTTATTGATGGTTTTTGTGTTGGGGTGTAATGTTGGTGGGTTGTTACGCTGGGGGTTGTTGCGTTGGGAGTTGTTAGGTTGGTGGGTTGTTGTGTTGATGTGGTTGTTATTCGGGTGGGTTTATGTGTTGTAGGTGGTTTGTTTGTTGTGTGTGTGGGTGGGCTCTTGTTTTGGTGGGTTTTGTGTGGGTGGGTTGATATGTTAATGCGTGTGTGGGGGGTTAGTGATAAAAGTATCAAAGTATCGTTAACATTATCTTACCATTTGCTAACATTGATGTGTTCCTAGATGTTTTGCAAATTTTCCGCATTTAAATTGCTTTTCCCTAAATGATTGCTTCTCGATTTCAAATTATTGAGGATGTTTTTACAGAGTGATTTAGAGCGTGTAAACTATTTTAAATAAATAATATGTGAGATAAACCAATATCTAAACACGTTATTTCTTATCTAGATAGAGTTGAAAAATGACACCCTTACGGGATTCAAACCGTGATCTCCCCGTTATACACAGTCCAGTATATTACATTCCATTCGATCACTGAAGCAGGTTGGGAAATTAGTTAAAATGTTTTGATAAAAAGAAAGTGTTAGGTAAAGTATTCAAGGATACATACAGTATTTAAGTACATGCTTATGAGAAAAAAATTGCTAGTAAGTATATAATATATATATATTACCAATTTCTTGAAATAGTTTCTGAAATCCTAGCTAGTTTGTAAGCCATGCTCCAACCAGGTAAATAATAAATAAGTGAGCTATGGATTATATCGTATTGATCTTAAAACCCCTTCTATATCCTTGTCCCATAGTTATTTCCATGTTATAAATTAAATTCTGTTCTAAACCGACTTTCTCGTAGTCAGGGGACCATAATTCGCAGAACTACTGACTGTTATAAACTTGAAGCTCGTAAGGTCCGCCTCGTTTACGACACTATTAAAGACTCAAGAATAGGTGCTGGTGACGTTTCAAGAAAGAACAAAGCTAACCCGAGACCCCATAACCTTTAAAGAAAGAGGCTTTCGGGAAGTCGAGTATTATGTCTTTGTAATATATCATAGCTGGTTAGATAAAAAAAAAGGGGGTTAGTTCAAAAATAGTTTTCTCTTAAGAAATGAAAATTAGTAGTCCTCACTAGATATATCTAAATGTCCACTAATATAATAGAGATTAAGAATGTAGGATATAAATGAGTTGTGCCCGCATCAGCGTAGACTGAGAGTGGGAAACTTTAAGGAAAGAACCCCTCAGTACAGCAGGGTGATATTCTAACTCCGACCTTCTGATATCGGAATATCATAGGAACTAACAAAACATAATCTTGAGTCAAATGAGTAGAGTATAAAGAAAAAGGTGATAGTAGGACACATATAATACCTTAAGTCAACCAGCTATTTCCCATAATAGTCAATGTATAAGGAGCTCTCCGACTAAGCGACATGGTGATGCTAGGACACAAGAAGACCTTATATGCCAAAAAAGCAATGCTAGTTGCATCTTGCCCCTCCTTCCCCATAACCCATTTTTCATTTTTTAATCGCTTTAATAAAGTCAGTTTCCAATATAAAAAAGGTGACAGTAGGACCAAATGATGCCAACCAAGAAGCCGCAGTTTGATCTGCCCAAGACTTGAATTCTAATGGCCCTTATACCCATATGGTTATACCAGGATAGGACAATCGATGCCACCAAAGGATGCCAATAATCCTGTCACTCATTCTTACTCCTACACAGCTGTCATTCCTTGTCATCCTGTTAAAAGTAGTAAGATTGATTGACCAAATCGTTCTGTATTTGACTAAGGGCATGGTGTGAAATGATACTAGATCGATTATTCCATCTCTCTTTCACATTATTGTTCTGATCAACTCGTATATAGAATATAGATAGATAGATATAGATAGATAATAGATAGATAGATAGATAGATTAAATATCATGTTTCCCCAGCAGACAAGATAAGGTGGATAGCATTCTTACTCCTATCGATAAACCTAAACATTTATCTGAGATATTATATGTTGTAAAGACCATCCTAGAAATGGATATAATTTTGAGGGTATACTTGAGATGGCTTGACTTGTCAGATTCAGAGCCTTAAGATGGATAGGGCCTAAGATGGTAAGACTTGAGATTATTAGACTCTATATGGGTTGACTTGTGATGAACAAACTTTAGATATAAGGATTTATGGGTATTAGACTTGTAATGATCACAATTGAGTTAGTCAGACTTAAGATGACAAGACGTGAGATGACCAAACTTGTGAGGGTCGGACTTAAAATGAAGAAGTTTGTGAATGTAGACTTAGATGGTCAGAATTCAGATGGCTGGACATGAAATGGCTAAACGTGGGTAGGATATACTCATTATGGATAAACTTGACGCGACCAGACATGAGACTTGAGATTGACTTAAGATGGTAAGTTTTGATATGTTAAAGCTCCTATATGCGCCTTTTTGTAGGCGTGTAAATAAAAGGTAATTAACTGAACAGGCTAGAGTGGCAGTTATTGTGTGGAAATGAGCAGGGGTTATTTCTCTTTGAAGCTCAAATACCAGTTTTGACATGATAGGAGATTAAATCATCCAAAGATAATACCAACCATTTAGCTATGGCGCTTTGACCTTTGGGAAAAACCCTTTATCTGAAGAAACTATTTTTCCCAGCCCTGTTTCTTGGAAAAGAGGATGTGGTCGTACCAATTAAGAACTTAAGGTAATATTGGTTAAGGCACTGTCAAATAAGACAATGTAGTTCCATGAAAACAACTTTCAAAGGGTTTTCCACGGAATGTGGAAGGGAGGAATGATGAAGTTTTCAATGTTGTGCTAAAATTTCTGACGATCAATTGCTTTTCAAGTGTGGCTTTGATTAACCAGAAAATGTTATGCAAATATTACATATGGCAAAGGATGTGTCTAAGTATTATAAACTTCTCCGATCAAGTCTAAGTATAATGTAGAGTTCAAATTAATGATCAAATGTTGTGAATCATGGTCTTGATCAACCATAAAATAAAATTAAAATATTATGTATAGCTAGGGATACATATAAGTATGATGTAGAATTATGAGTATGAGTTAGAGTAAAATACAAAGTTCAGATCAACGATATAATATCCTTGTTAAAGTATAATGTAGAGATTTGGTTGAATGTTGTTAAAGTGTAAAACATGACTTCAATCAATCATCAATTATAATGTAGGTATTGTCTTTTAAGTATAATGTAAGAATAATGATTAAATATTGTAGGATGCATGAATGATCAATGAACTACGATTCAATTAGTGTTTCATGGCTCTGACCAGTGTCATATGATTAACTGTTAAACAAGTATGTTGAACGTAAATGTTAGCAAGAGAGAAATCCAGAGAAGTAGTGAACATTTTCTATCTATAAATACAAGCACACCTTGTCAGCAACTGCGGTGTGTATGACGTTATTAGGAGGTCGGTACACCTGTCTGAACCTGTTACAAGGCATGGGAAGTGTCCAAGTGTCGTTTCTCCAGTGAGGAGTTGTGGTTGAAAGTATGCATAGCCAGAACGTGAATCCATCTGCTTTTATCTTCTAGGATTAGAAGTGTACAGTGTTAGAGATTTAGGATGGGCCTTGTAAGTGAATATGAATTTATCATTATGGACTCGAGAGTTAGGACGCTAGGTCAATAAGCTTAGTATTGAGCTCTCTGGGATAGGGAGATTAAGGATATTAACGTTAAGAAAGTATACTTTAAGATTAAAGATGTGTTCATTGTATATCATCATTTGCTTAAAGCGATTAGTATTAGAGATAGTACCAAGGGAATTCAGCGTTACGAGGTCGAACTGTTTAGCGTCAAGACATCGGCAAGCCATCGGTCAGGGAGAGGAGGGTAGGAGGGGAGTAGGGAGAGAAAGGTATTGTTTAGATCGCATCTTTTGTTCTTACACCTTATGGTTTATACATTAGTTCTATGATCTTTTTTTATTTTCTTAGGTCCTTGTTCTTCTAAGTCAAGAGGTGAACAATATATAGGGATAGGAGATATACTTAAGAATCAATGGGATCGGTCTAAAATAGTCTGAAGGGGTTTTCTACTCCAAGCTAATTATGATCAAATTTATATTCTTGACGTTAATGCATTCTTCCTCCAAAAGGGCTGTTAAATATAATTATTGTTTATAAATTATGCATAAATATGTTGTACATAATCAAAGTTTCAGATTACCTTGTTAATATGTAGGGATTTATCATTAAAGGGTTTGCTAAACTGTTTGAAGTATCATTTAAAATGACGTGCGTACTTGGTGTTACAGATGGAGGATCGAAGGGATTTCTTTAAAGCTGACATGTTTATGAATATTGTAAGGTTTTGACTTGTACAGTCTACATCTTTGCTATTAAGATACCACTCTTAAGTTTATTATCATCTAGAGCTTTCAAGAGTGGCTTACAGCGTTATCGCCGTCATGTTTATGACGATTTATAACGTCAGTCTGTGGGGATAATATCCTCTCCCGGCTGACAGGGTATTTTCAACTAGGTTATAAGGAATAGGATGTAACCATTGTGGGTTAGATTTTTGTGTTGAATCAGCTGAGAGCTGTAAGTCAAGATGTATAAGAGGGTTGAAGTATACCAGCATTTGCCTGTAATTGAATGGAATCCTTAACATATTGGACTCTGAGGACGAGATAGGATGGGTTGGGGTGGGGATGATAATTTAACGTTATGGGTGGAAGACTTTGGGAGAGAAACTGATGAGGAGGTGAAAAGAAGGAGAGTATAATCACCAGTTGTAGTAATATTAGCGTTATGGGTTCTGGTGTTGAGCTAGTTTGCAAAGGTAGTAAGGTTCCCCATTTTTAATTTTTTTTAGGAATGGACATATTGCATCCCACAAAATGTTTTGAAATTGTTGAGGAAATGCTATTACCAACTTGTCTAGAGATTTCTCCTCTAGTTTTAAATACTTTAGGTTTAATGACCAACATGAGTGATGGATTATGTTGAAATCAGCAGAACTATAAGGATTACCAACTGTTGTTTATTGATTCTACCTTTTGTGTAAAAAAAAGTCTTAAGCTTTCTTCAAAATGTTATTGAAGCGTGATAATTTAGATTAATGGTTTTTCCAAATTGCTCAGAAGTTTAGAAAGAGATAAGTTGTTCACAGGTAATCTAGTGATGATGAGTCACTGACATGGTCGAGAGACAAGGTTTGACAGCAGGAGGAAGTTTGGTTTAAATTATGAGAAAAACACTGAAGAGGGGGCAGGATGACGACGGGTGATAGCTGGGGAGATGTTTGGGTGTCACTAGGTGGGGAATGGGTTACAGCAAGGGGGCGGAGGTCACTAGGGGGTAAGAGTCAAGATACAACCCACCATCCATGGAACAAAAGGTCTTCTTGTCTCCTAGTATCACCATTTCGCCCAGTTGGATAGCTCCTTAAACATTGGCCCTTGTGAGAAAATGCTGGTGCACTTGTTTTCGATGCATACTGGTATGCCTGTTTTATAAATACTGAGTATAGAACAACCTTTTTGAATAAGTATTTTTTGAAATTTCAGAAATGGTAATTTTAGAGTGAACCGAATCTACCTATATTACATTACTCCAAAACAGTGGATTCCTACCTTTTAACGCCTGCACAACCACTCAATCATAAATCGTTATTTCAAGTACCCCAAATTTGTTTGGAATAAATTAATTATTTATTCATTCATTCAATCAATCAATCATTCATCGATCCATTTATTATCTTTACGAAGTGTTTTTTTAAGTAATTTTATAATTTAGGAAATAAGTGTTTTATTTTGACTTAAAATCCTTTCAAGAATACTTTTGTTTTCTTGTCAAGCTACAATAAAACCATTTCCACATTATTTTAGCTCATTAAAAATGCTTACATTCTTCACTTGTAGCTTAAGTAAAATAGATTTGCATCTTAGCCATACAAAGAGAGAAAACCTTAAAGAGGACACCAAGATAATATTTAAATAAAAATACTTGACACATATTGCTAATGATAAATAATGAGAACCCTTAGATGGTTTAAGAGGACACATTTTTAATGTGTCTCAAAATGCATTCAGCTGGAACATACATTTGGATACAATCACTATTTAGTTTCACCTGTCCCGAATAAATAAAGGTACGAATACACTGGTTGGTTACTCCTCTAATTCATAGCATGCTTTATATTTTTTATAAATTATATTAACACTTTATGTAGGTTTCTTACCTAAATCTTTCCGGAAGCTTAACGCGAAGTATTCTAGTATATTCAAAATTTCTTGAAATATTTATCTATAGTAAAATGATAAAAATTCACTACACATAACTGTTTGAATAGTAAACCTATATATAAACCTTTAACCTATGTATGAATATATTGATAAAGTAAGAAAATCGGATCAATTTAAAATAAATTATACGGAACTCCGCACAGACTTTCTCGCTCTGTTGTTTAAAGATTGAATATTTACTCAAAATTGTAATATATGTGAAACGAAATAATATACATAGCAAACCCAACATAAATTGCACTATATTTTGTAAAATTTTTTGAGACCAGGTTTTAAATTTTATACTTTTATTTTTAAAGAATTAATGTCCTCATTTTTCTGTTTGACCGATAAAAAAGGTCAATATTGGGTCCACATGGGTCAACATTTCTATTAAAATTTCGACTTCCGTTTAAAATTTTCAACATTTTATTAGGTGTTGCAATCTTCATGTCATCGCATTGCTACTAAATTCCTCATTTATGATAAAAAAAAATGTAAACTATTGTACTATTGAGTTACCTAAAAATGGAGATTAAAGAAATCATTGTTTGTACTAATAATTATTTCTCCTTGAAGAAGAATTTTAAGGAAAAAATACCCTAACTTTTTGAGATACTTATATTTGAATTACTCTATGGTATTGAGAATATTGCGTTAAGAACTTAAGTAGTATCTGTTTACAACTAAAGCTCACAAAATTGTATTAATATATTTGCAAATATCTCAGAAAACGGTTGCTTTTATAAAAATATATGTCAAATAAAAGTTTTTTATTTTAATAGTCCTACATTTTGCAATGATAAGTTATTTAGTTTCTCCAATAGTTGTGGAGATACGGAAATTAACGCTTCTGTAATGTACCCTAAAAGTAATTTTAATTGAAAATGAAAATAGCCAATTTATTTATAATCTTAATCAACGCCTAGATACGAGTTTTAATCAAAATCGTTAAAGTCGATTTTGAGAAAATCGATATTTTCTCTTTTCGCCCTTTATTAAACTATTCTTAATTTTAGGTTGGAAAACAGGACACACAGACAGACAGGCATTGCAAAAGACCTATTTTTGAGGGTTCGCCGGGGGGGGGGGGGGGGTTGAGGGGGGTCATGTGACGTCGACATCCATCAACATTTCAGGCTATATTTATTTTTACGGTCTTAATACCTTACCCTTTGTGTTCGAAAAGTAAATATATTTTATATATATATATATATATATATATATATATATATATATATTTGCGTATAGCTTGAAAGTTATTTGTTTTATAAAAATATATTTCGAATAAAATATTTGTATTATAAATAGATCTACATATTTGCAATGATAAGTACCGGAGCCCTTAAATTCATTTTGCCAAAATATTGAGAGTAGCCATTTTGTTTGAAATATTTATAAATGTTTTTAAATGAAATTTAATCAAAATCGTTAGAGCCGATTTTGATAAAATCAACTTTTTCTATTTTTGCCCTTTAGTAAACTACCCTTAATTTTAGGGTTCGATATCCAATTCCAAAAATCCCTCTGGGCAACGCTATGAAAACCCTAGATACCAAGTTTTAGCCCGATTGGTAAAATAGTTTAGGCTTTAGTTGGAGGTACAGACAGACAGACAGACGGAAATTCAAAAACCACTTTTTCGGATTCAGGGATTCATTAAACGTCGAGATTCATCAAAATCTCGAGTTCAATTTTTTGTGACGATCACAATACTTTCTCTACCTGTAAGATAGCGGGAAAGTAAAAATATATAAACCTTAACCTTAGGTCAAATAGTTTGACTCTAATTGACTGGATTGCCGGTGATAAGGGTTTGAACCCCGGTCTAGTGTATAGAAGGTTTTTTCCTCAATTGTTTCTCACTCTCTCTCAAGCAAATGTTGGTACATTTTCTTTAAAGCTCTCTTCCTAATCCTAGCCATTAGTATAAATATGTGGATAGCCAACGACGGCCATTGAGACGCGGTTTGTAAAACAATAAAAATCTTGTCAATATTTTATCATATTAAAACCTGACTCAGTGGCCGTATGGTCTAAGGCGTCACTCTCGTGTTAGATTATATTGCCAATCACTGGGAGATTAGGGTTCAAATCTCGGTCAGGTGTACTAAGGTGTTTTTCCAAAACGGTTTTCTACTCTCCCCCCTCACCTCCTCTTCCCCCTCGTAAATGCGAGTACACTTCCTTCGAATTCAACATTCCTCACCATTGGCTCATTAGCGTAATTAGTACACATGCGTATAATATGAATAAGTAGTAAGACGTTGTGCTTAAACAAAGTATTATATTAAAGAATCTAATATAGGACCAATGTTCGTTTTCAAATTTTTAAAAATCCATTTCTAATAATTTTTCGACTAAAACAAAATCTGAAAATTAAAAAAAATAATTTGCTGCAACAAAGTAGTAAAAAAAAAGCGTACAAAAAAATGAAAATAAATAAAAATTAAACAAAAATGACCAATTTTGGGGAGGGGGGTTGGGGGTGGAGGGGAGCATGCACAATGATAAATTTTAAAAAAAATCCTTTACAAAGACTTTAAAAGGATGTTGCAATTACTTTTTTTTTTTAATAAATCCGTTTCAAAGACTGACAAGATGCGGTCGTTAGTGCGTTACACAGGAAGGGTGGAGACAGATTGAAGGAGAGGGAGAAGTAATTTAATAAAAGGTTTTTCTATTCCCATGAGCTCAAAGCTACGTCCAAACGAGAGAGAGAGAGAGAGAGAGGAAACTGGTTTGTGTGACGAAGTCCAATCAGGAGAGACCTAGCATTGCTTTGGTTTTCCTCTCGTAGTTCTCGTCTGAGTAATCATACACTTATGTTAATGAGGATAATTTAGGTTCATACGGGATCTAATAAACTTTAAAAAATGAGCTAAATTTTTTCTCTCTCAATACACAATTTAATTTGGAAAACAACTGTTACTAAACCTGTATGGGTTGACGCATGGTCTAAGGCGTCGCTATCGCAGACTGTTGTGGCAGGAAGATCGGGTTCGATCCGGTCAGATCTACTGAATTGGGTTTTTTCCTAAATGGCTTTCCAATCTTTCTCTCTCTTCTCTCGCCACGCAAATACGGGTACACTTCCTCTGAATTCAACCTTCCTCATCCCTAACACATTATCGTAATCAGTACATGCGAATAGCCCGATCGGATACTAAGAAGCGGTGCTAAGAAAAACTGTTCTAAAATCGTATTTCATGGATATAGGGACAGTAGCTCATTATTTTCAAATATTCTAAAATTAATAAATCTAATGTGACAATTCAACTAGGACCAATCATTTTAAATACTCGTAGGAATATCGACGTAAATAGTGTAATTGGAAATGATTTAAAGTTGGGTGGGTACAAATTATACATCATATTTTAAATTCACTACTTTAATTAAAAATATTTTTTCAAGCTATAAAACTAGCATCATTTGAAATATTGGCTTTTGTCATTTTCTTCAAATTTTTCAGTTAAGCACTGGATGACACTTTATGAATACATGGAAGAGTTTTACAAAGATAAGGTTGAAAATTCAGTACCAAGAATATCATGTTTAAATAAGACTCTTTAGAGCTATTTTCAAATTGGGGTTTCTCACATTTTTTATGAAACAAAAATTTTACTGTGAAGTTCTCTTGAGATGGAATAAAAAATAATGCTGTTTAAGGTCCATATTTTTGTAGTTTTATGAAAAAAAAACAATTTTTTTTTTGCCAAAATAAACTAAATATTTCTTCAATAAAGATATTAAGTTTAATTTTCTACACATTGTAAACACAACAGTTCTTTAATATTTCTCACCCACTTCGGTGGGTGAAAGAAGTGTTTCAAGCGTCATTATCGCAATATACTGAACCACCGATGACTGAAACATCGGGGTTCGAATCCTGGTCGGTTGGGTACTGAGGTTGTTTTTTCCTAAGGCCGCTGACAGACTGACGTTTTGGTCGCCTTTTGGTTGCTACGACACAAATAACGCAACCAGGTCACTCTAGTGTATTCCATTGTTTCATACGAGAGGGGTCAGACTAGTGACACGAACGCCGCGACAGATTCGAAAACGTCGATATAAGCGTTTCTTGGGCGTAGCGACGCCTCTCAAATGAAACAATGCAATACACTAGAGTGGCCTGGTCACGGCGTTTGTGTCGCAGCGACCAAAACGTCCGTTTTTCACCGTCCTAAATTGTTTCACCCTCTCCCTACACGCAAATGCATGTACAATCCCTATGAATTAAGCCTTCCACATCACTAACACATTAGCGTAATTAGTACATAAGCTTATAGCCTTAACGGGGAGTAGTACGCGGTACTAAAAGAAAATTTAAAAAATGTGTTATGTATAGTGCTTAATTTTACCAGGGCTGTTTCTCTTAATTTAAAAAGTTTTCTCATTTAATACTGCTATACTCATGACAGATATTCAAGAACTTTTGATATCATAATGTGAATAAAAATAACTCTATGTTTGTACATGGAGCAATATTTCATTTATTTTGATATAAAAATATTTGGCCATAAAAAAAATAGAAAAAAAATCACTGACCTTTTCTCGCGTTTCTTAGAGTACATCTCCACCTTAAGTGTGTGTGAAGCTAAGATGCAACCCTTTTGCAAAATAGCTTCGAAAAAAGGCCAGTAGGCAGCGTCTTTAAACTTTTATACAACAAGCGTTTGCAGATTTTTCAACCGTGTCTCAAAACAAAGCGATGATTTAAGGTTTCGTATTAAAAAATTGTTTTGTTGGGGGCTGGTGGAAATGTAGAGGGAGGGGTACACCCATACTTCAAAGCCACCCTCAAAATGGGGAAAGTGACTGTGGCTACATTAATTAAATTACAAAACTTATGCTAGCTCGTCTCTACACGCTTGATAATTTTGTCGCCGCGGTCTCGTATTTCTTCCGACGGTGGTGGTCACAATGATTACTGGGAACAGTGCGTCGCACGAAAAATGAAATAAGCGTTAAGGGGTTGTATTTTCTCAGCTATCTCAGCCCCCCCCCCCCCCCCTCTTCTGACCATCCGAGAGTGGCTTGTCGCAGTGGAAAGAAATGGTGGTATGTTTTAATATCACCGGAATTTGAAATAATAGAATGCCACGGCTAACATTTCGTTGTTGGATTGTAGAGGGAAATTTAGCGGCGATATGTGTTGCTGAGGAAAAGATTTTACTTTTAAGGTGGTAATGTAGGTAACGCGACAGAAGAAACGTGGGGTTTTTTTTTTTTTTGTAGTTTTTTTATAGCAAAACCTTTTGGCCAAAATAAATACATTATTTCTACATTTGAAACATAAGGTTTAATTTTCTTCACATGGTGATATCAACAGTTGTTGAATATCTGTCATGGATGTCCTGGAAATAATGACAAATTTTTATCTTCATTTATAAGTTATTTCGTCTATGCCGCTATGCTCATAACAAATATTTAACAAATGTTGATGTTACCATGTGAATAGAATTACACTCTATGTTTCTAATGGAACAATTTTTTTTTTTTGCCAAAAATGTTTTGCTCTAAAAACTACAAAAAAAACACTCCCCTTAACTAGCGTTCTTTACACCCCCACCTTTAGGGAAATACATTAAGGTATGTCTTAAGGGGTGGAGGGCAATTCTATATATTCAAAATCTCTAGAAAAATCCTCATATATCCTCAAATATGTTGGTAGCTTAATAAAAAAAACCTATTCTATTATTTTTAAGAAGGCTATATCTCAATTTCCCTGCGAGTGAACTTTTATGAAAGCTATAAAAGCTACCATACTTTAAAGTGTTAATACGTCAAGTCATGTGAAATATTGATAAATACTATTAATACCTATGAGATACACTAATAATATAGTAAAATGTTATCAAATGTTGACTGTAAAAGATATAAATTTATATAGAAAAGTTCACCAAATGTCACTTCCGTAGGAGAATCAAACTATAGCAGGGATGTTTTTATCTAACTTTGATCTCAGAGCTGCGCTATTTAGTGTGAACGTAGTTGAGAACAAGCTAATTTAATTTTTCATGATTTGTTTATTATAACACTTGAAATACTAGTCAGAATATACTATAATCAGTAGACCTCACTCCCCCATGTTTTATCGTTACTACGTTCAACAAATTTATTTTGGAATTTCAAGTTGAAATATTTCCTATAATCTATCCTTTGAGTTGAAGTTGGTATTTTTCCTTGTTGATCAAGTTAGACAACAAATACAACAATACTAAATTTAATAGTATATTATATTCATTTAGAATAACCATTGTTCACGCGGTTTAAGACGTCATTCTCACTATACATGACAATTTAAAATTACGCCCTAGATACTGACGCTAGCACATTTCCTTTAATCTATCCTTCTATTATAATATTTGTACTTCCCGCACAAATAAAAAACTCTGTTCTACAGAATTCACCTTTGTTTGTTTATGTTCAACTCACCACCCGTTCGGGATATCGTCATTGAATTACACCGATGGGGTATATAAGAGGAAGAAAGAATTTATATAAAATGTACCTTCATTTGCATGTAAGGTGTGTTGAACTATTTGAATAGTACAGAGGGAAAATAGGCAAAGTCGACCCAAACAAATTCTCAGGTTTTATGTAAAAGCACCCTTAGTACCCTTGGCCGGGATTCACGCTCCTACCTCTCCGTTAACGGCAGATCAGACAAGATGAAATTGACGCCTTAAACCACGTTCCTACCGATTCGGGCTGCCATAGAACTAACAGCTGAAAGGTATTTTTAAGTTAGCTTGCTCATACGTCGGATGAACCTAATATTTTGTATACAGGATGAGAAAAGTTATATTAAAATGTTATTATTATTATTATTATTATTATTATTATTATTATTATTATTATTATTATGTGTTCTGTCTTATGACATGTCCTTCCCTTTTGTCAGGGAACTTAAGCCTCCAATTCACCCTGTCTGCCGCCTCCTCCTCCTCCAGCTCACAGAATTTTCTTATTTTCTTCAAAAAATCTAATATTTGAATCATCCTTCTTGTTAAGCACCTCTTTCCCTCAAACTTTCTTTCTATGACGTCATACAGGAGACGGCTCTTCCTAAGGATGTGTCCGATCCAGTTTGCTTAGCGCCGAAGGATCACATCCAAAATGGTTCTCTTCTCGCCCACTCTTCTTAGGACATATGCATCAAAATAACTTGAAAATAGCTTACTAAGAAATTGGATCAGAATTATTTAATGTTGTATTGTAAACCTAGAACATATTATTTAATGTTGTATTGTAAACCTAGAACATATTATAGTTAGTACAAGCTATATATATTAAAATTAAAGTAGCTGCTACATAATTTTTTTTAAATAATATTTTCAAGTAAAAAAAAAGTTTACCATACCCTTAGCTTTTGTTGGCCCCTTACTCAACTAATGGTGTAAAAAACTAGTTGAAATTATTTCCTTCATTATTAAAACATTTAATTCCTTATTTTCCAATTCGACTCGATAAAATACTCTAGATTTTAACAGAGCAATCTTTTGTCTCGTTTCGATACTCGAGTCTGATGTTCCACCATAGACCATGTTTTTCTCTTCTTTTTATTATTTTTAACACAAGCACAATAATAACCATAGCTCACCGTAGAGTGAGCTACTTTAGCCGTAGCCCTTAAGATTAAGATGCCACGTAAAAACTACACAGACTATAAGGGGCCTATTGCTCTACAACCATCAATCATTGGACATAATAATCTTCAAGTAAATAAAAAAAAACGATAAAGCGAATTACTTGGTAGATGAGGTAACCTTACATGACATAATATATACTACACGCCATACGGCCCATAAAACCACAATCGAGTTTTATTTGTATCGCGAGTTACTGGTTTCCAGTTTGCAAGTAGCTGATTTGGCTCACTGGGGTGAGCAACCCACCCCACTTCAGTAATAGTGTCACCGGATTCCTGAACAAATATATGGCGCCCTTTCCCCTAAGATATCCCCCGGTAATCCTATCTAGGTCTCCTTCGGCTTAGCCTCCACTATTCTAGAGGGAGGAGGGGGGATTTCTAGAGGCCAGGGGTGTCAATAGCAAGTGGAGGTGGCTCAGTATTCGAGCGCCTTAATCTACCTCGTTATATCGGGGCTTGAATATTGCAAAGGGTGCATCGGTGATGTTTTTGATCCATCCTTTTATTCCAACATATTTTATAGAGGTTAAATATGTGTTTCTGAGTTCATATAACTGAAAATTTGTTAGGCCACAGGAGTGCGTGTATGTACAATACATCTATTATTATTATTATTAGCACCGCGTCTTACTACCCGTTCGGGTTATACGCACTTACGCTAATGTGTAATAATAGGGTGATTTTGAGATGAAATGGAGGACCTACAGTTTAACGTGGGATCCGAACCACGGTGGAGGCCTGGCATTCCTCACATTCACAAGTTGTGATTAATACATGTCTTGTCAGAGGTGAAGGAAGGATCTGGCAATCAGATAAATCTGTGCTGGGACTGAGGATTGAACCCCGGACCCTCAGCACAGAAGTCTGACACCTTACCCCCTAGACCACCAGGTCACCCTACAATACATCTAAACCCGAAAGGTAATAATATTACCTTGACGGACTACATTTGAAATTATTGAAACGCTTTTTACATTAAGTACAGTACAGCGATTTATTTGATTTATTTTTTAATTTACTTCTGATACCTTAGTTTAGTCGGTTTCGTGTCTGTCTACTGATATAAGGATTCCAGGTTTGATTCCTGTCATGACCAAAAAATGTATCATTGCTGAAATGTGGGTTTACTCTTTCACAGTGATGAATTAACGGGAGGGGAATGGATTTTGTCTGTTCTAGATCTAAATCCATCTATGAGTCGCGCGCTGATAAAGTCAGTCGGTTTAGAAAGTGCGGGTTAAATACCTCAAAGAAATTGAATGAAAATTTTAATTGACTTCAATATTTTAGCTTTGTGGATATACAAAAATGAAATATAAAAGTGTTATTTATTTGAACTGTTGTTGATTTTTGCGATGCTAACGGCCAGAACCTTAGTTGAAAAATCAATTTAATCAAATGAATACATTACCTTCTACAAACAGGAATTTTGGCCATCGCCAAACTTGGTACCTAAGAGAGATATTTGTAATACCTGAGCCTGAACTGTGAAGGGGGCTGGGGCAAACTGACCAATTCCCTCTGTTTCTGGACAACCTTCATTCTTACGGTAATGTTGTGCACAAGTTAGTGTGATTGAAGATTCATTTATATTAAATTCTGAAAGTGTAAATTGGGTCTTAGTTATTTCTGGTATGATAAATATTTCACGTCTGGGCTACATCAATCAAGTCAGTACTAATGTGCCGTTGCCCAGGTGACGCCAGAATGTATTACTCATACATACTTTCTGTGGAAGCTCTTTCCATGTCCCGATGAGATGAGGTGATGGTGATAAGTGAAAATGAGGGTTGGAACCAGTAGAAACCTAAATTAAGCCTAATTGACCAAACCCTGCTGACCGTTGGAGTAATTCCCCTTTACGGGAAAAATACCCAAGGTACCGGCTGGGAATCGAGCCTGGGACCCTAGGTTCATAGCCAGATGCATTGACCACTACACCATGGGGCCGGTCAGTTATTAATAGTGAGACCACCACATTAAGCTACATTAATCACATTTGGGAGTTTCTTTGCTTCACACTTTCTCCTTGGAATTTATCATGTTCAAGACCATAAGGATGGTCTTATTGAATGGAATTTAAATCTACTGTATCATTGAGTGCATTTCTTTAGGAGGCGGCCAGACTGAGCGAGCAACTAAAATATAAAATAGAACACATTGGTTGTAATGAGAGGTGGCCAGAATGGAGCGCGCGCTCTCGACCAGGTACAGTCTAGTTTACAGGCGCTAGGCAATATTATTGTATGTTGGTTCATTAAGTGCTAGGAAAACTTCTCATTTTGACATTTTTATTGATATCGATAGGTTTAGCACACTTGCTACTAACGGCCTAATTTAATTGGTAAGATCATAAAACATACTTATATATATATATATATATATATATATATATATATATATATATATATATATATATATATATATATATATATATATATATATAACTGATATGTTAAAATACTTCATTATTATCAAAGTAGGCCTTTACAAATAAGAATCACCATTAGCCTGGAGAGAGGATGAGAAAACCACAACAATAAATCACTTGTTAAAACCCCCTCAGTTCACTCAGCCAAGATTCGGAGCCTCCTCGTCAACAACCAACGAAAGCTATCTGCTAATCACGCGCTCGCCAGTTTAGTCACCCAGTCGCTTGCGCGCTCGCTCGCACGCTTGTCAGTCTGGCCAAACCCTTATTATAATTTCAATTTCCGTTCATCAGATGTCCTGTATAAAAAAATATATCGGATATTCATATGGGTTTAGTCTAGAATTTTTAATCAGGGTTCTAGTAAGTTATTTTTTAGCTAGGTATTAAAGTAACTATTGTTTTTTATTTTCCAAAAGTGCAAGATAATCAGATATTATCTCAGTTTGTTTTTCATTCCGCATCTTACAACACGTACAAATTTAACTACTCTGTTGAGGTAGATATGAGTAAGATATAATTTAGAGGAAATGTACCCTAATTCGTTTTAAGAGAGTGTTAAACAATCAAGGTCAAACCACCTTCATTAGACCTGGGTAGAATCCTAGCTCCAATTTCCCCGTCACTGGCAATCCACACTAGATGATCCAATCAAGTGAAAAATGACATCATGGACACAGGAATCGAACCTGAGGCCTTTAGCTTTGTGCAAATTCAAAGACCATGGATTTGATTCCCGTGTTCAAGTTGTCATTTTTCTCCTAATTGTATTTTATTCAGTTATGAGGGTAAAGCCTATGGATAACCATCACATATCAGTTTGTGAAACACATGAATTGATAACAGATTAGATGAGCCTGACACTCAGACAACGTGCCCACCGGTGCAGGTTTTATCTCTATTGAGACGGGCTTTAAGGAATTACACGATATAAATATGAGGTTGATAAAATGTGTATGAAACCTATTTTAGGTTCACTTTTCAAAAAGGTTTAATCTCATTTCAACTTTATTTATTTTTTATACTTATTAATAGTTTAACCATTTTTAAATTTCTATATAATTTATGTGAGAAACATTTTTGATCACCAATTACTATCACTTGGCCTTTTTCAAACTTGTAAGCTCCCTTGGTTCTGTTGGATAAGTGGTTCTCAAACTTTTTTTTTATATCTTACCCCTTGGTCATGACTAAAATTCTATTATACCCCCACAGTAAAATTTCTCCAAATGGCAGATCAAATGTCAGGTAGTAAAATTAGAAAATATTCCTAAGTTGTTTCGAAGATTCCCCGCCATGTTTGGTTTTCCGTCACGTTTTATCTTGTCATTTTGACCATTTTCCCTTGAGAGATATTCGCGTACCCCTGAAAGTCGCGCAAGCACCCCTGGGGGGTAAGCATACCACAGTTTGAGAACCACTTGGTTAGATTACTTGTTCTTTTCCAATGTTAGAGCTCACATCACATCAAAATTATATTACTTTTTTCTAAACCACTATAAACAGTAAGACTAGAAGATAACTATGTTGAACAATTGTACCAAGTTGATAAAGTTACACAGAAGAGTTTCCGGCTTGGCATTGGTCAGTGCCAAGAAATATATTGAAATTCCAAGCGGGTTTAACATCCCCAAAATATTTCTGTGTGGAAAAATAACTAAAGTTTATTCTTTGCTACCCTTTCACCTTCAATTAAGAAAAAAAGTAGAGAGGAGGGAGTAAGAAAAAACTTGTCTACCACACATAAATGGCAAATACCCTCTAGACAATTACTTTCATTCGTGTTAAAGATTTGAACTGATATTGTTTGCCTTTGGTTTTATACAATAAAATATGATGTGAGGTTGTAAAAGTTTGAGTGGAATATAAAGAAGATATAAGGTTTGGGCTAAATAAAGTAGGACGATGTGCCGATTTTATTATTCTCAAAAAACACACAATAAACAGATTTTGATATCTTGCTTTTGAGACAACGCCCTTTGTAAAAGCTGAAAAGTGGAACTATTTAATGTAAACAATATTAAGTTATAATCTTTATACTAATTTCTAAAAACGTTAAAGGTATTGGACTATATATTGTGTGCGCATAGATACAAACCGTAGTCTATCAGGCCTTCGAGAAGCCTTTTGGGACAGTTCAAAAAGCGACGTTTATACTTTTGTCTACTGACAAGCATACAAAGCATAAAGTATAGTCCAATTTTTACAGTAGGAACCAAATATTATTGATAGAAAAGCTACCAGGTCTAATTTAATGTATTCATAAGTCAAGTAGTGTAATCTGCAGCTACCACTCTCGAAAGATACTATCTATACGTATAAAATGACACAACCGATATAGTAAAATGGCATAATTGCTGACCACAAAAAATCGACTTGGGATCGATGGCTTTGCTTCTCCTCCAAAGGAAGTTGTGCTACGGATTGTTATCGTTCAAGAAAAATCCGTCAACCCCAGTTGGGTTTGAAAGGTCCTGAGGTGAGCATAAAGGGGGGAGATAGCTTTAGGGAAAACCACCCTCAGTACACCAACCCCGACTCATGGCCCAATATACCCTTAGAAGTGAAATCACGGTCTGAAAACCGACCGAATAAAATCGCCAGTTATTTTATTCGTCTACTCGATAGATATAGAAGCTAAAAACTGTTCTTCTTGTATCGCTACTCGCCTACGAATATACACGCATATAATACATTTGTTGTGTGTATCTATGATTTTGGTGGGAAAGAACAGTAGAAGTTATAGTTACCAAAGTTAATAAAACAAGTTTAATATATTCATACATCGTCATGTAATCTGCAACTGTCCCTTTTAATAGATATTATCAATAGCTATAGAATAACACAAAATACATCGTAAAATATTATCAATGTTAGCGCAAATAAGTATGTTTGAATTTCTCTACCAGTTCTTCCCACAAAAATGAGGTTTTATGTAAGCCTAAGTGAGTAAATTCACTGTGTGTAATCAAGCAAGTCAAGTAAAATCGCCAAGTACAATGTTTGTTTCAATTCATTCAAGATGGCTTGTGAAATAATAAAAGTGATAAAATTTATAAATAGTTTAAAAAACTATCTTGTAAGGTGAAATATATACTTATATACTCGACTAATATATTTAAAGGCTATTAAAGTAGATGTGTGTGATTAAAAAAGTTAAATAACTCACAACTCGCAAGCGAGAGAACTCGCCAGCGAATTATCAAGTGAAATCGTTTACTCTAATTTAAGGTGGAGGTGGGTCGTGAATTAAGAGCAATAATTTTTCAGTTTCTATAACAACACATCTTTGGTTAAAATAAATAAAATATTGCTTCAACAGAAACGTTTAGTTTAATTATCCACATATAGTAATATCAACTTTCTTGAATATTTGTCATGATCATAATGACCCACTTCGGTGGACACGTGGTCTAAGGCGTCATCTTCGCAATAGACTAGACTGATTATGACCGGGATATCTGGGTTCAAATCCTGATCAGCTATACTGTAGATGGTTTTCCTAAATAGTTTTACACTTCCCTCCCCGCAAATGTGGGTATACTTATTCTAAACGTAACCTTTTTATCGCTAACATATTAGTGTAATCAATACAAAGGTGTACAATCCGAACAGTTATTGAGATGTAATGCTAAAAAAATGGAATTCGAGAAGAAACTTTTTAACAAATAAGAAAACGCTCTGATCAAATTCTGCAATTCCCATAGCAAATAATCAAGAACTGTTGTTATTACTATTTGGACAAATTTAAACTAAACATATCTGCTGAAGAAAAATTGTATTTATTTTGCCATTGAGATCTCTTTTTAATAAAAGTTGTCAAAAGTACGTAACTATTCTCGAGTCAGCATCCACCATGCTGCTTGTGTAAGAGCGCACTCCCTCGAGTCTTTATCCATGATCTGGTATAGAAGAAAAGATGGGGTATATACGAGAAGGGAAATAAATTAGAGCAGATATAAAACAAGTTACCTTCATAAAAACAACTTTTCAAGGGAAGATATTCAACAGGGCAAGCAGCAAGAGGAAAATAAAAGGAGTAGAAGAAAATGGCGGGTTCGAAGGAGAAGTTGGTGGGGTAAACATCTGCCGCAAGATGTCAGAAGTTGGCATTGCTCCCGGGGTCTAAGCACCCATGGTCTAGAAGAGCACGCAACATAATAATGGGCCATTAGAGGTTCGAAAAATGTACTTGAGAATGAAAAAAAAACTTTTGCGTAGTTTTTAAACTTGTTACAGAAAGAAAGACGCATCATTTAACCATATTATGTTTGGATCGTGTTGGCTAGGTTGACTAGATTACCAGCACCTGTGGGTTGTATAGACAAAGGCATCAGTAGTGTCTTGTCTGGTTTGCCATTGAGGGGAATTTAAATATCAGCCTGTTATATTGAGGTACCTTATTTTTCTTAAGTGTTTTCACTATATCTTTATAGCAAATGAAATTGTCCTTTAAATTCATATTTTATCAACACTATCACAATTGTGTGGATACACGAGTAACTCGTACTATCAGTTAAGTCAAAGAACATACAAAATATAATATATTGTATTGGCAGGTTACACCTTACCTAAACTCCAACATAAATAATAATCTGATGAAGACAGGTAAACCGGGGTTTGAATCCCAATCGGTTACATTGAGGGTAGTTATTTTCTAAATATATTCCCACTCTGCTTCCACGCAAATGCGGGTGTATTACCTCTAAAGTGCCTCCTTCCTCATCCCTAATCCATTAGAGTAATTATCATGTATGTGTATAACCTGAAAAGTTAGCAGGCCCTTAACGCGTGGTGATACCAAAAATTATAAACTAAATAATGTCCGTGCGTGTTGTTTGGTTGCATTTTGTGTATCGCGTGAAGTTACGTGAAGTTCTTTTCGTGGTGTCTGTTGAAAATGTTTTCCTTGCTTTGACACCAACTTGGGTATTTTGCATATTTGCATATTTGCATATTTGTATATTTGCATATTTGTATATTTGCATATTTGCATATTTGCATGAAAAGTTCACTGCTAAATAACATTTTACTATTTGGTCTCTGTTCAAAATAGTTTCGATGAAGTTTATTTAGTCCTTTTAAATAAAGTGTATTGTTGGATATTCAAGACTCAAAAGCTAAATATGATAAGTATTCAACATGTTGATCAACGGAACTAAGGCGTTAGACTCGCATTGAAAAAGGTCACCTATGACGAGTTTGGATTCTGACCGGGAATTTGGAGGTTGTTTTATACATGTGATTTTCAGAGGGATTTTCCCATTCTTTCAGACACATGGCGATATTTTAGTACTCGGTTAAATATAAAACTTGTATTGAAATAATGCCTTGAAATAACCAGCCAGGTAAATAGCACGAAATATACGACGCACATTTATACGTTCATTGTTTTTATCCTTGTTTTGTTAATAATTAAATGCATGAAACAAAACGAAAATTACTTTCAAAAGTTTATGATTGGATTAAAAGTTTTTAACATTTGTTTCGAAACAACCGAGCTATTTTTGTTTTTTAATAAAGGATGTTTATGTCTATAAAATGCACTTAACATTAATTTTTAAAACAAATATATTTCATTTTACTCTTGTTTTAAATATTAGCAAATCTTTGTTTCCTTTAACGATTTGTACCTCTTCAGCGCATGCCTTGTGACAGTTATTTTGAGCTTAATAATATATTAGCCTATTTTCTGTGATATAAATAATAATCGATATAAAACCTAATTAATACCTCCTAGATATAAAGGTGTGTCATTGAATAAGTTAAATTATTTATGGTATATATATATATATATATAGGCTATATATTTATAATATATATTTTTATTTATTCAAGGTATTTAACGTGCACTCTGAACTTTGATTATATCAGACACGAACTATAAACTAACTTAAATCTAGAACAGACACAACATCCAGCCGATAATTCATCACTGTGAAAGGGAAAACCCACATTTCACCGACGATAACTTTTTTGGCCATGCCGGCAATCTAACCCGGGACCCTAATCTCAGTAAGCAGACACGCTACCGACTGAGCAAAGGTGTCGGACTATACCTAATATTAATAATTCTGTAATCTGAAGTGATTATATTAATAGTTATACACATTTCCGTTGAAATAAAAGGATGTCCTAACAGGATAACTATTAGGGTGGTCCAAAACGTATTACAGGGCCATTTTAGTTCCACCACATGGGATCCTGGAGGTCGGGGAGCTTTAATGAAAGTACATGTTAAGAGAATGTTCAAAAGGGTTTGTGTATATATGGACAAAGCGGTAATAGTAATACTTTTAAAGAAGGTTGATCTAAGCGTGGGAAAGTTTGAATACCCAAGTGGCGGCATCCTACATTATAAAAGGCCCGAGGAGAGACCTAATCAGGGCCGTTATTGTTGCACCTCTAAGTGCCCTTTCATACGGTATTTTATCACGCGATGTTACTGTTGCGTGAATTTTACCCACCGAGATGCATTGGTTTAAATGGAGCGTCCACACAGGGAGATAAATAATCGTGCGGTAAAATTCCCGTGCCACCGGTCTAGAACAGCCGCTTGTATCCTACACCAAGTCAAAAATCACATCTTAACACGGGAAACAAGCAGTATTTTCCCTTTCGTCTGAAAGCAACGTCAGAATTGATCGCGCGAATAAAAGTTCGCGTGACAAAACATAGCGCGATCAAATACCTGTCGTGTGAAAGGGCACTCCATTTGTAATGTAGTGCCGATTGATAACTTAATTCTTTTATTTTTATTGATTTTACTACAGATACTTACAGCCTTCTAGTCTGTCAATATAATTAAAAGTTTATTTAATCAGACTATTAATAACGGAGAGCATTGGAAAGATCTAGACGCAGGTTGTAGGCTAACATTAGAATTAACCTTAAAGACACAGTGTGTAATGAGGTTGACTGGATAGAACGAGCTCAGATAGGGATAGGGTGTAATGAGGTGGACTGTATAGAACTAGCTCAATATAGGGATAAGGTGTAATGAGGTGGACTGGACAGAACTAGCTCAATTAGGGATAAGGTGTAATGAGGTGGGCTGGATAGAACTAGCTCAAATAGAGTAAGGTGGCGTATTTTTTTGTAAGTGCGGCATTAAACTTTCTTATTCTTTGTGCCATAGAATAAATAAATATTAGTAACAGACCACTTTGTAATAATTAAATATAACGCGAAAAAAAAGGCACAACGCGATAATACTCCATTTCATTTCCCTTTATCGTTCAGTAAAGTAAGCCAAATTATCGTAATAATAGGTAATGGTCATACAGTAAATTGACTAAATAATGGTGAATTATTCATCACGGTAAAATGAGTGTTACAAAGTTTGCACTTCCTCCCTGAAAAGGTGTGTCGCTAGTATCAAACTACGCACAAGTTTTAATTATCGGGTCTAGTTTCGCTAATAATCCCCGTGGTAGCTAGTCGTTCACATGGTAATGGTTGAATTCTATTTAAGCAAATACCACAGATATGTATGGAAAATTAGGGTAGCTTTTCTGTGGTCGGGGCACCGTGAGTGTTTGAGGAGTATTGATCCTGTCCAGACTTGAAGAAGGTGTAGGTATTTAAGAGGAAATGTACCCAAATTTTCGTGGAGTGACATTGGTAAAAAAACATTTATTAACGACATCCCTACTAGGGTATCTTGAAGCTTTTTTGTGAAGCTGGTTGAATCTTGACTTAACGCACTTAAGCATTCTAAGCACTAACAACACTTAGACACCAATGTGCCAAATAGAAATAAAGGGAAATCATGAACATTTCTACCTGTGATGCCTCTTGTTTATCTACTGATAATACTTCCCCTCTTCCTACGACGAGTTTACACAGTCACTCCACTATTTTTGCCTTGAAAACATTAGCTTTCTTTTTAAAATCACCTTTTTCTTGTTTCCTAAATTAGATAGACGTATCTTCCACGGACTTTTTAATTTACATCCTGGCAGGAAGATTTCTACAGGACATTTTCGTGACAAAGCCAAATATCTTAAGCTGTAAAATGATTTAATGAAAAAAAAATTAAACAAAAAAATGTCAAGATAAATATAATAATTTTGTGACACTATAGGACTAGGTATTTTTAGAATTACTTAAGAATTTATAGATTTTGTTTCAACATCACATTATTTAAAACTCGCTGAATAAATCGTAAATTCATTAACATGGGAAGTATTATCTTGACCTATCGTGACGTCACAAGTAAACAACATCCTTAAATATCACCTCCATGCAACCAGACTTGTTGAACCTCACACCTGGTCCGTGTGTCCACCTGTGCTGGTTATCCTTACGTAAAATTCCTTGGAAGTTAGTGCTTCTATTGTTCAGTTTGTAAGCAGTTGTCTCGAAATATAAAGTTGAGGAAATACAAAACTATATATTCCTCCCCGTTGTTATTTATGGGTGTGAAACGTGGCCTCTCTTTTGTATCAAGAGAATTAATGGAGAGTTTTTGAGAACAAAGTTCTTAGAAAGATATCTGGACTTATGCGGGATGAATGGAGAATGGAGAAAACTCCATGTTGAAGGAATGACTGATTTGTATGCATCCCCAAACATATTAAGGATGACTTTGGAGAGTAGGTTGAGGTAGGATGGTCATGTGGAGCGGATGGGTGATGGAAAGCATGTGCACACCATTTTAATTGGGAGCCCTGAATAAAAAGAAAAAAATTTATTGAGCCAAGACGTCGATGAGAGGAAAATTTGAAAAGATGATTTGAAAGAAAGGTTGAGTGTCCCGTAAGGTTAGGGTTGGATGACTTACATTACTTACTTACATTCTGACGGCCATGAACTAGGTCAGAATAATTTGTTAGGTAGTTATTTGGTGATTTTGAATAGTTAAAAAGAAAATGGAAGTTTACCCTATATTTGTTTTCCTAATTTATAAAGAAGTAGAGTTCATTATTAAAATATAAAGTAAGCTATTCAATCAATACATTAATTTTTAACTTTTGGAGATTGCTTTTAATGGCTTTTATATCATAAGAAAAAAAGTTTTTCTTAGCTGAAACAAGAATCATGTCAATGGCTGGCGTTGTTATGACCAAGTCGAGTTAGAAGTTGGTTCTTGTGAGAAGTTGGTACTCGTGAGAAGTTTGAATCAATCCATCATACCGATGCCAGGAGAAACCGGTAGATCCAGTAGAACTAAGTGATCGACTTCGCACTCACTTGCGTCTCAAGTACTTTGGTCGTCGACGTTTTGAAATATAAAGAGTCAATGTCCTTCAAACTTTTAAGTGAGCTGACACATTTTAACGACAGCATTTTCCATCTTGGTCGAATTACCTACTTCTGAAGATTTTAATAAGGGGAAAATAAATTATATACATAGCCGCAGAGCTAGGTGAGAGGTTAATGCTTCAAAACTTAGAAAGTTGTAGGTTTAAACAATGCCAACAGCACTGGTGTTATTGTTTTTCTTCAGAACGAGAATTTCCTTCTCCATTCCAAAGTTTTTCAACCACTGTGCTATGAAACATTTGTGCGTGTTAATGGGTCAACAGGTGTGCTGCAGGAGTTTCGGGAAAGATAAAAATAAATTAGGGGAAAATACTAGTCTTACTAGTAGTTCTGTGAACAGTAGACCTCCCTCCATGTTATTATTGTTACTACAGTCTTACTAGTAGTTCTAGTGAACAGTAGACCTCCCTCCATGTTATTATTTACTACAGTCTTACTAGTAGTTCTGTGAACAGTAGACCTCCCTCCATGTTATTATGTTACTACAGTCTTACTAGTAGTTCTGTAAGCAGAGACCTCCCTCCATGTTATTATGTTACTACAGTCTTACTAGTAGTTCCTGTGAACAGTAGACCTCCCTCCATGTTATTATCGTTACTACAGTCTTACTAGTAGTTCTTGAACAGTAAACCTCCCTCCATGTTATTATCGTTACTACAGTCTTACTAGTAGTTCTGTTAACAGTAGACTTCCCTCCATGTTATTATCGTTACTAGAGTCTTACAAGTAGTTCTGTGAACAGTAGACCTCCCTCCATGTTATTATCGTTACTATAGTCTTACTAGTAGTTCTGTGAACAGTAGACCTCGCTCCATGTTATTATCGTTACTTACAGTCTTACTAGTAGTTCTGTGAACAGTAGACCTCCCTCCATGTTATTATCGTTACTACAGTCTTACAAGTAGTTCTGTGAACAGTAGACCTCCCTCCATGTTATTATCGTTACTACAGTCTTATATCTGAACATAACCTCGTCCTCGTTATATGTACTCAGTTATAGTTTCCGTGAACAGTAGACCTCGCTCCCTCCCTGTTCGTATTGGTACTACAGCTTTAATATTTATCTTTGGAATTCAATTTGAAATAGCTCCCATTACTCCTTGGATTTCAATTTTTAATTACCTCCCATATTACTCCTTAGTTTTAAAGTTGAGATTTTTCCTTTGTGTTTAACTCTTTCATTAGTACATTATATTCATCTATAATAACCATTGTTAATTCATGCGTCAGTATTTCAGTACTGTGTGTGTAAAATTTTTTAAAAAAATTAGTCTCACAAGTAATCGCTTATAATTTTAAATTCAAATTACTTAATAAGAGCTATTTAACAAAAAAAATCTTTTGATTAGCCAACATATTTAAATGTATTAAAGAGAGTGAAAAAAACATATCCACTCTCTCTACCCTGAAAACTAGCAATCTTACCGTGACGGATTGCACTATGACATCAGCTATGCCTTAATTTAATAATGTAAGGTAAGCTTGCTTTCTTATAGGGTGTATACAGGTTGTTCTTAAACTCATAGCCCAAACTACACATATAGCTTGTTTGAACCAAAATTAATACAAAATCCCTATACACTTACATCGGTAAAACTATGCTTATATCAATAAATGGTGTTGGTGACCTGGTGGTCTAATTGCCAAACCCTTCCTTCACCTCTGACAAGACGTGTATTAATCACAACTTGTGAATGTGAGGAATGCCAGGCCTCCACCGTGGTTCGGATCCCACAGTAAACTGTAGGTCCTCCATTTCATCTCACAATTACACATTAGCGTGAGTATAACCCGAATGGGTAGTAAGACGCAGTGCTAATAATAAAAAATTAAATTGTGTTCAGAGTTTCAGCGTACAGCGCTGGGACAGCACAGCTATTCAAGCATGCGTGCACAATAAGGCAGAGTCCAGGTGTTATTTTTCAATTTTCAGAATATTACAACTGGATGGAGAATTCCCCACTAAAAAAGCATAAATAATAACATCAGCTCTTTGATTCTTAAAACGGTTATAATATATGAATATTATAATGTACTATTGAAAGAAATGATCACCAAGGAAAAATATCAGCTTCAAATCCAAGGAGTAGCTATGGGAGATATTTCTGTCAAATTTCATTAAAAATTGGTCTGTGCATTTGGAAGTTATCGTGGAACAAATATCCGGACAGATAGACTAAATCTCAAATGGTCGAGTAAAAACAGAACCTCACTACGCTTGGTCGATTAAACATAAAATAAGTTTATAAATACAAAAAATAAATTGGCAATGTTGGCTAAACGAATTTGTTAAGAAACTCACCCTAGGTATAAATAAAATCTACTCGTCGTCTTAAGCTCAACTGAAACACAAGATGCGTGTTAGTTAGCAGCGGTTCCCCATGTATTCACAAGAAGTGTTGCCTTAGCACGTGACTAGTGACGTCACGTCTACACATTACCTCAGGGAAGTCGTTCCCTCCTTCCCCTGACGCTCCAGGAAGGTGAGAGAGGAAGGACAGAGTATATTTCGGTAGCAAGAAAAGTGGAGGACCGGAGTGTGGAACAATGGAAAGAGGATATTGCAGTTGGATTATTAGTCAGCAGGAAAGTTTGCGCCATCATCGGACTATTTTAAATAATATAGTCATAGCTTATTATTAATAGTGAAATAAGGAAAATTGATTGCACATATTTGTTAGAGAAGCGTCACCTTTAGATAAAGCAATATAGAATGCGCACAAAAGATTTCAATAAAAGAAAATGCCGATTATTAAGTTTTTTAGAAAATTATATTGTCTCGGTAGTATCTTATATTTTAACGGATTATTTTTAAAACAGTATAGTACTGTACCGATGTGTGGGTTTTTTGTAGGATACATTTATATTAAATATTTTAACCAAACTAAATATTAAAATTAAGTTCCTCCATTGGAGAGCACCCTTAACATTGAATGCGGAAAGACTGTGAATTAGGAATAAAAAGGGGGTCTAAAATAAATCATAAGTCATGAAGTGAAGAGTGGATGAAAAGTACCAGCCCTGGTAGGACACTAAGTCTCCGACCCTTTTTTGACAACAAACTGGGTATCACTGTGTTTTTATTACTATTTAAAATTGACTCAAGAGATGAAGAACTGCTAAAAGTGGTTCTAATC